>CM032064.1:26985828-27321063 GCA_018831715.1 Matsumurasca onukii
AAATTTCATCTTACAAATCGGTAAACAATGCTGCAGTCATCTTAGAATTTGGATGGTTTTCATAGGTAAGGGAAGATTTTTTTTCCTTTTAGGAATCGACAGAACATTGTCTTTGCTTATTGCTGTACAATAATTAAAAACGTTTTCCCTAAAAGCAATTTGGATGATCGGAGTTTAAATAATTGGAGTTGTACTATACCATTTTTAATAAAGGTGCGCAAGAGGAGGACTTTAAAGGTTGACACAAGATCGAGCGAGCCCCGAGATCTCAAGAATTATAATTGAGACGAGAAATATTAATTTTGATAAATAGTTCACGGTTTTGTTTGTTCTTGCTATTATTGACTATTTTGCTTAGTTTTCCAATGATATTATTGTAATATTACCTAAAGTCGAAACTTTCGAACTTAGCCATTGTTGTGATTAGTACTGCAAAATAGATGACAGCGAGAACTATCAAAACTATTCGCCTTAAGTGACTAGTAGTAGATGAGTAGCGTCTGCTGTTATTTGCTGGCTGGACTGGAGGCCATCTTGTGGCTTTCAGACTTGGGAGTAACAATTACAAAGTTGCGTAACTTTGTAATCTAGTGGTTTAGCATAACGCCCGGAAACCGGGAGACCCGGGTTCAAGTCCCGGTTCGGTCCAAACATTTTTGTCTTCAAATTTCTTTAGTAATAAATTAGCTTTGTAGCGTTTATACAAAATAAGATCTATATAAGTCATTTGACTTAGTATTTAAATTCTGTTTGTAATATTTCCAGCTTGTTGATTTAAATTCTTTATTTGACATTCACATGTTTCGGATAAACATTCAGATTTAAGTACTTCTTTAAATTGAAGGCAGAAATAGTTGGGCGGATGGTGTAGTGGTTTATATAACCATTACAAAGGAGACCGGGTTCAAGTCCGGTTGGTCCAAACATTTTTGTCTTCAAATTTCTTTTGTAATCTAATTGTTACATTTGAAACTCAGTAACGGGTAACGATTACATGTAACAAGTTACTTTTGCGTTAAAATTAACAAAAAAATGGCACCTCTTGGATCGACTTGAAATCCAAATTTTACTCACATGACGTAGTTTGAGATGTCTTTCCTCTGTTTAATCTAGTTTCTCTATGGAACTGGCAACATTCTACTTTGAGTAAGGGATGAAAACAAAACAAATGTAACAGTTCAGAGACCAGAGTACACATCTCGTCGTTCTTATGCACTAGTCACCAAACTGCATTTTATTTCATTGACAGTACTAGTACTTTAAACTCACTGTCATAATTTACAGAGATTTGGGTTTGTTTGTTTGTGCAATACAGCTTAAAAGCCTAGTTTTATTTGTGAAATATTAAACATAAATAAAGAAAGTGCCAACTGTAGTGCTAGTCTAGTCACGATCGCTAGAAATTTAGCAACCTAACCCTTAGTAAATTCAAAATTGTAACTATTTCTTTTGACGGCTTCCAAATCAAAAGCAAGTTATAAATTAAAATGGACCTCTTTAATCCATTTTTCCTTATTACATAGTTCATCGTTGCTTGATTGTATAATATCATTCAAATCTATCCATTGACCATAAGAGAAATCCTAGACTAGGTAAAGGTTAGGTTACATTTAAGTAGACCTTAGTTGGAGAAACACCTTAGTGCTTAAACCCTTCTATAACACTTAAATGAAACTGAATACTATTATTTTAATGTTTTCAGCACTTAATGTCTTAAGCTTTGTTTAGCTTAAACTATTTTAATTGTTTGCCATCTTAGAACAGTCCTATTTGCCTACTGGCATAATAAGTCCATTCAGGTCAACCAAAGCATAAAACTTTATAATTTAGATTATTCCAAAAATGTCTTTGCCTTTGATCGGCCTCAAAATAATGTAGTCCTGTAGCTAAAAACTCTGCAACGTATAAATAGTCAAATTATGTTGTAAAAACCATTTACGTATAGCATTGGGTTGACGCGTTTTACGATTCATTTTCGCATTCAACTTGTGAGGGTAACTGGTCAGTTACATTTTGAGTAACTGTAATCAGTTACATTTTGAGTAACTGTAATCAGTTACATTGTTTTTTGAGTAACTTGTAACTGTAATCAGTTACATTGTTTTTTGTGTAACTTGTAACTGTAATCAGTTACATTGTTTTTTGAGTAACTTGTAACTGTAATCAGTTACATTTTACAACAAGGTAACTGTAATCAGTTACATTGTTTTTGAGTAACTGTAACTGTAATCAGTTACATTGGTTAAACTTGTAACTGTAATCAGTTACATTGTTTTAAGTAACTGTAACTGTAATCAGTTACATTTTTTAAAACTTTAACTGTAATCAGTTACATTGTTTTTGAGTAACTTGTAACTGTAATCAGTTACATTGTTTTATTGTAACTGTAACTTCTAATCAGTTACATTGTTTTAAGTAACTTGCTGTAATCAGTTACATTGTTTTTTTAAACTTGTAACTGTAATCAGTTACATTTTTTAAACTGTAACTGTAATCAGTTACATTGTTTTTTAGTAACTTGTAACTGTAATCAGTTACATTTTACAAAAGGAGTAACTGTAATCAGTTACATTGTTTTAAGTAACTTTAACTGTAATCAGTTACATTTTACAAAGGGTAACTGTAATCAGTTACATTGTTTTAGTAACTTGTAACTGTAATCAGTTACATTGTTACAAGTGACTGTAATCAGTTACATTTTACAAATGTAACTGTAATCAGTTACATTGTTTTTTAGTAACTTGTAACTGTAATCAGTTACATTGTTTTTGAGTAACTTGTAACTGTACTCAGTTACTGTTTTGAAGTAACTTCCCTTGAAGTCTGGTGGCTTTGACTGCCATCTTGAATAGCTGGTTACTTGTATACCGTCTCATGGCAGTTGTGTAATATTGCATCAGCCTTGATCTTGTCAATTTTCAGTTGGCGCTTGACATCGATGTTTGGTACCTAGTCATTATTTAAACTGCTGGCACTTAGTATTTGAAATGATCAAATAAATCTGTTGGTTTACAGCGAAAATAATCACTTTGACTCATAATCACTTTTGGTCAACTTTATAGGATTCCAATTTTATTCAGTTTTAAATTTATTCTTGTCTCACATTTTTTGAGAATAAAACTTTTGAGAAAAATTAAAGTCTTGTCTTGATCTTGAAATCTCGCACACCTCTTCTATTTTCATTTTTTAATTTTTTATTGATGCCACATCCCACTATCCCTCTCAAGTGTCCAAGCAAACACATTTTATATTGGCGTTAAGCTCAGCTGGTTGAACTTTGAGTTGAACCCTGGCAGTTCCACTAACTCTACTTAAGGGCAATGCATATAAAATATAAATCAAATGCGCTTTTTTTCGTTCTAAGTAAAGATAAAAGTAACAATGATGTATGCTAGAAACTGATAGAATTTTTGTACCAAAATATGAGAAGTGATATGTACAGTACATGCCTTTCTGTTAGTGTAAATAATTCTACTTTGACCTGTACAAGTTGCGGGCCTAACACAAGAAAAGTAGTTTGGTTATCGAGGTTTAGTTTTTTAGTTTAATAAATATACACCATACGCACCCCTGGCATTGAGAGTTATTTATGAAGCACAAACCAGATTGACTGCATAAGTTGTTTTCAATGCGTTTATCTAATTTTATATTGTTGATTTCAGGATTAAAATTACATAGGGAATTCCATTTTTCAAATAGACATGATCAAATATATTAAAGAACATTACCCACAGTTACAAGTGATTGGTGGAAATGGTGAGTTAAATATTTTCAAAGAGTCATAAATAAATTTATGTTTAGCCTAACTAGCCTAAATAATAAAGCTAAAATATGGAGATAACCTTGACATATGGTTAAAATTGGGCTCTGTTAATCTTGAGTTTTTTTGTAGCAATGTATTGTTATGAATATTAAACAATGTTTTTGTATCATGGTTTTTGTCAATTAAATTTATTTCTTTGTGACTGTATAATAAAACATTGTGATATTGGATTTTCCAGTGGTGACTGCAGCACAGGCCAAGAACCTGATAGATGCAGGAGCGGACGGGTTGAGAGTAGGGATGGGCTCAGGGAGTATCTGTATCACACAGGAAGTAATGGCTGTCGGCAGACCTCAAGGCACCGCCGTGTACAAAGTCTCAGAGTATGCTCGCAGGTTCAATGTCCCCGTCATCGCTGACGGTGGTATCCAGAACATTGGTCATGTCATCAAAGCCCTCTCTCTTGGAGCCTCTACAGGTTAGCCACACAGCGCTTATTTGTCTTCACTCTTCGAAAATTCTTGATTTGAGTAATTAAATTGACTCTACAATGAAGAACTCAGTTAAAATTTAAAAACATATAATACATCACATTTTGTCAACCTTTCATTATCAGGCTATAATTTCATCGATTTAATCCAAGCATTCTTCTGATTAGTATTTAATTACATGCACAATTCAATTGCAATCTATTATTTCATGCAAATATTACTGTATATTTTCTCTTTTTTTTTTTTGCACATGTTCCTAGATTTTTAGAATTTAAATACCTGACTAAGTTGAAATTACTTCTATTTACTGGTAAGCTCTCAATAGTTTTATTGTGTTTTTGCTTTAAATTGTTTACTCATTGCCAAATATTCCTATTCTGTACAGTAGTTTCTTTAATTCTAAAATCTTTTCCCAGCATACAAAACATCCGTGTAAAAGTTCATTAGCTCTGTCTTCTATTTAGCGCTTCATGTCTAATATCATATTCATCAATAGGGGTTTGTTCAATATCTCGCGACAAACGGCGCCCGACTCCCACCACCTGTGAAGCTTGATGGATTTTACATAGAGACATATCATACTGAAACCAACACTATCAACTTGCGAAATACTACTACGTTGGATAACTGTAAAACTATTGGAAATGACTAGATGCAACATACTTATCTCTACTACAAAACTAACAACCCTATCAGTTATTTCTTTGGACACAATAGTAATCAACCACGAACAACCATTCTCTGACATGAATGTGAACTGGCCTGGCTTATCTTTACCTCTTCCATTCATAATACACAATGATTGTATTTGACATATTTAATAATTGTTGCCCTTGACCATTTATTATTAGTCTCTGCTCCCTTCTTTCTAAATCAATTCATTATCGTTATTAAAATTATATGCTCCACCAAATAAAGTATCATCCAAAAAGTCAGGGACATTATGATTGAATCATTTTAACTAAATTCATTAAGAGTTCCTATTCTAGAGTTAAAAGTCTCCCAAAATTATAAATTTACTGTATCTGTGTTTTACTTCAATACTATCCATCTCTAATTGCAAAGTTCAAATAAAAATTATCTGTTCGATATTTTGAGTTTGAGGATGGTTGTACAGTATACCCGCAAATAAATTCCTTTCTAAATAATAGCAAATTACATGTCAATTCATTATCGATTAGTTCAACGTCCAGCCCCTCTTTTACGAACACTAAAATACCTTGGTGAATCTCCCTCTTAACCCAACCCTTCGCTTTGCAGCACTTAAACACTTTAAACCCTCTAGTTGAATTTTGAATTGAATTGAACAATTTGTATATTTTCTCTTGTATCACATTGTAAATGGTGTAAACTATCAATACAGGAATTGAATTGAGTACAATTATTGTGAAAATGTATCGATATATATTTCACAGCTACAATTTAACTTCTTCTCTGGTTAATGTGCTTTTTCTGTCATTCTGAGTATACTGCTAATACCACTGATAAAGCTGTTGTACTAAACTAGCAATTTTTCAAGACACAGTTTCTAACAGATTGTTTGGGAAAAACATTTAATATTTTGGAAGGTGGTTATTTACCTGAAATGGAAAAAGCCAGTTTTTATTGAAGATGGGTCCGAAATCGCATCGTTTACAAAACTAATTGTTGCAGTCATGATGGGATCTCTCCTGGCAGGAACTTCAGAAGCACCAGGAGAATATTTCTTCTCAGATGGAGTTCGACTAAAGAAGTACCGTGGAATGGGAAGCCTAGAAGCAATGAATAGAAAAGATGCCCAAGGAGGTGGAGCCATGGATCGTTACTTTCATAGGTGAGATAAAATATGACCGATTATTTTCATACTCAACTTAACCTATTTTGTTAGAATATTAAAATGTAGGCAAGAAATATGAATCCCTCCTACAGGTACTTTATTTTAATCACATGCTTAATTAAAAGTATTTAAAATCTGTATTTTAACCTTCCTAAGGGCGCATAAGTTTTCAAAACGTGAGAGGGCGCACCCGAAGGTTACTTCCAGGTAGGGTAAAACCTTAGTGAAAATGGTAAAACACCGCTGTTTCTTACAGTATGGCATTTGTATCATGATTTTACCAGAATTAAATGCAATTGGTGAAGTAAAACACAAAAACTATAAAACTAAAAAAATGGTACAAAGATTTTATCTGCTGCAACAGGGTCGCACACGAAGGTTGACTCCGGGTTGCCCCGTAACTTGAGGAGACACATAACGGAAGTTACCTCCAGGCTCTTATATAAACTTTAAAAAGCTATTTATATCTAAGCTGTAAGTGGCTAAATTATATTTATTTTATCGAGCTCTAAGAATATGGTGTAATGCACTAATTTCCTTAGGGTATAAATTTGCCTAGACCTAGGGTAAAGGTGTGATTACATACCTGAGAGGCCTAGGCATAAGCCCAATCCAGCTATACGCGCCTGGCCATACTTTGTGAGATTGTATGTTACTTAAGCCTATTAGCAACTTGCTGGTCTTAGGGCTCAGAGTTCCACTCTTTGGCCATAGCCTAGACTACTCGCTGGATAACTGAAGACCAGTGACTGTCCACTACGCTTATTAATTCCCACAACACTTTCTGCAGTTGTGATCTACACCTCCTCCGTAGGTCTGACTAAATAAGACGACTTAGTGACTAGACGACTTCAGACCTAGCCCTCATCACCTATACTGTAGCCTAAATTTGCACTAATACTCACACAACTCGTTACACAACAAACTCAGCATTTTCATCTCACGGGAACTCCTTTCCTACACCATTTATATCATTGTGGTACTGCTACATTTTGATATTGAAGGGAAAACTGTAAAACTGGACACCGGTTGTAGCGTCTTGTGTGAGTAAACAAAGTCGGCCATGGAAGTTGTAGGTTAGGGAATTGGGACAATTCCGTCGCTAGCATACCAGCCTACTAGCCCTTCAGGCCAAGTTTTACTCCAGCAAGTTTCAGGTCATTAATTTGGCTAAGCATATGTTGTGTGGAACCGTTTGATCGATCCTTGAGCGCACACTTTTTATTTTTTAAATCAATCTTGCCTTGGATTTAGCTTGATTGTGCTGCTCACCTGGCTCACGATTATTTTGGCCAGGCTCCGTCTTGTGTGCCCCTAAATAGCTAGAGTCTTGCTACCTAGTCCGGCTTATAGCTTTGCTATACTTGGCCCCGTGCCTTTAGGGACATACCCTAGACTAAACCCTTAGCGCCAGCCACCAGCCCGTTAGAGATGCGGGTCACTTGCGCTCCCCTGGCTGACCTTACGCGC
The DNA here is from genome assembly GCA_018831715.1 of Matsumurasca onukii. Classification (NCBI taxonomy): domain Eukaryota; kingdom Metazoa; phylum Arthropoda; class Insecta; order Hemiptera; family Cicadellidae; genus Matsumurasca; species Matsumurasca onukii. The sequence continues at coordinate 26,993,369 of CM032064.1, forward strand.
TCGCGTAGTTATATCGTGAATACTCTGCAGCTCATAACTTCTTTTATTTAAAACTTTTCTAAATTATTGCTGCAGAGAATAAACATTAACTTATTTTTCCAAATTCGCGCCACCCAACACTAGTCTGAGGGACGGTGATGAGAGTTTGGGCCTGACCTCTATTGAACTGAGTCCCTTAAATTAAAGAAACACCAAACCAAAAGAGTTGAACCCTAGTGTCAGATTTAATTTCATACCTAGTTCAAACCAAAAACCCGGCTCAACTGAGATCTTCCGAGTAGAGTGACGAATTCCCTGGCCACTAGGCCCCGCTGGAGAAATATTTTCTCACAGCGGAAAATTCCTCACAATATATATAAAAAACAAAATAAAAAGCGGAAGGTACATTGATTAAAGGGTTTTTGGCTTGTGTGTAGACAATTTTATTAACAAACAGAGATACACCCGGAGGTAACCTCATTGATGCGACCTTTGGAAGGTTAATGTGAATGCACTACTGATTAGGTAGTAATTATAACTGATTTCAACAAACAAATTGGGGCCTTAAACAAGATACAAGAGGAAATATTCGTTGTATTTCCCCTTACCTTACAGATGGTAAATGCACCTTTTACTTAAGCCTATCAGTGCCGTATTTTGACATTTTCTGCTTATAGCCTGGAAAAAACGTCCACCCATCTTTTCTAACACTACAAACTGAATTTTTTCAATTTAACCTTAAAGAGATTCACAAGTCTTGAAATTTCCGGTTGAGCGTGATTAGATAAATGTGTCAACTGGTTCGCACACTTACAGGAAAATCTTACATGCTCCATCAAGCATCTGGTTCCTCGACACTTCTTGGTGAGCGCCCAGTTTCAATTTGTGCAAGTGGAAATGTCTCAACTCATATTAGGTTGCAGGCAATATCTCGCATCCTGTTTTCAAGGGTGAAAACCACCCAACTCCTGACAGTGGGGCCATTTATTTTCATTCTCCTTATTTGGCAAGGATGTCTCGACTCTTCTCTTTATCACAGGTTGCAGTTTCATACTTCCTTTCATTTGTATGATTATCTAGAGTCCAGTTACTGTCAGCATACGTTTTTCTACCGCTGTTAGCATCAAGCTCCACGATCGTCAAGGGCTATCTTCGATTCCTCATCGTTGACGTCAATTTTTAACTCCCAAAAACCATAACCAACGTTGGTGTCAATTTGTCTAACAGCGACTGTCAATTTAACTTCCATTATTGTGCAGCCATTTCTACTACAGTAGAAACTTGATACTTATGACACTCTCTATAGTTCAACAACTTCCGTGGTAACTTGATAACAACAAAAATGACAGGACAGTGAAATATTTAAAATTATTTTGTACTGAAGAAATAATGTATGCAAGCTATGTTCCACAGTAAAATTAGTTTGTGTTAGTTTGTGTAACACTTAACTCATTGAATCAACCATATTTAGTGGTATTTCATTACCTATTTTATACAAAATTTAGATAGTTCGACATTTCAATAGTTTAGCACCCCTTTGGTCCACAAATAGTCGACCTATCGACTTTCTAATGTGCGGCAGTTTTTTGGCTCCTTATCATTGGTGGCAATATGAACTTCCCTATATTGTCATATCTGTCAGGATTTCCCGTGAAAGAGTCATATGCACTCCTGACATCGCATTAATATAACAGTATCTATTCCCGCTATCGACAATTCGGCCAGCCTGAATCTAGTCCTGGACTAGTTTTTATGATGATACGAAAATAGGTAAGTAAAATCGTATTCAACCAAATGAATTTTGACCCCTATCTACACTGGGGTCAAAATAAATGCACGTTTTGAATTAACAATTGTTTGTGTTTTGTTGTAGTGAAATGGACAAGTTGAAAGTAGCGCAAGGAGTAAGTGGTTCAATTGTGGACAAAGGTTCCGTGCTAAGGTTCCTGCCTTACATACAGTGTGGGCTGAGACACGGTTGCCAAGACATTGGTGCTCGCAGTCTCTCAGACCTCAGGTATGTACCAAACCTGTATAACAAACCTAGTAACCTGTTAAAAAGGGTTGAAATAGTTTCATTTACTACTTAAAAAAGTGTAAAAATTAAACATGCGGTGGTGATTGTAAAAGTTATATTTTGATTTGGTTTATGATTAAGAGCGTTTAAATAGACAGACCCTATGGAAATCCCTTCAAATTACTAGATCTGCTGAAAATGTCCTTCACATGTCACTTTTACTCAAGAAATCACTCCTGCCCTAGAAAATCCCCCAAAAATTCCTTTTGTCAAAAAATTTCCTTAGGGAATTCCCGCCTGATTTATAGCATTTTAATTGTTGAATTTCCCGATTGTTGGGCTTGTTTACCCATAGTCCATTGTATTGCAAATGTGTAACCGCCATGGTTAGTAGGTATCGGCTATTGGTATTAATTGGTAACATGGTTACTTGTGTGCTATGGAGCAATTAAGTATTTTATCCCATCACTAATTTTGCAAATTACTGAACTCTTTTCAATACTACTAAAATATTGGCGATAAGTTTTTTCTTTCGAGTTCTAAGCTGTAAGTAACGGTAATGAAGAATTGATTTTGTTTCAGATCAATGATGTACTCTGGAGAGCTCAAGTTTGAGCGCAGAACCACCTCTGCTCAGTCTGAAGGCAATGTTCACAGCCTCTTTTCTTATGAGAAACGGCTTTTCTAGCTAGGTTTGTATTTTCTAGCTAGGTTTGTATTTTTAAATTCAACTCTAAGCTAGGCTGACATGCAGCTTAAGTGCTGCTGGTATGAATTTCCTTTGTGATTTGTTGCTCTAATTCAGTCCCGAACGTATATTCTACGTTCATAGTCTCGTTTATGCTTCAGCTTTTCGTGCTCTATTGTCACAGGTGTTACGAGGCCAGGCTCTTAGCTATGCTCACAGCCTCATCTCGGCCTTTAGCCTCAGCTTTGTATCCTTTATTATTACAGGCGTTAAATATTTCGGGTAGAGCACAAGTAAGAGATAACAAGATAACACCCAGTTTTGCATGACCTAATGAGAATTATTAATTACTGCTAGAAAACTCCAGCAGTGGTATTTTCACTGGGATAGTTGAGGGGTTAATGTATGAATTTTAGTGCCAAACATTTTCTCATTTATGATTTAACAAATGTTTGTTTTCAGGGCCGGGAAAAGGCAAGACCAAGTAGGAATCTGTGAACTTCTGATGCAATTTTGTTCCTAAAGACTTGTTAATTGATACACTAAGATACTTCCTGATGTTTTCAAACTTGACTTAACCATGTTTTGTTCTCAGTCGTTTTGACAATCTCGATTAAATGTATTTGTTCTGGCTATTTGTTTGCTCAAAAAAGATATGTTTTATAGGTTATTTTGAATTGGTTTCTAGGTGGTTATGAAGTATATTTGTTTTTCTTTCATTTACTGGTAAAAGGATATTATTGTAGCTTTTCATACAAGCTATGCATATTTTAATCCTTTCTGTGGTACCAGTCCGGCTGCTTACTGTGTAATGATGGTTATTAATTATTATTTCAATTATCTTTCTTAGTAGATAAAACGGGAAAACCCATTCCCACAAACAACACTGTACAGTTACTCACACAGTCAACTAGAGAACTGTCCTTTGGGCTTTGATCCTGGAAGTATTGAAAAGTTCTACTTTTTGCCTTGTCCCTTGTTTTTGCTAACTTAAACTTTTCTTTTATGGGTTTTAAAAGAAATAAGTTCAAATGAACTTTGTTGCTTTGGTTGAAGATTTCACTTTATGATAGTATTTTATTCCAATACAAAATTGCATATACTTGTTTTATGAATCTGAATATCTGCAAACAGTCACATAGCGCTCTCAAACTTCTCCCAATACAGATAAAGGAAGGTGCAATCTACCGTTTTGTACCTGAACCAGAACAGCTTATTCAACTAGTGAAGCACATGTAGCACTTTCCAATTCAGAATATCCTTTATTCAGTCTCTTTCATCATGTTGCCAAAGAACCAAACAGCAATTCTCTCCAACATTGTTGGAAGAAAACACTTTTCTACTAAATAAGTGTGCCTATCGCAGAAAGTGTAAGTCAACAGTACAATATGTAGATGAACAAATTAATTTCATTTTTTTGTAATTATTGTCATCATACAAATAAGTGTTTTTAGCATAATTTCTGTCCTATTCATGCAACAAAGCATTTTTTTCTTTGAAAACTATACTTTATTTAAAATTGAATAATGCATAAATAGTATACAATATATAGGTCAAACATTTTCAAAACAACACACAGAATAAAAAGGGGAAAAATACAAAGGATTTTAAACTAATATGAGTTACAGTACTAACATGAAGGGGAATGTAAAAATTATGACTAAAAATAATAACATCAATTTCCATAAGTTGATTACAAGTCAAGATTTTCTTGACCAACAACAATTTTTAATTTGTATAATTTTAAATATAAAAATAGATTAAGTATAAAGTCAAGATTACCCCCCTCTCCTGTTTCCAAGAACTTTTTGATATTGTATGTTTATTTTCAGATGTCTTCAAATGGCTTAAATCTGAACTATTGATATTTTGATCATATCTAAAAATATTATATGCTATCAAACTGTTCACTTTCCTTTGAGTTATATTATTAAACAAAATGATACTGTTTCACTTATAACTAAAGTGTGAATAAATATTATAGTTCTTCTGTTACACCAGTTTTGTAGGTATTAAGAGGGGGCCGGATAGAGCGGTCACAGGTCCAACTCAGAGTACCGCTTATAACATGGGATAAAAACTGCAAACTACGTTTTAGGCAAGTGTTTTTACTTAAATGTAAAAATGTTCTCTGGAGAAGCATAGATCTATTGATGCTGCTTCATAAAAACACTAAAACTTTTACTCTCTTCATCAAATTAATTCTGTACTTCTGAACTAAAAACTGGATTTTTCCATAAGAACATAGCACTCGAAAATCAGTAATTAAAATTCTATTTTATAACCGAACTCATGTTTTTTCTTTTTTATATACAGCAGCACTGATGACTATGCTTCCCCAGAAAAGCTTTCCACGTTTTAGTTCATTAACCTACGTAAAACTCAGTTTGCAAGTTTTCCCATGTTAAATTCCCTATCCCATTTGAACGCCGTTCGGGCTCTATCCGGCTCCCTCTTAAGTTTTTATTCATTTGGCTTACGTTTTGTTTTCTTGTTAGTCTTTTAAATACATTAATATCTTCTCTATTTGTTGTCAGTATTATTTTGTTGACATTAAATATTGAGGTCTGACTTTTAAAATACCTCTATAAATTATAGTAACCTATGTTTTTTATAATATAGGGATAATTGTTCTCTCCACCACTGTTTTTAATGTTTTCCTGATCATCATTGATTCCAAACTTTCTTAGAAGATACTGAGTCCAAAAATTAATTAATTAATTTGTTTTGAACTCTATTGTTTACACAACCAAAATGTACATAGTGCCATAAAATAAACTTTATGTTATATATTCTCAAGCAAATGTATTTATTTTTAATATAAGAGTAATATTGACAAAATTCTGTCACTTTATGAGAGAAAAATAATCTTGTTTTAGGTGTTTGTATGTACGTGATAAGACCAGTTTCTCTACTGATTGTGCAATCTGACACAAACACTCTCTCTGTTCATCGGATTTACAAATTACCTTTTACTTTCTTGTAGATGAATTACAATCTAAGCTTTTCCATAATACTGCTGCAGTAGTTAAGGTCTAAGAAGATTAGTATACACAAATATAATGTGTAATAAGGAATATTTAGTTCAAAGAGTTGAAAACTGTTTACAGTGATGCAGTCACTCTCCCAAATTCGTTGTTACTCCTACTAAAAGTTGTAAAAGTCAATTTACTTGCAATAAACTTTCAGAATTTTCTTCCTTCTGCTGCATGTTTAAGGTTGGCAGATTGATATTGAAACTGGTACAAAGAAAGTTTAAATATTGACTTAATTTTGGCTCTGTAATCACAGCTAAATTTGTGGTTCACTAGAGCTTAAAAGTTCCACTTCTATTTGGTTCAAATTCTCATCATCGATCAAACATGTTAATTCAAGTTTAATTTGGCTTTGTTTAACATTGAGACTTGGAAGTTGACGTTTTGTCTTTAAAGTTGGGTACAAGTTCAGTTTTACTTTTCTGGTAAGTGGGTATTGATTTTGGCCAAATTGACAAGCTCGGGGCCCAACAGAGAAAATCTCCATTAAAGAAACACTCAAAGTAAAATTTATAGGACACTTTCAAAATAATTTCAAATTAAAAATAGGGTTAGTCAAAAAGATGATCTTTCTCCATTGTTGTTCAACTGTTTTGGAAAAATAATTCAAGACGAATGATGAAAACAGAGAAATGAAAAGTAGATCAGTCCTACGAGTCAAGTAAAACTACTCCAGAATTGACTCTTTGGCTTTTTGCAGATGACCTTGCGATTTCAGCTTGGGACCAGTGGCGGCTAGTGGTATATCAGGCTGGGGGTTTGAATTTATCTGGGAACTATAGGCACTTAGGCCTACGGTAAAATCATAAAATGCCATTAAAAATATGAATTTGTCTCTACTACTCTTAGTTTACTTTAATTTTGAGCTTGAACCCTGTGCCCATACGGTGAAGCCGTCGCAAGCGCCAGCTTCTGTCTCAATTCAGTGAATAATGTTCACAGATATTGCATTTTTTTTATAACACCAGATAATACATCTTGATTTTGTGCACAATGGTGTACTTGTAGCAGTTTGCTAGGGGGTTCAGTGAACCTATGGCACAAGCCGCCACTGCTCAGGATACAGCTACTGCCCCCAAACAAATCAAACTCCTTATAGAAATTGCAGATAAAGTAGAATTCATGAGGTTAATTCTGGCCGTATAGTCGTATATGAACACTAAATATGGTAAAATTTAAAGAGTTCATCAATTTAAGTATCTTGGAGATTACATCAACTCAGAACATTTTTATAGTAAAAATCTAATATAATAAGTATGCTAAACTCAGACGCTATGACACTGTAATCAAAACAGAATGCCTTTAAGTAACAGACACCCTAGTCCTCAATAGAAAGCTGGATTTAGATCAAATAAAAAAAAGAGACAGGAAAGTATTAGGCCCAATCAGCACTCAACCACAAACAAGCAGCTTTGTAGCAGTAAGGAACTGGAGGAATACACATTTAAAAACCAATATTGGAAATATACAGCTGTATAAAAAAAAGCAAATTAACAAAAGCAAATATTAGATGCGTGTAAAACCAAGTGAGGCGAAAGTAGTAACAATTAAATGACAACTATTAGCAGTTATAAGTTTCTCCCAAGGCTTTTGAATAGGCAATGTATGAAATTAAGTTTATAAGGTTTGTTTAACTCTCATAATAAACTTGTTGGGAAATATTCTGTTGGTTAGAAAGAAGCAATACTTATAGATGATTGCACAATGGGTAGAAGAGATCTTTGAAGTTCTGTATCTTTCATATTTGAATAACAATTGACAATTACAAATTTTGAAACTCAACTGGTTAAAATGCTAAGCTTAGTCTTGAATAGATTGGATAATAATAAATAGAATAGTGACATATATGTATATCTTGTTTTAGTTTCCTTATTTTTAATGCCAATCAAGTTATAAATAAAAGAAAGAGTACATATTTACCAAAATATTATGTTTGTTTTTACTTGTTGTACATATGTATGTTTCTGGTTTCCTTTGTTAATACTGATGAAGCTTGTTTGTCTAGTTAATCCAACATAATATTTTACCTACCTCTAAATGTTTTGGACAGGGGTTGGCTAATTTTATTTACCTTTAACATTGTTTAAGAATTTTTGCTTTTTCAGTGGGTATTTTCTGTAATTTTGATTCGAGTATTTAGTCTTTAAAGGGATGAACAGCATACTTTGAGGCCTCTGGTCAACAAACCAAAGCTTCTAGCCATATTTTGATAACATTCATGTGAAGAGATCAACCATACCTATTAATGGAAACCATTTTTTTATCTTGGGAGATCACGTTTTTATACATGATGTCTGTGACAGTTCACAGAATATTTCCAGATTGTATAATCAAGTGTGATATATTAGTTGGATATAAGAAATTTATGATGTTGTTCAGATTTTTGTAAGATGTAGGTGGAGGATAAAAGCTTTAAATCCAATAACTTTGATTGTTTGTGAACTATAAACATAGATAGGATGAATAGCTTTAATAGAACACCTCAACATAAGTACAAACATTGTTAAATCATACTCATTAAGTTGTACTTAGCATAAAAAGTATTCTAGTGATTTAAGCCATAAGTGAAATAAAAACATAATAACTCATTTGACGACAGGTTCTTACTTACTTTATATTTTTCTCAAGTTATGTTGAAAGTATTGTTTTGTTTATATTGTTCTGTTTTTAGTATTTTTTAATAAATCTTTTGAATTTAATTGTTGTGTTATTAACAATTTTTCGCTCCTGGCCTTCAGTGCTTAAGTGTTTTACAATTTTTTTTTTTTTTTTAACTATTCATTTATTTATTTATTTATCTTCCAACGGCAATACACCAATTTACAAAAGTACAAGTTTGAAAACTAACACAGTAGATATTTGTGCTTAACTAAGTTGACATAATAAATAATGAATGACTACATAGTTGATATAACATGCAATAGGTGCTAGTAAATGAAACGGAATACTATAACACATACACTAACAATAAATTAATTAAAACTAGATAACAGTGCGATAAAGATCTGAACAGCAATGACTTAACAATAATGAATATAATATTTGAAGCAATACAACAATGAATCACACAAAACAATAACATGCAATTGGTTTAACCCTAAGCCGGTGCTTAAAATTTAAAACACCATTAAGCCACGGAGGTTTCTCCAGGTGTGAAAAAAACGTCTTTTTTCTTTGAAAACCAAGTTTATTGTTATCAAACTTGAATAAGAGTACATACAAGAAATTATTATTTATCGTTTATTACAAAATTTAGTTTAAAAAAATGTAAATTAAGATGAAGAGCCCTAGAAAACAACACACTGTTAGCAAATATTACAAAGAAAAAATTAAATAGTAAATCAATACAAGGTTGGAACATTCAATGAATGGGTTTGAATAATTATTTTTTAAGGTAATTGAAAGACAAATGCAACGATATCAATATGGAACTAACTCATCAGGAAACAACGCACGTACTAGCTCTTCTCTCGGTCTATTCACAATTTTGTACAGTACTGTTCCTCCCACTCCACAATGTCCAAAAGTCTTGAAATACGATATTCTTCCCTCTCCATCTTATAGAACTAAAAATTAAGCACTATAACGAAACAACAAGTTGATTTTCAAACTAGCATAAACCATCACTCAGAAGGGCGCACACGGAGGTTTCACCGAGCAACTGTAGTTCGTGATCGGCGCTCACGGAGGAAACGTCCTTGTATGCTGCTACCATCGCTTCACACTGACCCCTTTTGGTAAAACTGAGAAAATATCGTTGCTGGGGTTCCTAGAAGAGGCGCTGAGGTACATTGACCTAGACCGCCGACACACAAAAAAACCTGAATTTTAATACAAAAGAAAAGACACGAGGAAACTCTGTGGAGGCTATGCAAGGTTAACAAATGACTTGCGATGTGTAACTACTAATAATTGAAACTGAAACTATGACACATACACTAACAATAAATTAATTAAAACTAGATAACAGTGCGATAAAGATCTGAACAGCAATGACTTAATAAAATAATAATGAAAATATTGTTTAGATGTTTGGCATACAATACGTAGTTATCCACATTACTACTTTTACATTTTCATGTCATATGCGATGTTACAATGATGAGTATATAGAACCATAATTAATAGCAAAACTATTATTAATAGCAAATAAAGTCGCATTTTATTCAATTTTCACGCCTATAATCGATTTATTAAAAACTAAGGGTGATACGACATTTGTTGTAGTAACCTTCTATGAAGAACTAATTCTTATTGATGAAATACAGTTTGTTGGAACCTTCCATAAGTGTACAGAAAGAGATTATAGAAACATACACTTATCCATTGGTGAAGCTTCTGAGGTAATTTCATCTGTGGTAGTATTCTGATGCCCTTTTTTTATTAATTGATTCTTCGCAGTGTTTGTAGAACATATTGTAGTTATACTTTCACCATTTTGTTTTAATGCCTTGTACACTGTCTCGAAATTAATTAAGGAAGGGGTTTTCAAACTTCAAAGTATGAACCCTGTAATTACACATGTCATCTTATCTTTTGTACCACAAAAATAAAATTGTGTACCCTTAAAATAAGCTTAACCCGAAATCAATCAACAGTCGGATTCTAAATCACCGCTAGGATCCGACCTCGTCAAATTGAAAAACAAAAAACACCATCATGTAGCCCAATTTTTTATACCCCTGGAAACATAAAAAATGATTGAAACAAACGGCCTACACACCGACGATCTTGCCATGAACGCAGCAATGCCCCCTAACATGTGAGGGCGATATTTATGTTACCTTGAGCGAAGTAAACTGTACCTATACCAACGACCTAGCTATAAGCACAGCAAATTCTCCAAACACGCGAGATTGAAGGCCAACGAGTTGCCTTCGGCAGTGATGTAACTAGGAGATTAGGTCCTGGGAGGATGAACTACCGGGGGCCTGAGGGGTATGGAATAACCCTCCCCACGGAAAATGTTGACATTTAAACCCCTCGAAAACGTATATTTACTTCATTTGTATCTTCTAAAAACCAACGATTCATTTTTGTTGTGGGTCTACTTGACTTTAAAAACTATAGTGGTAGAGCCATAGCCAAGATTTTGAGGCTACCGGGCAGACAGTGCTCAGGTCTAAAGGCATAGCCAAGATGGAGTTAAGTCCAAGATGGAAAGGAAGGTTCTACTGTACTTCTAAAAGAAGGTTATGGAGGAGTATTGATAACCAGCAAGAATTTAGAAATGTAATGCAAAATGGTGCATTTTGAAGCCTTTTAAGAGTCTTAACTGTATTTAGATGTGTTTGGTTGAGGTTTGGGGGTCCTCCAAAAGAGCCCTCAGCAAGAGCAAGGGTCCGAGGATTGTCCCCGGGAAATTGTTAAAAATTTAGATGCAAAATAATGCTTTTTCTATTATTTAGATGCAAACATCTGCATCCTTGCAACCTGTGAAGTTGTCTTATTTCGTGTCGTGATTTTCGTCACCATTATTAGAAGGGCTAACATACACAGTCGGAAAACTCCTCAAATTTATAAATAAATCATGTTTTTAATGTAAACATTATTTTGCAAAGTGAAAAAAACGGGCCACCGTAAACCCTTGCATTGAAGGGTCGCCGCGCGCGCACAGCTGAGGCGGACCTAATAAAGCAGAGACAGACGAACCTGCAGAGGCAAAACACTATAGGTTCCTTATTTCTTTCCCGGCCGCTAGATCATACACCCGCATTGTTTCCAATTGGATTTAATGACACTACCCATTTTAGTTCAAATGTTTTAATTGTTAGTCAAACAAAAATACGAACTTTTATAGCGTTTAAAGTAAACCAGTATTTGTTTTTCCCGTACAACATAATACAATCAAAGTCAATCAGAAGAGCCTCGGGGTTCAACTTGGACCAACTGATGATATAAATAAATTCTTTGTTGAATCCTTTTGTACAGCAGTTTTGCTAGTTATACAGATCATTAACAAACATAATAAATTAATTTGGTCACATAATAAATTAATCATTTTAACACAGACGCTGTCTTCAAATCAAATAAAAGGAATTTTGAAGTTGTGTGTACTTTTCGCCAGCCCGTACTGGTGGACCGGGGAAGTGAGCACAACTCTTATAAAATAGTGGAAAATCTCCTTAAAATCTCTGAGTAGCCACATTTACTCAAGTTTATTCATGTAGTCAAAGGCCTGATCACTGATATAAATTCAGGAGTTTCTGCTTACTAGTTTTTCACTTTTGATTACCCCATTGATTGGGCCAATAAACCTGCGGCGAAACTATAAGCCTTATTATACCTCCCGCTGAATCGGTGACCAGCTCTGCTGGATGCATAGCGTCAATTTAATTTAAAAATACTATGTACACTATTTACAAAGACGGCAGAAGCAAGAATAATGGATTTGCCAATCATCATAATAGTACTAATATTCAGTATATGCGGTATGTCGAGATTTGGAATAGGCTTGACTTTATTTTTCTTGAAGACTGTGCATTACGTTATAGGGTATCTGATCGGGAGAAATATACCTATTGTTTATCAAGGTAACGCCGGACCTAAGGGAATCGAGGAGAGTCCCACCACCATATCTCCGTATAAGAACCTCGCATTTCCATTGGTCCTATGTTGGTCTTGGTGGACAAGTCTTATTTATTGGTGTACTATTCCTCATATTAAAACTAAATAGAATAAGGCTAGAAATCATATAGATTCAGTACATTTATGAGTCCTCCTGAAATTTAAAAAGTTTCTTCATTGACTTTAAACCTAAACATTTAAAATCAATGGTTTCTTCCAAGTTTATCTGACCCCCGCTGACCCTTTTAGACTTTTCACTCAATATTGAAACCAAACGTCAAAATGATACTTGAATTTAGTCCAACCACTCTTGAATGATATTTAAAGGTGTATATTGGATATCCTCAAGTTAAGGAAATGTACTCAATAACATTGAAATAATTTTTCGGTGGTATTTTTTCGACATTTTAAGGCATTTGAATGGAGAGAATAAAACTCACGGGCTAACTCCAACTATCTTTACTGTTGTTTCTAGAACTGTCACAGGTAAGAAAAAAAATCTACTCAACACAGAACACACAAGTCAAGCCGTCAAACCGAGTCGAGGGCTGAGGAGAATGGAGATTTGTAATGGTGCTCTGCTTTGCTTTTGAAGGCCCAATAGTTCTAAGAATTTAGTTTGTGTTATTCTTTAACTTTCAAGATGGACATAAACATTTGATTGTAAAAGTATTTTTATACACAGTTTTAAATTCCCATTTGTTTATAATTTTGCTGGTTTATCAGACTTGTTATATTATTATTCTTTTCTCAAAGTAATGATGGAGGATTGGATCGAAAGGAACAAAGCTTCCTTTGTAGATTTAGAGGTTAATCGTTTTGGAATCTTCTAGGATTCAAGAGTGGATTTATATTTCAATTCGTCCGAAATGAATTATGAAGTCAGAACTTACTTTTGTATCTGTTTGTTATTTTTTATGATTAACATTTATGGTGTGAGATTTGAAGAAGAAGTAACTATATCAGGTTAGTTCTAAACAGGGCCTAGAACTATTATGTAGCCTACTATAATAGTTAGTAAACTGGTTGCATTTATCCTGGTAAGTCCCATATTGCAGGGTTTCATTTAGGCCCCAGTGGTTTGTGAAACATTTAGTAGTCTTAAGCATGAGCAAAATACGTATAATGTGTATGAGGCAGAAACAAAACTCGCTGCAAACTTTGTTTTGGAGAGTCTAGGCCTATGCCTATTTTGAGAATTGTATTTTTGTAGTCTTGGCTACCCTGATAGTAAGTCTACTTGACCACCGTGCGCCTAAGGTGGTTTTGCAAAATATGAAATGAAGTGAAAAAGTCTTTATTTACGTGGCCAAGTTAGGACCTTTTAGTCCTCTCTACCACTTAACCACGTTAAATATAAACAATAAAATCCTACCAATTACAAATACATTACAGGGTAAAATTGCAATATAGTGACTTGTATTCTAACTAGTATAAACTGATTTAGCACAAAAAAGAAATGACCCCTATGCTAACCAAAAATATTTTAAGGCTCGGAACTTATATTTAAAAATTGATTTAAAGTTGGGATTATTTCACGAGCGGAGGCGAGCGCACGGTACCGAGACACTCTCTGACAGGCACTTTTCTAAAGTGAAACCTTCCAACAAAGCCAAAAAACTATGTTTTAATTTCGAGAAAGTTGCGGAAACTATTAAAAACAATAATAATAAAATATATTTGGATAAAAACCACTGAAAATGTTTTAATTATTTAAAACACAAACAAAACGCTTCGTCTAGTCTATGCTAGACATCTTCAGTTGAAGAAAAAAGAAGAGTATAAATATATATATATAAATTAAACATGCAAAAGTATAAAATGTATAGAAGTCTAAAAAATTCAAAGTTAAAATAATTTTAAAAATGCATTAATTTTTTAAATTTATTTTAACTTTGAATTTTTTAGACTTCTATACATTTTATACTTTTGCATGTTTTATATATTTTATACTCTTCTTTGTTCTTCAACTGAAGATGTCTAGCATAGACTAGACGAAACGTTTTGTTTGTGTTTTAAATAATTAAAACATTTTCAGTGGTTTTTATCCAAAAATATTTTATTATTATGACTAACCACTTAAGTTTAAAATTGAAAATATTAAAAACAATGTTTTCACAAAACAATAAACTAACCTAACTTCACGATAATACCTTATTCAGCCAGTTAGTGACAGAGAGAGTCTCGGTGCCACTCTTCTTCCGCTCGTAAAATAATCCCAACTTTAAAGCCACTTTTAAATATGTTCAACATAAAATATAAACTAACCTAACCTAGAACTTCACGACAATACGCACTTAAATAGCGCCCTTTTAATTATAATGGTTTTACCAACATAGCGGGAAAGTAATGAGGTTTATGAAACATTGTTAAGAGAGGGTATCTGAAACATTGTTAAGTACCTGAATCTTGTATTTTAGGGTAGGGCCATCTTGAATTTAACTCCCATAAGAGCAATGTAAACGCTTGAGACACTTCACACGGTTTAATGTGTCATTTGAAAGATAAACGAATTACGCAGTGCCTCCGCTGGCCACTTTTTTTATAAAAATTTCCGTTTATTAATAACAAAGAAAATAAGATTTTTAAGTTTGGAATTTTTTTGCAGCTTAACTACAGCGAAAACAAAAAATCTGTCCTCGCAGGCACTAGAAAATTTAATTTACTTTTAAATAAAATTTATTTTAAGAAAATCGGATTACAAATGTAGGAGTGACACGTCTCAAGGAAATCCATATTCTTCAATTTTAGCACAGGTGAAATCATCAACGGCTCACTCCAGTAGTCTGGCTAACCGCCACTAGGTTGCAGCACGCGCGCCTTGGGTCACAGGTGGACACCAAAGACACTGGATAAGCATAGAGAGTATTAGACAAACCAAAAGAGTTTTTAAGGGGTCCATCTCAAGCCCTTGTAGTAGAAGCCGTAAGTCTAAACAGATTAGAACTCCAAAGAGGATTGGTTTTAGAACTGGTCAAATTCGAATTCAAAATAGTTTATTAGTGATTTTACTAAATTGACCTCGCCAAGTTTACAAAACTTTCTGAGATTCTAAATATATTAGATATAAATAGTTTGTTTTGTTGTTTTGAAAAACAAGATATAAAAAAAGATATATTCATCTACTTTATTTTATACATGCTCAAAACTACCTCCTAATTGTTATTATATAACATTGAAATTCAGAATAAGCTACTCAAATAATTTACGGAATTAACTGTATGACATAAATACTTGTTTAAATACTATATTTTGAGACAACCTTCTTCCAATGGTCGATGGGGGTTTCTTTACTTTATTAAAAAGGTAGACATTCCGTAAATATCCTGGCTTGTTGAATGTTTCAACTGCCGATCTCATGTGGACTGACAGGGTTCCAACGGGAGAAGGGAGCAGGCCGGATGAAGTTGTTGTTGATGTGCTCAGCCGCAAAGGCCAATGCATCAGCATGACATGGAGGAATGCTATCAATAGTTTGTAATGTACAATATGTTATGGCATCTTAGTAGTAGAGGGCTGAAAAAAGAGTCCTGGCCTTTGCCTTAATGAATAGATATAAATAATACAAACGAATAAATACGCCCACCCAGCATTTTTGTTAGTGTGACTAATGAAGCCAATGCTACAGTAATCCAGAACTTTCTAATATCAGATACCAAAAAGCTCCTGAAGGTGCTAGATTGATTAACTGCGTCTACTGGATTCGGAATAGTTCTCCGTTGTAGATGCTTAATCTGCAATTCATGGGGTTTAGAGGTTAGGGGTTTAGAGCTACTACCTTGTGTGTTGTATGAACAAGAATGGGCCTTGTTTGAAAGTTTAAACTAAACTTGTTATTGATGTGTTTTAGATAGTTTGAACTCTGTGACAAATGAAGAAGATCAAGAGTTTGAGAATGATGAATGGTCTTCTCCTCAACAATTAAATGAAAGTAAGTGTGCTTAAAAGAGCATTCAAGAATGGTCGGTTAATTAGTGGATCATATTATGATCAGATAAAGCGTTTTTAAAGAAAACGAGAAGTCATCTACGTAATCTACTTTAATAATTTTAAAACCCATTTTAGGCTTGATAACTAAGGTTGATTCAAGAAGATAATATTATAATAGTATCTGAGGACAACATTGACCTATTATTCTTGGTAAGATGGTGTTTTAAAACATTGTTTTACTACATTAGCATTAAACAATCTAAGAGTCCATTGAAAGGTGTTTAAAATATTTCCTATTCCATACTTATGTGTTTTTTTCTTTTCAGCGCTGAGTGAGCCCTGGAACTTCAGTGTCGGAATTGTCACAGATACTTCCATGGACTTGTCCTGGCTAAAACCAAAATCTGCCAGTTTCGACAAAGTTTTAGAGTATTACATCTACTTCCTCCGCAATAATGTTACGAAGTGTAAAACATATTCCACATCTGCACCTGTAATCAACTATACACTGACAGATTTAGGTATTTATTTGTCATTTTTCAAGTTGTGTTATCCAGTCATCAATTGCTAAAACATGCTAAAAACCTTGAAAAACTTGCGGAGAATCTCTGTTGGAAAAATACTTTTAAAAAGTTGCTATTTTCAACAAATACACACAAATATAAACCAACCAATTATCTTATCAATTAAAATGCAATTTTTAGAGCCCTATGCAGAGTATGAAGTTTGGGTGAAGGCAGCATATGACAACCGCTATGGAGACAGAAGTAAAGGAGTAACAAAACAAACGGATGTGAACGGTCCTGGACCCCCACATATCGTGAATGCTTCCTGCATCACTCCCTCAACGCTGGCCATCTACTGGGAACATCCATTCGCCTTCAACCGCACCGTTGACTACTACATCATCGAGTATCGTGAAGAAGAGTCTTTCACATTCAGGAACTTGTCAATAAAACCGTGTAGTTATGACTCAGACTGTGAAGATCTCTGCTCGGCATGGTGCAAAGTCGACAAGGTAAGTTGAGTTGTATCACTCAGGCTTATATCAGAATCATCTTCGGCATAAATATTTTTAACATGCAATTATTCTTTGAACTAAGAATTCATTATCATTAATTTTCCAGTTGGCAAGAAAATGTTTGAAGTAGAAATCATTTTTTGCATCCCATCTGTTCAATTTGTAAATTTAGTGAACTGAACAATAAACCAGGCAGACACACAGTTAAGTGCCAAAGCGCCGCTGGTGTGAGTGAAGAGACTTTGCTTTACAATATTTTATCCTAATTCACTAATTGTTACTCTAATTTACTATGCCCACGGCACAGCTTCATTATGTCTCCTTGAGATCAGGGACTTTACGAGGCCTCAGCTTTTCGTGCTTTGTCATCACATGGGTCCGCTCACAACCTTAGCTTTAACGTGCTAAGATGTAACAAAGCTGTTTTGATCTGTATACAATTTACTGTTTTCAAACCATTTAAACTTTTTTTGTGATGAAATTTACCCCTAAAAAAAAGAGGACTTCTGATATTCCGATTTTGCTGGCTAAGGAACTTGACAGGAATATTTACAAAGAGAAGAATGTTTTTTTAAGGAGATATTGTTCAACTAGGTATGTCAAGTTAATAGGCTAACCATCTGTATTTTTATTATGGCAACGGCAACTTATCATTACAACTTAAAATCTCAAGAGATTTACTTCCTTCATATATTAAATTATTAAGACATAAAAAGAGGTAAATTACCTCTGTCAACAGTTCAAAAACTACTTGTCATACTTACTTGTCCTACTTGCATGACAAGTCATTTTTGAACTGTTGACAAAGGTTTTCACCTTATTTTATGTCTTAAAAACCAGTTCAAAGGGCTATAAACTATGTGTTATCATATATTAAATTGAATAATCTGGTAGGACCTGGTTTTTGTTGTGTAGTATAACGGGAAAGCATTGTTATATACATTTTTGGGTGCGTAAGCAAAACAATGGAAAAGCGTCATTGTCTTGCATTTTACGGTAAACTCGGATCATTAAACTGGTACTACTGTAAGATTATTTCATGCTATTTATTAAAACAAATTTATCCTTTAAACCTGACAAAAACAAACAAAACTAACCTAGCATACAAGACACTCAGCTATTCATAATATGTACAAGGTTTCCTACAGTACACGCTATCAACCAGCTGAATACAGATATACATTAAATCCCATTTAAAAAAGGTACTTTTTAAATAACAATAAAATCTCAAACATAAACACTTATTCTTATTAAATTACTTATTCTACAGTTGCAACAGTGATATTGTAAAGCCAGTTTTTAAACATTTATCAGATGCCTTGAGTCTGTAAAGTACTTGGTGTCGGTAGTTTTCTATCTGCTTTTAGAGATCAGTTGAAACTTGAAATGAATAATTTCCCACAATTACCTAAACCTGTGTAAATAAAGGAATCTTCTATCAAGTAAAAAATGGCAAGCAGTTTAATGCTATTTTTGTTCCAGTATGAGCTGACAAACCTGACTAGTGAAATGTATGAGATCAGAATAAGAGGAGCGACTCGTAGTATTTACGATGATAGAGATATCCCCGGGCGGTTTTCACGCTCCAGGAAAGTACCAATGATGAAGTGCGATGTCAGTCTAGACGGCCACTACTCCATCGGGCCCAGTGCTGGGGTCATGGCAGGCATCATCTGTGCCTGCTTTGCTTTACTTCTTGGAATTATTGCCTTCATTATCTGGAGGTAAGCCAGTTTCTACTCTATCACTATAGCAAAACCCCTTAAATCTGAAACCTCGGGAAAATTAACCTCCCTTGTAATAATTTGACTGAAGGCCTGCCTACACAGTCAATCCCATTCTGCCCACATGTGTGCTGTTAAATGTTAAATGTAATGAATTATTTTATCCTTCAAAAGCCAAACAAGCGACCAGTTCACAATAAGTTGACAGCAGTGTTCTACAGGAACCTTTTTTTGAATTTATTTTTTAATGTTTTAGGCTAATCCAAACTAGCTGAAGTTGAAATTAAAACAGCCTTCAACCAGACAAAATTAGTTCTGATTGGATAAGTTTCCTTTGAATGTATATTTGCAAGATTAATTGAAGTCAGCTCTGGCTGTTTCAGAAGGTTTTCCCAAACAACTATTGGACTGAGGACTAACTAAGGATACCAATTGTAGCCCATAGTTAAACACTAAATATTTGAACTGATATTCCTTCCCTAAACTATACCACACTTCCTCCGTTGAACAGAATTAATTGCACAATTTAAAATCAAAGAAAAGGGTTCTTGTTCTTTAACCCTAGAAAAAAATTATAATTCAAAATTACTGATAGCTTACCCCTTTCTCTACTCTCTAGCCATGCCTTCAAAAATTATCTCTGCTGGGGTTCTTGCCATTGCATGGCTACAAAATTGACTTTTGAATAGAATAGAAATGGTAAAACAACTATACTGTTGACTTAAAAAAAAATATTTTCCTTAAAAGGGATTTAATAAAGTCTAAATACAATTATGTGTACAATGATACTTAAATACACAGTAGTAATCCTTTTTTGTAAATAGGCTTGCAAAGGGACAAAATTGGTTGATGCTAAAGAAAGTTGGCGCATCTCTTCTATGGTTGAGAGATTCTTTCCATGGTTCTTTTGAAGTTGAAATTGTTATTGTTACAGCCCATTTTTGGAGTCTGAAGAGTTGTATTATCTCTATACGCAATTAGTATGTCTCCTTAATGGCGTTAGACCAAGTTGTAATAAATCAATTTTGTTTTGTAACCATGTCTTAAAGTATTTAGTACTTAAGGAATATAAATGTTTATACACAAAATGAAGAGTTTTAGAGTAGTTTTTTGTAACAGTTAAGTACTTATAAACTGTTAATTAGACTGGTGATGTGTGTGTTGCAGAAACTGCCTTCACGCTGCTTACTACTACCTAGAAGACTCACCACCACTGCCTCAGACCAATGTCTCTGACTGGGACACTAAAGACTCCAAGTCGACAATATCACTGAGTGAGTTCGCCACTCACGTAGCCAAGCTGCATGCCGACGGTGACATCGGCTTCAGCAAGGAGTATGAAACCATTCAAGCTGTCTCCAAGTGCCACAACTTCCCAGCAGAGTTCTCCTTGAACCAGGAGAACAAGGCTAAGAACAGATATCTCAATGTTTTATCCTGTAAGTACAAAACAGAAAGAGTAAAAATACTTTTTAGTGTAAGATGCTTTATCAGGGCTAATAAGATGTCAGTCTTTTAGTTAGGATGTACTTTCATTATTAGTACATTGCTATTATTCTATGTATGAACGAGTTTGGGGACAGTAAATTACCTATACAACACTTCTAATCCTGGACAGTCAAATGTAATTTCATGAAGATTATTTTGTACGTAAGAAATCTAATTAAAGGATAAAGACAATTTTATTTTCCTTTGCTTTTGAATTGTCTTTGTAAGTTTCAGAATACAAAAAATAGGCTTGCTAGTTGCTAGTTTGTGTACGTTCATTCATCATTGTTGTTTTATTTCTTATAGCCCATACTATGTGTCAAATAATTTCAAGGTGTCCAGTAGAGCTGTGCGGGAGCAGAATTTTGGGTCCAGGACGGGAACGAAACTGGAAAAGCTCGCAAATAGACATAATAAAGAAATATTAACTAAAATTGAGTTTCTTCAATCAAATTATTTTGTTTGTGATCAATCAGTTGTTTGTGGCTCTATTGTCATGTGATGATTTACACAACACTGTGCAGTTATAAACAAAAAATCTCAAAGTACATCACAACTATTACATAACCCAGTCACCCTCACCCATTTACAATAAATAAAACTGACTCGCTTAGCCCCAAACATTGCAAAAACAGTTGGGGAGAGTCGGGAGTATGAATCACAAAAGATCGTAAATCACAATGAGGTTGCTGCTAATGTAAGGAGTAAGAGAGAAGGAATGAGACTGTTGAGCTACCAGCACACAGAGATGAGGGGTGAAGGCACGAAAGGGAAGATAGGTGGAAAGCACAAAGAAAAAGAAAGAGAAAGACAAGGTGGTGGGGTTTGTGGTTGCAGAGAGGGGAAGACAGCAGCTACATTGTGTGGGCAGGAGAGGAAAGCAGGTGTGTTGCGTCAGTGTGGGACAGCTGAATCCTTATCATGATGTCTACTACGTCATTAGCTATTGCTAGGCAACCAAATAGGGCGGGTTACATAACCAATCACAGCATTTTCTCTGTATGCATGTGATACAGTGGATCGGCTTTGAGGAGAGTGTAGTGTTTGTTATTTCCTTATCTCATCTCTATTTACTCAATGATGAATTTCAGTTGACAAATCATATTTTTAGAGGTTTTATACAAGTTTTGAATTACAGTAAATTGCAAATGTTTTAGAACAATAAAAATACAATATTGTGAGCTAGAAGGATCTAGTACAAGTACAAAATAAATGTTTGGTTTTGTCTGAGATCGTTATCAGCCAACCTGACAATGGCTGCTGCCGGCCTCCATTTAAAATGCACTCAGAACAGTGGTAGGGGGGAGAGCGGTTGTTTACTTAGAACTGCTCAGCCACTAGTTCCGTATCTTATCTCCACCAGAAGTACACACTCACGACAACAATACTTGGAAGTTCAAAGCACAAATTTCGGTGGAAAAATTAATGTTTTCAGTGTTTTTGAAGGAAACATATAATACACCAGCAGTTTTTACTGAAATTTATTTTTCGGTACTGGGGAGGGATCGAAATGATCTCAATACCGTCCCGGCACCGGAAATCCAGGATCCCCCACAGCTCTAGTGTCCAGCATACAGGAATTCTGGGAAAATCGGTCTTTATATGGGAATTTTTGATGTATGGGAAAAAGTCAGGAGCTATGCGGAAATTTTGTTGCTAAATTGGGATGTTTTGAAAATGGAGGTTGCTAAATGACACCCTTTGCTAGCTATACACATTTGTACACTTTTCCACACAACTGTCCTTCATGTATTTATAACATAAAGGCTGAATAAAGTTTAAAGCAATGGAATATTTTATGTATGGACCGGTTTTCAGATGATCATAGCAGAGTGCGGCTACAACCATTGCAAGGGCAAAGTCGTTATGGTAACTACATCAATGCCAACTACATCGATGGGTTCCAGAAAGCCAATGCTTACATTGGCACACAAGGTCCTTTACCTTGTACCTTTGACGCTTTCTGGAGGATGATATGGGAGCAGGGAGTGGCCATCATCGTCATGATCACCAATCTAGTCGAAAGAGGCAGAGTATGTAGTACATTCTACAAATTGTCTCTTTTCTTTGTGAATTCTTCTAACAAGTAGTATATTATTAAAATGTTTTGTTTTTATGTCACATTTGTATTAATTATTAAAGCGTACATGATAACAAATCACCTAATGATAGTTTTCTAAATCGGACCAGAGACATTTTGCTATTTATTTATTTATTTCTACGGTAATACACCATTTTACATATAAACTGACATTTGTATTTCAAAATACTTACACAGAACTGGAAAAATACAGTGCATACTTAATGCGTAAATGGAAAAGAAAGCAGGATAAAAACTAAATGACATTGAAATAAATACACATGCACAAGATATTGAATAAATAATTGACAATGGTACATGCGAGGTCTGTCCAATAAGTTCGCGAACTGGTTCAATATGGCGGCCCTGAGGCGGCGTAAAGCTCCACCAACTACATCCCGTGACTACTAGACATCCAATGTAGCCTCAGTGCTTGTTTGACAGTCGAGCTGTGCCTATCAAGCTGCCTGTGTCAGTTTATATTTTATTTGTTTTTTCTGTTCGTCGAAAAATGGAGATTAACCAAATCACTGAACAACGAATCAACATCAAGTGATCCAGTGATGCCCTCTCATCAGTTTTTGCATTTTGAAAAAAGGACAAAAATACAGGGGACAAAATCTGGCGAATAGAGTGGGTGGTCAAGGAGGGTGATGAATTTGTTGCCAAAAACTCACACAACAACAACAACCAACGCGAACAATCAAAGCAAAATGTGCACGGGCGTTGTCTTGGTGAAGATTCCATCCATCGCTTGACACAAATGCTCACTGACGACGCGACCTCTGCCTAAGGATCAACATAGAATTCAGATGTTCGTCTGCAATCATTCTAACAGTTTTCCGACGATCATCAGACACCAAGGGTCGCACACGATCAATGTTTTCATCCACACATGCGGTTGAAGGTTGTCCTTGCCTTGCATCATCTTTAGCGTCTTCGCGGCCATCTTTGAAACGTTTAATCCACTTGAAAATAGACGTTTTCTTCTAGGCATTATCTCCGTAAACAGCCCTTAACATATCTGTAACATCTTGAGAGCTTTTCCCTAGTTTCACTAAAAATTTGATGTTGATTTGTTGTTCAGTGATTTCATCAATTTCCATTTTTCGACAAACAGCAAAAACAAATAAAATATAAACAGACACAGACAGGTTAAAAGGCATAGCTTGACTGTCAAACTAGCACTGACGCTTCATTGGATGTCCAGTAGTCAAGTAATGTAGTTGACGGAGCTTTACGTTGCCTTAAGGCTGCCATATTGAACCAGTTCACGAACTTAGTGGACAGACCTCGTAAAGGCCTTATGGCGGACAATATATGATTAAATACTTTTTAACATTTAAATTGAATACACTTTTAATTTATGAACATGCTATGCCTCAAACAGAGAATGATTGTTGGCTTATTCCTGAAATAAATTACTTGCATTTATTTGTATCTATTTCAATTGGGTATTAATTGAACGGTTTTTCTAGCGGAAATGTGATATGTACTGGCCCAAAGAAGGAACTGAAACGTACGGATTCATCCAAGTAAAACTGATAAAAGAGGATGTTCTGGCAATGTATACGATGAGAACTTTGCAGATCCTTCACACTAAGGTGAGATGTTTTCTATAGAGTAGGTTGTACTGAAAACATTTAATTGGATCTTTTAGATGTGTGTTGGCCTTAGTAAGATAGTAAAGACAGGTGTACAGTAAAAATATAACTTTTTGTAAAATCATTGTGAAAAAAATTAATTAAATAAGAAGTTGTATACTGTTTTGATTGAGCAAATAAAAAATAAATAAGTGGTAAAATTCGCAAAAAATCACAATTTTAAAATTCATATTTGGTTTCTGACGTGTAAAATTAAAGTCAGTTAAAATAAAGTAGGGATGAGTCGGTTGTCGGTTCTCATTCTCGGACATACCGAACCGAGAACAAAATTGACAAAGTCGGTTCGAACGGCCCGATATGAAAAATAACACATTGAGGTTAGAGGTGTGCGGTACTCGGCTCGACCTGATCGGTGCTTCGAGATTTAGTCGAGTAATTTGCCTTGAAGCGGTATCGAAGTCGTGATTTCACCGTGGCGTTAGCGGAGGCAAAGAGATCACCGTGACGGTATCGAAGTCATGATGATTTACTGAAGCGTTAGCGGTGTCAAGAGATTGCCGCGAACGGAACCGGAACCAACAGAACCGAGAATCAATTTTTTCTCAGAACCGGGAACCAATAAAATTTTGGGAGCGCCCCATCACTAAAATAAAGAAAACAATAGCGGAGGCTAAACTGTGAGGCCTGTCAACTATGCAAGCAGATAAACAATCAAATGTAATCACTGATCAGGCTGTATTGGTTGCTGTGCTGGTTATCGTTCTGTTTTTTGTTGCACAGTAATTTGTTAAAGTGGAAGTTTCCACACCATTCTGCAATGTTCTAATGAAAGCTAATGAAGACTGAAACTGTGTCATACTCTGGAATTGCACATTACACGCCTTAGCTTTTTAAAGTATTTTGATTGAATACAACTGAAACAAACTGTAAAATAATATTATGGTTATTAAACATTATGCTTTTTGATCGTTACCAAAGAAAATATTGCTCAGAAATTTGAATTTACGACAAGGAATGATCAAAAAGTATTCTATTGTGTGTTTGAAGAAAGTTCGTAACAAAATTTTATTAGTTATTTCATTGTTATCCTTTTTTAGTAAACTCTTTACAATGATTTTTGAATGATTTGTAATGTACGTTTTATGTCAGTGTTAGCAGACAAAAAGGAAAAAACATGGATTTAATGAGAGGCTTGTCTATCAGTACCATTATACGAATTGGCCTGATCACGGAACTCCTGACCATCCATTACCTATTCTTAACTTTGTAAAGAAGTCTTCAGCCGCTAATCCCAAGGATGCAGGCCCAATAGTGGTACATTGCAGGTATACTTAATTACTCCAGTGATTCATATTATCAGAGGTAATCTAAAGGTTTAGTGAATCATTTCTTGCTATATAGTTGAGTTTTATCGATTAATATCCTTTGCTTTTAATATGACCTGAGTAGCAACTCAAAACTATAATATACATGCCTATGTAAAAAATCACTCTCTGGCTGTCATCCCCACCGGTGCTATCTCCGCTTCTACCGGTTAAATGTAACGTGGTGATGTGGTGATGTTTGACAGTGCCGGAGTCGGGCGGACAGGAACGTACATCGTGCTGGACTCCATGCTCAAGCAGATCGGCCGCAAGAACGAGGTGGACGTGTTCGGGTTCCTGCGACACATAAGGACTCAGAGGAGCTCCCTGGTGCAGACGGAGGAGCAGTACATCTTCATCCACGATGCGCTGCTAGAAGCCATCACCTGCAGCGAGACCAGCCTCAGTGCCGTGTCTGGCTCATCTGCTGCAAGCGTCCTCTCAACAGTCGGACACCTCTCACCCCCACTGGCTCAAGTTGGAAGCACACTTCCAGGTGACCTAACTTCAATACAGTATTCTAGCTAGGCCAAGTGTGTCAGGGGAATCAGTATGAAAACACACAGAACTTACTTTTGAAGCATAATACAAAATATGAAGTAACAGGGATTTAGTTTTTTAAGTCCCTAAAAGGGTACCCAAAATATCGGAATTCCATTGTAAAAACTATATTTTATTATTTTTTACTAATCTCTATACTATAAAGCTTGAAGCCAGAACGGCGTCATCACTGACTCACTCACTCACTGACATAAATGTTTGTGTACTTCCAGATGAGATAGAAACTTGAAATTTGGCATGTAGGCTGGTCTTGGCTTGTAACCGACAAGAAAATTCCAACAAGTCAAAATTTTAAATTTAGGGGCCAGTTTTGGGGGGCTTAAAAATAGCGCGAAATCTGGGTATGTAGAGGTGTACTATTTTTACTGTAGAGCCTAAACAAGTGGTCAGATCTTAAATATGACAAAAAATCGTTCTGTAAAATTAAATTGTCTACATGGAAAATTCCAGAAAATCAGAATTTCAAATTGGAAAGCCTGTTTTGGGTGGTTTAAAAATAGCAAATCCAGTGCAGTAGAGGTGTACTATTTTGAACGTAGAGCCTAAACAAGTGGTCCGATCTTAAATTTAACGAAAAATCATTCTGTGAATTTAAATTATCTACAACTTTTGTATTTAACATTATTTTCTTCTTCTTCTCTATACTATATATAATGCACGAAGCCCAA
This sequence comes from Matsumurasca onukii, assembly GCA_018831715.1. Classification (NCBI taxonomy): domain Eukaryota; kingdom Metazoa; phylum Arthropoda; class Insecta; order Hemiptera; family Cicadellidae; genus Matsumurasca; species Matsumurasca onukii. The sequence continues at coordinate 27,020,095 of CM032064.1, forward strand.
ACAGCGTCATCACTGACTCACTCACTCACTGACATAAATGTTTGGGTACTTTTTTGAGTGGTTAGTCAATAATCATGTGAAATATTCATTATCATTGAAACATTCTGAAATCAAATAGAAAACATGCTATTTTAACAACTCAAGCTTGCGCACATTTAAAATCCATACATGCAAGCTAATTTTTTACTATTTTTTAAGTCTATTGTATTTCAGGCCTATAGTTAATCACAAGTAAGTTATATGTTGGAGTGCAACTGTGTAAGTTTTACAACAGTTTTGTTATTTTATAGGATTTAAAGGATTTTTATTTCATTTTATTTATCAGTACTCATCAGAATTCAGAATTGAATTCAGAATGATTTTTTGACTTGTTAAAAATGTGACAACTTTGTTTCAGGCACTGACTGCTTTCCAACCTAAGGATTATAACTTAGTATCTGCAAGAAAGACTTTTAACCAGCCTAAGAATAGAAGTCAACAGTTCATTCCTGTGGAGTGTTCAAGAGTTCACTTAACTCCAAAACCTGGCATTGATGGCAGTGATTACATCAATGCTTCTTGGTGTTTAGGTAAATATCACTTGAAACTACGTTCTCTGAACCACAGAGGCCACAGAGAGGATTTACTAATGATCAGCCTAGAGGCTAAGCAATATTTTTTTTCATAGTGCAACATAATGTAGATCAAATTTCAAAAGTGTGACAAATTGTTGACAGTGTATTTTCTAAATCTTTTAAGAAAATGTCTGCACAACACAATTATTTTTAAAGTTAGACCTTATAAGACCTTTGGGTCACCCGATAGGCCACTCATGCAGGTTACATTTTATTGTCTACAACTAATTTTTTTATAAAACTATTGTGAAGGTTGAACATGTTTGGTTTGTGTGGAATTTCATTATATTCATGAAGACATCATTGCCTATGATAGAACCAGCTAGGCTTTATAATAAATGAGCTTACGTGTGAGTTTTGTTTTGCTTTTTCTGACACTCAAAAATCTGCCGCTATAGGCTTTAGGATGGACAAACTATTTTGTCATGTTTTGAGTGGTTTTGCAGCTGTTGAAACAAATTCAATGCTTTTATTGCAAATTTCTGCGAGTGTAGATTGCATTAGCATACACGCCGCACCCTGGTTTTGAGCCTAAAGTATGTCTAAAAAAGGCAGCTTAGACTTGAGTATATACAATAGTTTTTGATGTTACAGGGTATAAGAAGTTGCTTGAGTTCATAATGACACAACATCCATTGACCAGTACAGTCCTAGACTTTTGGCAAATGGTGTGGGACCACAACGCTCAAACCATAGTTCTACTTTCTCCACTCTCCACTGACTCAGAGGTATACTGTAACAACTAGGGATGAGTCAGTTCCAGTTTTTTATTCGGTTCGGAAGTTCTTGCGAACCGATGACTGGCAGAACATCCGTTCCTGGAACCGATGATTCATTGCAGGTTTTAATTTGTAGGTGATGTTTGACAGTGCCGGAGTCGGGCGGACAGGAACGTACATCGTGCTGGACTCCATGCTCAAACAGATCGGCCGCAAGAACGAGGTGAACGTGTTCGGGTTCCTGCGACACATAAGGACTCAGAGGAGCTCCCTGGTGCAGACGGAGGAGCAGTACATCTTCATCCACGATGCGCCGCTAGAAGCCATCACCTGCAGCGAGACCAGCCTCAGTGCCGAGTGTCTGGCTCATCTGCTGCAAGCGTCCTCTCAACACGAGTCGGACACCTCTCACCCCCACTGGCTCAAGTTGGAAGCACACTTCCAGGTGACCTAACTTCAATACAGTATTCTAGCTAGGCCAAGTGTGTCAGGGGAATCAGTATGAAAACACACAGAACTTACTTTTGAAGCATAATACAAAATATGAAGTAACAGGGATTTAGTTTTTTAAGTCCAAATATGAGGGAGTACCCAAAAATATTGGGAATTCCATTGTAAAAACTATATTTTATTATTTTTTTACTAATCTCTATACTATAAAGCTTGAAGCCAGAATGGCGTCATCACTGACTCACTCACTCACTGACATAAATGTTTGGGTACTTCCAGATGAGATAGAAACTTGAAATTTGGCATGTAGGCTGGTCTTGGCTTGTAACCAACAAGAAAATTCCAACAAGTCAAAATTTTAAATTTAGGGGCCAGTTTTGGGGCTTAAAAATAAAGAAAATCCAGGTATGTAGAGGTGTACTATTTTACTGTAGAGCCTAAACAAGTGGTCAGATCTTAAATATGACAAAAAATCGTTCTGTAAAATTAAATTGTCTACATGGAAAATTCCAGAAAATCAGAATTTCAAATTGGAAAGCCTGTTTTGGGGGTTTAAAAATAGCGTGAAATGGGATGTAGAGGTGTACTATTTTGAATGTAGAGCCTAAACAAGTGGTCTGATCTTAAATTTAACGAAAAATCATTCTGTGAATTTAAATTATCTACAACTTTTGTATTTAACATTATTTTTTCTTCTTCTCTATACTATATAATGCTCGAAGCCCAAACGTCATCACTGACTCACTCACTCACTGACATAAATGTTTGGGTACTTTTTTGAGTGGTTAGTCAATAATCATGTGAAATATTCATTATCATTGAAACATTCTGAAATCAAATAGAAAACATGCTATTTTAACAACTCAAGCTTGCGCACATTTAAAACCCGCCCATGCAAGCTAATTTTTTACTATTTTTTTAAGTCTCTATTGTATTTCAGGCCTATAGTTAATCACAAGTAAAGTTATATGTTGGAGTGCAATTGTGTAAGTTTTTACAACAGTTTTGTTATTTTATAGGATTTAAAGGATTTTTATTTCATTTTATTTATCAGTACTCATCAGAATTCAGAATTGAATTCAGAATGATTTTTTGACTTGTTAAAAATGTGACAACTTTGTTTCAGGCACTGACTGCTTTCCAACCTAAGGATTATAACTTAGTATCTGCAAGAAAGACTTTTAACCAGCCTAAGAATAGAAGTCAACAGTTCATTCCTGTGGAGTGTTCAAGAGTTCACTTAACTCCAAAACCTGGCATTGATGGCAGTGATTACATCAATGCTTCTTGGTGTTTAGGTAAATATCACTTGAAACTACGCTTCTGAACCACAGAGGCCACAGAGAGGATTTACTAATGATCAGCCTAGAGGCTACGTAATATTTTTTTTCATAGTGCAACATAATGTAGATCAAATTTCAAAAGTGTGACAAATTTTTGACAGTGTATTGTCTAAATTTTTTAAGAAAATGTCTACACAACACAATTATTTTAAAGTTAGACCTTATAAGACCTTAAAGAGACCTTTGGGTCACCCGATAGGCCACTCATGCAGGTTAGGTTGTATTGTCCACAGCTAGAATAATGCTATTTTTTTTATAAAACTATTGTGAAGGTTGAACATGTTTGTTTTGTATGGAATTTCATTATATTCATGAAGACATCATTGCCTATGATAGAACCAGCTAGGCTTTATAATAAATGAGCTTGCGTGTGAGTTTTGTTTTGCTTTTTCTGACACTCAAAAATCTGCCGCTATAGGCTTTAGGATGGACAAACTATTTTGTCATGTTTTGAGTGGTTTTTGCAGCTGTTGAAACAAATTCAATGCTTTTATTGCAAATTTGCGAGTGTAGATCGCATTCGCATACACGCCGCACCCTGGTTTTGAGCCTAAAGTATGTCTAAAAAGGCAGCTTAGACTTGAGTATATACAATAGTTTTTGAATGTTACAGGGTATAAGAAGTTGCTTGAGTTCATAATGACACAACATCCATTGACCAGTACAGTCCTAGACTTTTGGCAAATGGTGTGGGACCACAACGCTCAAACCATAGTTCTACTTTCTCCACTCTCCACTGACTCAGAGGTATACCGTAACAACTAGGGATGAGTCAGTTCCAGTTTTGTTTATTGGTTCCGGAAGTTCTTGCCGGAACCGATGACACGGCAGAACATCCGTTCCTGGAACCGATGATTCACTTGCAGGTTTTTAATTTGTAGGTGATTTTTCAATCCAAAAGCGGTACTCAAAAGTCGGGCGGACCTTTGCTTGTACATGAAAACACGGGCGGGTATTGAATCTCATCAATCCCAGTAAATTAAACCGTTATTAGTGCTTTAGAAATACCGAGTTAGAGTATTGTGTCTTAATTACCTTATTGGGCAAGTAGACTTGTATCGGATGCAATTTTTTCTGACTATCAATTAGTTTTGACCATCGTCAATGCCATCTGAGTAAATGTAACGATAGCATAATTTCAAGAGTTTTGACTCTCCATTTATCTCAAATATGAGCTATCACGTGACACGTTCTATGCCGGAGTGTAGAAAATACTCTGTGCACAGGTGTATCGTCTATCACTGTCAGACAAACATTACGTTGCTTGATCGCCAAATATCACGCTTAACCTAAAAATATCATGCGAATCATCGGTTCCAGGAACCGATGTTTGTGCTGTGTGGGTTATCGGTTCCGGCAAGAACCGATCCATCCCTACTTTTAATTTGACTTGTAACTTATTGGGCTATGTTGCCGTTGCCTGGCCTAAAGCTTGGGCCTAGCTTAATGCAGCTTAACAATTATAAACATATTATAGATACATCTTGTACAACTCCTTATTGGATTTATAATTTTAAACTTGAAAGAAACACAAATAATCCAATAAACAACTTTTATAGTTGGTATAAAAAGAAGTTGTTTATTGGATTATTTGTGTTTCTTTTGAGTGAAAATGTTAATTCAATTACTGGTCAAAAACATCTTAAAACTATTTATTATTTAAAGCTATGTGGGTCCAGATTCTGCAACGAGACAGGATTGAGATAGATTTTCCGATCTCCTCCACCTGGTACCAAAATTTTGGGACGGGAAGAAAAACTGCTGATAAATTAAATGGTTCCTTTTAAAACGCTGAAAACATTAATTTTTTCACTGAAATTCGTGTTTTGTACTTCCACGTATTGTTGTCAAGAGTGTGTACTTCTGGTGAAGATAAGATAAGGAAATCAGTTACAAGTAAACAACCCTCTCCCCAAATAAGACTAAAAGGCTTAATCATTACCTGGGATCATCGCAGCCTGATTTAGTGGTTCTGACTGAGCATGGCCTAGACGATCAAAAGATTGCCAGTACCCATCTCATCAACTACACTTGTCACATCATTTTGTAGAAAGCATCATCTGAAAGGCGGTGGCCATCTACTGATAAGTGCTGGAAACAAAGTTGAAAAGATTGAAATAGATGACCATTGTGTGGAGTTAAATTGAGATGGCCAGCATTAGAATAACACTTAATGGAGGTAAATCCTTATACATACTTGGTGTTTACCGCCCAGAACTGTAATGAAGAAGCCATTACCGGATGACAAATGTCCTGGACACTTTTCCAAGCAGTAATATCGTTGATTTGTTTGGTTGGTGACCTTAACGCTGATAGTCTCAACGATCTAAAGCTAAAGAAACGAGGCAATAAATGAACTTTGCATCTTTTAATATGCATAGAGTAGTTTTGCCACCAACGAGAATCACTTGCACATCTCATCTATTGACGTGGTGCAGTAATCTTCATCCAACTAAAGTTAACGCCGTGAGTGGTTAATGAGCACATCTCAGACCACACAGGACAACTCTCTACGCTAGACATACCATCCAAGACCAAAATCCAGCCAAGCTCAGAGAAATCAAAGCTAACGCATCTTTTGCAGCTAAAAATACAATTGGCGGAAGAATCGTGGATACAACCCTTCAGAAGGACGATGTAAATGAAGCATTCTCAGGAATGATGCATAGTCTTACTGCCGTGTTGGATGCAACATGTCCCTACAAAACAACTCGATCAGCGACCAGGAGGACGCAATTGACCGACGAGAAAATGCAAGACTGATTTCCTTCAAGCTCAGAACAGATTTTTGACTACTGGAAGTGATCTTGACAAGCTTGAAGCTAATCAGAAAAGAAACGTACGATTTGAGGTTGAAAGCTTCCAGACGGATGGCAAGTGAACACTTAATAGCCCAGGCTTCTAACAAAAGCAAGGCCATGTGGAGCATCGTTAATGCAGAGAGAAAAGCACATGAGGAGCCAAAGGAAATCACGTGGAAGCTGTTAGTGAATGACAAATTAATCACGAGTCCCAATATGGTAGCTGAATGTTTCAACGAGTATTTTACATCTATTGCTGACCAAACACTAAAAGCAAACAGCTCACAGAAAACCAATTACCACTTATTCAAGCCAGACGCTGAAAATGTACTTTTTCATTCCTTCCAGCAACTACTGAAGAGGTCCGAAGCTATCATAACGAAAGCTAAAGCCTTCATCCTCAACCGGCGTCGACGACATTTCCTCCAGACTTGTAAAGTTCTGTGAAGAGGAACTTTGCTACCCTCTACTACAATTATCAATAAGTCTCTAAGTCAAGCTGTTGTCCCCACCAATCTAAAGATCGCTAAAGTGTATCCACTCCATAAGAAGGGCAAAAGGAGGACGTGGGGAACTATAGACCAATATCCCTGGTCCCTACTTTTCTAAGGTGCTGGAAAAGGTAGTGCTGATATCGCCTGCAAAAGCATCTCTGCCAGAACGATTTAGTACCTAAGGGACAACATGGGTTTTACCGGCAGGTCTACAATCACTGCAGCAACGGAAATTGTAGAGCACATCGTGGATTCCTTGGAGAGTGGGAAAACAGTCAGCGCAGCCTTCTTAGACCTTAGCAAGGCGTTTGATTGCCTCGACCACCAGCTCATTTTGAAAACTTCAACATTTAGCATCGAGGGTACCGCGCTAGAATGGTTCAAATCTTACCACCGCAGGCGCCAACTAGTTGAAATCAGTAATACAATCAAAGGAAAACTAGCACAATCAAGTCAGAGCTCATGGACATCTCTAGAGGTGTCCCTCAAGGTTCCGTGCTGGGCCCAGTCCTTTGGCGCTATTTTCTGCTGATCTGCCTATGTACATGAGTATTTACAGTCATACTGTAATGTTTGCAGATGACTCAGTACTTTTGACCAGAGATAAGGAATCTCAGGCTTTGGAGATAAACAACTTCATCTCGATCAGTAAAGCCATGGAGTACTGTGCCAATAACGACCTTGTTTTCAATGAGAGTAAAACTCAGCAGGTCATCTTTGGAAAGCATAAAATGACATCACTTGTCCCCTTGACATTCAGCCAACTGAGTTCACAAAACATCTTGGACTGATTCTGGACCAAGAGCCGCTGGGACGTCCATGTCAGTCAGCTCTGTCAAAGGCTTAGCTCTTCAATATTTGCACTGAGAAGAATTGACAGCGCTTGAACTTCCGACGCCACGCTAGCAGCATATCGTGCACTTGTAGAATCCCACATCAGATATGGGATAACCCTTGGGGAACTCCACCAAAGAAAACATCCAGCTAGAGTCTTTGTTCTTCAGAAGCCGCAGTGAGGATTTTGGGAGGCCTACAACAACAAGAGCTGCAGAGAAGTTTTCAAAACCTTCAAAATCTTACCAGTAGCAGCTATCTACATTTGTGAAGTCATCATCTTCTCTTCTGGCCAGAGACTGCTGAAAATGCTGATGTTCATGGACACAACACAAGGTGGCGCTGACTATAACCTTCCAGTCCACAAGACGGCAAGATTCTCCAAAAGCCAGATGTCGGAGCTGCTTTGTTCAATATGCTTCCAGCAGGAATCAAATGCAGTGACAAAGACACTTAAGAGAAGACTACAACAGTGGATGGCTGAGGAACCTATCTACAACATGGAGGAGTTCATTATCCATGCAGAAGAAGGCACCTTGGCAACACAGCATAAACATGTTATACACTTCATCATAAGACATTTATTTATTTAAATTCTTGTTATTAGTTATTTAAATGTTTTCATTGTTGACACTATTTCTAAGCTCTACGCTGATGTAATAAAGCATATCTCTCTCTCTCTCTCTCTCTCTACTCTACTTCGTGCTGAGTGCATTTTTCAATCGAGGCCGGCAGCCATTATCAGGTTGACTGATAATGATCTCAGACAGAACCAAACATTCATTTTGTACTCGTAGTAGATCCTTCTAGCTTGCAATATTGTATTTGTATTGGATTAAATCAATTATATAGTATTAACAATGATAATTTAAAAACTACGTCACAACATTTTGTATGATTCATATTTATAAACTTAAGCTTTTATTTTTATGTTAACATAAGCATCAGTGCGTGAATATCACATATTACTCATACGCTTTTTTTTGCCACAGAAGGTCTTGTATTTGGTTTGCAGAGCAGTTTGATTCCTTGCTACACCTAACCGTGCGTATGTAGCCAGGATAGTAGAGTGTCAGGCTCCTCCCTTACTGCGCTGTCATACCCACTCACACTACTCTTGCCCTCCCTCACCGGCCATGTACTGTACTCCTGCAGCTCAGCAATTGATATCCACCATTATAACGTGTCCGCGATCATTAATACATGTATGCACAACTGATACTCAGGGTTCATGATCATTATAATTTATAAGTGTGTGCAGTGTGCACAACAGGTAGTGAAATCTGGGCTCATTAATAAGTGTATGCACAACTGATACTCAGGGTTCATGATCATTATAAGTGTGTGCAGTGTGCACAACAGGTAGTGAAAGTCTGGGCTCATTAATACATGTATGCACAACTGATACTCAGGGTTCATGATCATTATAAGTGTGTGCAGTGTGCACAACAGGTAGTGAAAGTCTGGGCTCATTAATACGTATGCACAACTGATACTCAGGGTTCATGATCATTATAAGTGTGTGCAGTGTGCACAACAGGTAGTGAAAGTCTGGGCTCATTAATACGTATGCACAACTGATACTCAGGGTTCATGATCATTATAAGTGTGTGCAGTGTGCAACAGGTAGTGAAATCTGGGCTCATTAATAAGTGTATGCAATAACTGATACTCAGGGTTCATGATCATTATAAGTGTGTGCAGTGTGCACAACAGGTAGTGAAAGTCTGGGCTCATTAATAAGTGTATGCACAACTGATACTCAGGGTTCATGATCATTATAAGTGTGTGCAGTGTGCACAACAGGTAGTGAAAGTCTGGGCTCATTAATACATGTATGCACAACTGATACTCAGGGTTCATGATCATTATAAGTGTGCAGTGTGCACAACAGGTAGTGAAAGTCTGGGCTCATTAATACATGTATGCACAACTGATACTCAGGGTTCATGATCATTATAAGTGTGTGCAGTGTGCAACAGGTAGTGAAAGTCTGGGCTCATTAATAAGTGTATGCACAACTGATACTCAGGGTTCATGATCATTATAAGTGTGTGCAGTGTGCACAACAGGTAGTGAAAGTCTGGGCTCATTAATAAGTGTATGCACAACTGATACTCAGGGTTCATGATCATTATAAGTGTGTGCAGTGTGCACAGGTAGTGAATCTGGGCTCATTAATACATGTATGCACAACTGATACTCAGGGTTCATGATCATTATAAGTGTGCAGTGTGCACAACAGGTAGTGAAATCTGGGCTCATTAATACATGTATGCACAACTGATACTCAGGGTTCATGATCATTATAAGTGTGTGCAGTGTGCACAACAGGTAGTGAAAGTCTGGGCTCATTAATAAGTGTGTGAACACTTGTAAATTGTTGTCCATGATCCTTAACAAGTGTGTGGACTGTGGAGGTTTGGGTTTTGTCATTTGCTAGCTTTGTTAAGCAACAGAGTCAGCGTTTCTGATCATTATCACCATCTTAAGGTAGCCAAAAACTTCAGTCCCAAAATAAATTCCGACCTGTTAAGTAATAAAATTTCCCTAAATGTTATTAACACTTGTAAGTTATTTGAAAGTAAAAATGACATTTGAAAAATATTGCAAGAGTGAAACTGGAACTTATCGTGTGAATCAAACAGCACTGAAAACTTAAAACTTAAGCTTTAACTTAAGCTCTGGAAATGTAACTCAAACCTTCAAATCAAGTGGCAGTAGTAACTACGGCTATTTGAAAGTACAACTCTTATTTTTAACCTTGAAAGTTAGTTCATTAGGCCAAAAAAAACATGAATTTTATTCTTAGTACTCCAAGAGCAGGTGTTAACCAATTTAGGGAAAACATATTGAATGCTTTTGTTCTAGTCTCAGTTATTAAGTTCTGTAATTACTGTTTTGAATCTGTTGTTTTGCAGGAAAGCTACCTGTTCCTCTATCGAGCACTGGAAGAGCTGTCGTCGAGTAAAGGAATCAGCCTAGTCCCGAGTCCTCCTAGTCCCAGTCACTTGCAGCCCAACGGCTACACTTGTGCCAACATAGCCGCGCCAGTCTAGCTGTACACTGTCTTGTAACTGTACATTGTGCACTGTTCAGTGTTCATCTAGTAGTTTAGTGTAAAGCGGGGATCTGTGTACAAGTCATGTACGTCTGCCTCATAGCACAACACACTACACAGCACAACATTTACTAGTTCCACACTATGTCAATTCAATTTTACGAAAGTTTATAACAAGCATTGATCAGTACTATGCTACTCTACTTGTATATTATTTATTATATCTAAAACAGAGTAGTTTAAACTTTAATGGTTTTATTTGAGAAGGAATTATTTAGCCACATGCCTTAACTGATAAACTAAATCAAAGCCTGCTCATATTATGTTATGGGAAATAACTAATATCTATTAAAGAATTACACCTTTACTGAACAAAATATAAAAACAATTAATCGGTCCATCTATATTCCCAATTTTAAACACATTTTCTGCAACATTAAAATTCTCTTTTTAAACTTTTAGCCTTAAGATGAGACTACAGTTATTAAAGTATTTAATTACAATTTGAAAATTAAAGTTAGGCTCTTTAAACTATTGTATGTACTTGAATCTAAGCCAATCTTTTTTTCATATTTTAGACTCGAAAACCAGGGTATGACGTGGAAACTCCTTATATTTGGATATCTAATTACAAAATAAAATAAATAGTTCAATATAAATACAACAAAAATACTCATTACTTAAAAAACTACGTAGGAATAGGTATATTGTGTGGGCCGGTACTTTGCAAGCTTTTGGTAAACAAAATCTTATTTTGAGAAAAATGTTAATTTGTTCATCAAATTATTTTGACATTTATCAAGAACTGCACACTGAAATGTAATGTACTCGATACAGTGTTGAGTGTAGTTTTAAATTATTTACCAACTCAATTTTACCTTCAAGGAAATTCGCTTGAATCCATTTATATTAAAATAATCACTAACTCATATAAATTAAATGTTAAAAAGTAAATTAAAATATTTCGGCCTAAGGATGAATTGGTTCCAGGATTACTTTGACGTGTTTTGCTCTATAGAGTATATACGGTACACGTACAGGCTACGGCTATGATCTCAACTGTTAGTGAAATGTATTCAGCTCCGAGTCCAGTGCTCTCCAGCACTCCTGACTAGACAATGACACGGATCCCTGCTTTCTTTAATCAGTCACTTATTCTTTGCCAAATGCTAAAAGCAACTATACATTAAGAACTTAGTCACTTTACTATCCACTTTGTAATACCAGACTAAATGTAATTTTGTCGTCTGTAAAAGCTGCTAGGTTTAAATAAATATTGATCATTTAAATTACAACTTAGTATGTATTTTGAGTTTTTTATTTATTTAATCTTTAAGACTGTGAAATTGTACATTTTATTCTGCAGCTGATTTTGACTAGGGGTGGGTGGGATTGGGCAGGAATCGGGTAAGAAACATTTTTTCTTGATTGGTATAGAGGAAATTTTCGGGCAGGATTAAAAGCTTACTTCAGTAATTACAAATTAAAAGAAATGGTCAGAAAATTGAAAAAGTTTTTTACGGTAAAAGAAAGTATATTTAACCTACACATCCCAATAATATGTTCCTATAAAGCCCGCTTTTAAAGAATTCCCGCCCGATTTTTGGAATTTAATTTTTGTTGGGAATTTTCTGATTTTCAGGTCTCGTCCACCCCTATTTTTTACATTTGAGACTTTGATACTGATGTTGCATTTTCCAGTTTACCAACGTTATTAAGTGAGTGTGTTGAGAGTTGTAATCCTTCTATTTAATGCATAATGTACCTACTCGTATGTATAACCATGTTTACAACTATTGATGTAATAATATATTTTCTGGAAGGAAACGTAACGTCTACCTATATTGCATGGTGTTAACTTTCAAACATGTATTATCAAAAGTGGAAGTATTAGTCAAACCAGGCTGTAGCTCTCCCAGCTTTTGAAAAAGAGGTTTTTTTGGGGGGTGTTAATGGGCTAATCCTTAATCTGAGAACTCTAGGTGGGTAGAATACTAGCCATCGCCGGAATCATTAACAGATTGTGGTCCTGGAATTCACAAGCCATGTCCCACTGTAAAACATCATGAACTACAACTTGAAGCTACTCTTCTACCTACTTCTAAGTTCTCTGCCAATAATATATGACCATTTTGTTTTCAATAGAATAATAATACCAACAATGTTGTTGAAATTGTTTTTCATGCACATTTGAAAATTACAGCCACATTTTTTTCAAATTTATAGTACATGAATCATAATGAAAAATAAATAACTAATGCTTTTATAGCTATCACATAATTTAAAACAGATTTCACCGCATTTACAAAAATTATATCTATAAAATGTGTCTATTTGTTGATTTAAACAAAGCACGTACAGTATCATAAACCTCGTTGAGAAAATTATTGTTCTAAAAACACACAATTAATTTAAAGACATCTTTTTGGACTAAAACCACTAAAATACTTTGATCCACAAATTTTTCTTTAATTATAACCAATCACTTAAGTTTGAAATTGAAAATGCACAATTATTTACTTAAATATGTGCTTAGAATAAAATCTTACAGTTGTAATATGTGTATGAAATCTTGAAACCATGCAAAATACACCAAAATTTAAAGTAAAATTATTGTTAGGTTTTGCAAGAGTATATTATTGATCAGGATAGAAGGAAGTTTAGTCAAAACCCACTCTGCTTACAAGTTAAGGTATTTAATGTTTGTTTTCTACATTTTTACTTTTAAAGAGTTTTCTAGTTTTAGATTGATAGTTTAGGTATGATAGTATTTTTACTAAGAAACGTTATATGGCTTTGAATTGTATATAAATCAAGTTAAGTGATAACTTAATATGGGTTCATCAAGGTGTCAGTGATTTAAAACAAAACGTTGATAATCCATTAAAATGCCAAAGTTACGTAGAAACATTTAAATATCTTATAATAAATTGTATACTATTTTAATACCTTTTAAAAGCATTGAGATTTTATTTATCAGAAGCACTGGGGTTGACAAAATTTCAAAATACATGAATGTTTTTATACTTTTTGATCAAACTAAGATGTACCCTTTATTAGTGTTAGCTAACTTCGTCGCATGACTATATTTGAGTTTCAGTCTATTTTCACGAAGAAATCTTAACTCCTGGGTTAACATCAAATAGATTTAGCACACAAAATTATCCCTGAGATACCGTATGCTGATTGGGACATGTTAAATTCAATGTAATACTGTACTTCTCTTCTTTGAAAATTTAGCAAATTATGACACTTGAAACACATTCTAACATGACATACTGTAGTTGAGTGTGATTGAATGATTGACCTCAATAATATATTTTGTATACCTTAAACATTAAATCATTGACACCTTGGTGAATCTGTTAGGGGTTTTCATGTTAACAACCGTTTGTTTGCTCTCTAAGCATTATACTTCATCGAGCTTATCTTGAAATATGTTTTCACCTAACTCAAATTTAACAGCTGAATGTTCTTTGAAACAGACAAGTTAAGAGATAATAAATATATTATGTATAGGTTTTAGTTTAATACTGATTCTAGTAAGTTATCCAGCCATTGACTGGCAGGAAAAAAATAGTTTTCTTGATCTTGCATAAATGCTAACCACACGCTTCAAAGAAGTTCTAAACTTAGTTGCTATAAGCAAGTTGTAAACAAAAGCAATAAACTCTCTAAACAGTAAACATTTAAGGAAACCACTTTCTTTCAGAGTGGTCAATACATTTTGATTGATAAATATAGCTACTATGTATTTTGAAACTTGTAAGGAATATCTTATGATTTCAGTTAAGTTCCAAAGTTGTAAGTTATTTTGTTTATTATCTTTTCTTTTGTATTAATGTTACCCCTTGCCTATTGGTATCGGCAATTACAAAAAATTTAAAAAATGTTTTTGGGCCTTGCAACATTGTGGTCATACAAGAGACATAGCTGAGACCGAAGCGAGGCCGTGAGGGTAGCTAAAAGCCTCGTAACGCCAGTCATAATGCTTGCGGAGCATGAAAAGCTGAGTTTGAAAGCGGAAGCGAGGCTGTGAGCGTAGCTAAAAGCCTCGTAACGCCAGTCGTAATGCTTGTAGAGCACGAAAAGCTGAGTTTGAAAGCGGAAGCGAGGCTGTGAGCGTAGCTAAAAGCCTCGTAACGCCAGTCGTAATGCTTGTAGAGCACGAAAAGCTGAGTTTGAAAGCGGAAGCGAGGCTGTGAGCGTAGCTAAAAGCCTCGTAACGCCAGTCGTAATGCTTGTAGAGCACGAAAAGCTGAGTTTGAAAGCGGAAGCGAGGCTGTGAGCGTAGCTAAAAGCCTTGTAACGCCAGTCGAATGCTTGTAGAGCACCCAAAGCTGAGTTTGAAAGCGGGCGAGGCTGTGGCGTAGCTAAAAGCCTCGTAACGCCAGTCGTAATGCTTGTAGAGCACAAAAGCTGAGTTTGAAAGCGAGGCGAGGCTGTGGCGTAGCTAAAAGCCTCAGAACGCCAGTCGTAATGCTTGTAGAGCACCAAAAGCTGAGTTTGAAAGCGGAGCGGTGGCTGGCGTGAATTTAAGTCTGAGTTGCAAAATGAAATTAAGCTCCCACTCATGCCAAGCGCGCTTTGGTGCTCAGCTGCATGTTGGCCTGGTTTTTATACTTTTGTTTCTGTTTTGTTTTTACTGTACTGTAAAACAAATAAAATCAATCATTCCACAAAGAATTCAGTACCAGAGTGTTCATAGGTTAAACACCAAATGTAGGGAAAATAGGCTTAACCTTATAAATTATAATTGAAGGTTTTAATTTTTTATATATCAAATAAATGTACTGTTGAGCGTTAATGCTGCTATAGAAGCATTTTTTTGCCAATACCAATAACGGTTAGCCAGATATCAATGAAAGATTATGTTTGACAATGTTAAAGATGAATTCTAACTTCTATCTCGTATGAATACTAAATTAATGAATATGGAGTGATACTAACTAATTAACTATATATTGTTTGTGAACTTGAATAATCAACTCGAGTTTCATGTTGTACATTTTGTATGTTTGTAATCTTGTTCTAAGTGGAAACTATCAAATATTCTAAACACAATACTTGTATGTCTCCTTATTCTGACATGAAACATATGCATTTCAAGCAACCCAAACATTGATGCATTTATTAGCTCAAAGCATCTAAACTAGTTTTTGTCAATGAATACAAACCCATTAATACTATATACACAGTATTATTCACAATACATTAATAGGTAGTTATTAACCACTGTTACTCGAAAGCTTATAATTATAAGTATGGAACATTCATGAATGTTACGTATGTTCTGTGGTGTTCTTAAGCACAGAATAAATATGTTCTGTGAAATTGTTAGTTA
Source organism: Matsumurasca onukii (assembly GCA_018831715.1). Classification (NCBI taxonomy): domain Eukaryota; kingdom Metazoa; phylum Arthropoda; class Insecta; order Hemiptera; family Cicadellidae; genus Matsumurasca; species Matsumurasca onukii. Next base: position 27,035,755 of record CM032064.1, read on the forward strand.
TCCAATTATACTTATTTACGTTATTACTCCAAAGCTTGCCGCTTAGTATATATTGTTAATTCAATGTATTAATTCATGGTTAAGTACTAGCCCTCTCGATAAATTAAAGTAAAGATATTTAGCTCTCCAAATGACCAGATTTGTCCATCCTTACACAATGGCGGAATCTTAATATGTATTCAAATTTTGAGATAGCCAAAGTTTAAAATTTGAACTGTTACATTGGTCAATTTAGTCATTTCTATTATAAATGTGGTGTAATATTATGACACCAATTCTGGTCTTGATGAATGTGAAAATACAATTATTTGAGTGTTGCATATTCAATATTTTAATATATAAAAATTGAATACTAGATTTATTGATTAACAAATAATTTAATCAAAAATTGTTCCAATATATAAGAAATTTAATTACACAATGTTTTTATAATTGTAGACATTATTAATGCATTGAGACAGTAGCTAGCCTCCCTGTGATGTCATTGCTTGTTTAGATTATTGCATTTTATTTTCAAAATAAGTTCTACTTGTGTTAATTTTGAACATATCTCCTATGGGCTTTCACTTGTTTGTCTTCCTTTTCTTATAATTTGTCTGTGTCTATTTTGTTGTTTATTAATTATCTATTATTTTCTGTAAGCTCAGAATCCTCAAGTACTTGAAATAAATTTGTTGTTTTTTTGTTAATTTGGAAACTAATGGTTTCTTAAAGTGGTTGTTCTATTAATCATGTGTAAAAGCAGTGGCGTAAATAACATCCCGCAGCCCGCCGTGCCGAAGGCGCGATCCAGGGGCGCCGGAGGCGCCCTCCGCTAGGTAGCTTGCCAATCATCGGCGATCGGTGTCAGAATAAAAATTACACTTCAGGAAAAACCAAAAAATGATATTTGCAATCCATATTTGTTTTTTGGATAGTAAGTCAAATTAATTAGCCTAGGGCTGGGTTTGAATGAAATGAGATGGTGGCTCTGTGCTGGCATAGATTCGTCCATAGCCCGTCAGGCGTCACCTCTCTCCTCAGCTCTGTACTGTACAGCGTACTTTGGGCGGCGTGAGCGCGCATCACAACCTCTGGTCACTGAAGTCATTCAACCACCAACCGCAGGGCGCACTGCTCAGGCACACACACCACCCTGTCCTGACACCACGTCGGTTGTGCAATACCGTACCTATTGTCACAGTGAATCTGTGGACCTAACCTATTTCTCACTTTGTTTCACGTGTGTTTGTAACAGTTACTGTAGTCTGTGGAGGCAGCGTTCAGATTTGATGTCTAGGAAACTAACTGGCGCTCAAAACAGGAACAGAAGAACAAGAAAAGTTACAAAACCTTTAAAGTCTACGCTCGTATGATCTATAACCACGACAAAGAGATGCTACTGTGTAGCTCATCTCGTGATCACCATAAATTAACACGTAAAAAACAAAACAAAGGTCACTTGACTGAGTTTTTGTTGGTTCGTATCTTAGATGAGGGGAGGGGGCGCACCCTGTCAGCTGGCGGGGGTGCTCTCGCTTAGTTACGCCACTGTGTAAAAGCATGTTGTAAAAACAACTAAACTTATTGTTAAATTTCAAAGTGGTTGATGTATGAATTTGTGATTGTATTGTAGATTCAAAACAATTGTTTAAAGATGTTGTAAAAACTATACAATTGTGTGTAAGAAAACTGTTTTATTTAATAGTTTTGTTTGCCTATTTAAAATAAATATTTGACTAAGTCACAGTAAACTTAAGTCTTTTGTAAGATTTTTTGGCAGCTATTCATTGAACTAAAGCTTTATAAAGTAAGTAAGTTAAATCTTTACCAACCCACAGGGAAATGCACTACAATACTTGACACACAGATAACTTTGATCTCAAATCCCATAGAACAACCTTTGTCAGTAAAGAAGCCATCTTTTACTGGAGCGAAACCACTGAACTAACACCTCAAAAAACACTGGTCCGATCACTTTAAAGAGGAAACTTCAGGACTGGCTCCTGGACAAGAAAATTACAGTTTACACACTTGAAGAATTCAAAAGTGGTTTGTAATTTATTTGCAAATTTTGATTTTTATACTTGTCTAAATTAAAGAAAGTATGAATCACTATTTGTCTACTGTTTATCTACTGTTTATATGTTAAATGTTCTGACGATACTGTCACTCGTCACATAATGCTTCATAAATCTTTGTTATCACAGGGTTGTTTATCAGCTTGTCTTCTGCAAGCTTATTTTCAGCCTGTAAGGCAATATCAACCTGGAAAACTTTTTAATAATTATTGACAGTTACATTTAGATATAAGGTAAGTTACACATGGGAGATTTAAAATGGCTCTCATTTCAAAATGTAATCTTGTACTATGTTACCAATATGATGTATGGCTTTATCAGCTAAATTTGATTATTGATGCATTTATTACCCATTTTACACAATTGGTTTTGTGAACAAATGGTTTTACTTTATCAACTAATGTTGTATTAATTTAAAGATAATGTGTCAAGTTTAAGTTTTACTCTGTAATGTTGCTTAAGATCAATATTAATGTATTATTCTTAAATATAGTCAATTTCAATGTACAATCATTAAAAGTGTTTTCTGTTTTAAGTGTTATTTTTGTCACCTTACACGACAAACAGAACCAAATGCATGGTATAAGAACTGGGAAACCAGTGCAGTGTCCCAGGGGTCCAGTTCAGTCTTTAACCACTTTGAAAACAAACAAATAATTTCAAAAATATCTCACAAGATATTATTTATTCAATTCTTTAAGGTTGTGTGTCAACTCTGGCTTGTCAAAGCCCTATTTGTAGTTGCTAACAAAAAATATAGACAAATTCAATTGGTTTTGAAAATGGTTTGATATCAACTTTGCTTTAATTTAATTATTGTTTACTATATAAGTGTAAATTTCTATCAAAAATTCTTTATTTACAAAATTTTAAAGATTTGTCTAGGCATCACAATACCGGGTGTCCACAAAGTCCTTGACGGATTATAAAATGAAGACTAATGATGTCAGATATTTGCACTTTTATTTACATATAAAACATTATTAGCAGACCTCCACATGCGCCTCGTTGGTGGCCCGAAGAAGACCAAGGCGATATTCTATGTCTCTCCAAGTGTTCGATAGCATGTCTCTTGTTACTGTCTACATTGCTTCAATTCATTAATGTCCTTAAAGTGAGCATGGCTGGAATAGAATAAGCATACACAATATCTTTTATGTAGCCTCAAAAGAAAAAGTCCAAGGGTGTGATGTCAAGTGAGTGGGGAGGCCAGGATGTTGGTCCACCACGGCCAGTCCAACGGTTGGGAAAGGTTTCGTCTAGATAGCCTCTAACTTGTGTCGACCAATGCGGTGGCGCCCGCCTTGTTGAAAACTACTTTTGATGGGTATTAATGGCTGGTGGATATCTTCTAAATCGTCTTCTTAAAAGTCTTTGAACTGTTATTGAAGAGTTGGGTTCTTTGAAATCAAAGAACATGTTGAACTTTTTCTTGTTTTGTTGTCATTTTGAAGATTTGACAATGAATCAGTAATTGTTGTTTAATTAAAAAATGGATTAGAATACAAATGCTGCCAATCTATGTAAGTAAAACTTTAAGAAATCAGCTGTTTAATGATGTATAAAACATCTACGATTAGCAGCGGAAACACGAAGTAATTTACTTTTTTTATCAGTCAAGGACTTTGTGGACACCTGGTATATTCAAAGTATTTTCTTAAGTAGAAAATAGAGTCCGCCAGCTGAGATATTCTGCTACTCTGTAGAAGGGCCGTGATTGTAGCCAGTTTTTTCAGCTCTTTTGCAAACCTAGTGTGTGGCTCAGTTTTCTTCAGTTCTTCTGAATGGTTGTTCCGCATTTTGGCTCTATGTAGGATGGTTTTCCTTCTGTGCTGTTAAGGCGGTGAGCTGGTTGGAAAAAGTTGTTTGCATGCCTAGTGATTAGATGTATTTGTACATCTGCAGCATCTGGTGCTTTGATGCCTACGTAAGAAGGACCAGTGGCATCATGTAAGTCATGACATAATTTAGACTATCTACATGACATCAAGTAGATAGGAAAGACCTATCTATAAAATACATGCAGGTAAAGTGTAAATAATACATCCTAAAAATGAATGAGACCTTTAATAGTACAAATCTGATCCAATATTTTGATTTGAGACAACGACCACTCCTAGAGGGTATTTTAAGGTGAATATGGAATGTAGGATGAGTGCTTTTGATGGATGTTGAGGTGTAGTCTTGCAACAAACTAGGGTCGACTGTTCCCCAGTTTGGGCCAATAATTAATAGCCCAACGACCAATAAAAAGGACCAACGGCTTAACGTGACTTCCGAACCACGGGGAGTGGCCATCGTGAAAAGTCATCACTGCGCCCGGGAATCGAACCCGGGCTGATTTGGTGAGAAGCACACACTGTGCTTAACATAAATATTTTGGAGCCTAACTGTAATAAGGTTAAACCTCTCAACAACATTCTTTCTTCTAACAATTTTAACAATTTAGTTAATTTTCCAACAAGAGTAACTGATAATACTCAGAGCTATATTGATAACTTTTTTATAAATTTTCAACCAAAAGACATGCAAATAATTGGTCTTAATACACAACTTTCTGACCATGATGCTCAATTATTAACATTTAAAATACCCATTATAAGTAAAAATAACAAGCCAATAACTAAGATGACTAGGGAATTTTCAGATCAAAACCTTAAACTATTTACAAATATGCTAAGCCATGAAAGCTAGAATGAAGTATATTTTGCACCAGTAAATCATAAATATGACACCTTTCAAAAGATTTTTATGTATTATTTTGACTTTTGTTTTCCTCTTGTTAAAAGTAGATGTTTAAAACATAGTATTTATTGGCATAACTATGAATTAGAATCAGATAGGAAAATGGTTATAGACATGCATATGTTAGGGAGAAGAACAAATAATAAAGATACTCTTAGAGAAGAAAAACAAATGAGTAAGACATCAAAAGAAAATATTACCAATGTTAAACAAAATTACATGGGGAATGAACTTTTAACATCAAAAAATGTTTCAAAGACAACCTGGTCCAAACAGATAAATGAAAACCTTTTTATTTTATTGTAATTTTGAGAAGGATTACAGTAGCGCTTGTGGCTATATGTCGGCTATGTTCTGTTTTATAGCATGTAAATTAAATAAATAAATACCTCTTTCTAATATTCCTTTTAGATTTGTTGATATTTCAAGAACATGAAAGTTCAACCAAACACTTGTTGAATGTGTATTAAGGGGACCACAAGGCATTATTAAAGGCTCCCCTGAGCTGTTTGTTTGATCAATATGTTGTGTAGTTGAAACCAGGTAGAGAGGCAGTATCCTGGCCACTTTGTATTGGAGGGTTTTTATTACTGACGAATATAGCTACGTTTACTATTTCTTACAATTTAACTGTAAAATTAAGTTATAGCTTTGTTATTCCGGTTTTTTATGAAGAGTTAATATAATTTACTACCATTTGTAAATTTGAAAACCGCCATAAGCAGTTATTGTTATTTACTTCCATTAATTCAACATTTGATTTTCGTCCAAGGACTGAAACTTTGGCAAATAGAATTTGCACAATATACTCGTAGTTCCTTGCCACCCCTCCAGTAAAAAGTTTGATTGCAATGTTAGTGAAATCTAGACTCAGCTTTCCTTGACTTGCCCATACTGTGGAGTGTAAGGTCTAAGTACACCGTCACCGTGGTAATACCGTAGCGCTATGGAGTTGCACTTGAATCAGCTGGAGCGTTTGGCAGTGAGTGTGCTCCTCGAGAAAGGTGCACAACAGCTGGCCATTGTCCAGACTGGAGTGGCCGGCTCCAAGCTATGCTTCAGGCCGATTATGCAAAGGTAAGTTCAGCTTCATCCTACATTACACTAATCTTGGTAATTAAATGTATTAACAACTTACGGTACTTATCCTCTCTGGTCCATTCTCGTCAACTGAGAACTAATTGGTTTTATGCAAAAAATGTATACAGTAGTCTCACTTTTATCCGTTATAAACATAATGGCAGAAGGACAGATAACCAAAAATATTGAATTTTAAGGAAACCTTGGGAAAAAGCCATTTAAATTTCAAATAAGTTGTAATCATGTCATCTATTTAATACAAACATTTCTCTATATTGAACAAAAATGGAAACATGTGAAAACCCCCCTTACTAAAAGGGCTTTTCCGGTGTAAATTATATTACAGTTTAAAGAAATTTGCTAGGAGCTAGGACTCACGGTAGATTTTTTAGGGCTATATGTCAGCTTGTTTATAAAAACTCCCTACATGTAGATTTCCTAAGTGCATCAGTAGTCTCCTAAGACCTCTTCTGTTGTAATACCGATGGGCCGCAACTGCTAACATCTAAAATATGGGCAGGGGCCATTACCCATCTCAATCTGGCAAATTTTTACTGCAATACAAGGACTTGAACTGTGTCATTTGTGAGTGACGCTCAGTAACAGATTAGTTTTAATTGATGTAATAAAAAATATCCGTTATTAAGGCAAAGTTCAAGCTTAAAGGGTTCTACTCGTAGCTAACTGACATCAATCCTTCCTTACACATTATTTTATAAGTGTATCCGCTCGATTAAGAAATAGGAGACATTTTAAGTATCCGATGTTAACACTTTTAATGGATAATCTTCTGTATTCTAGGATAAATGAGTGTGATAGTAGTAAAATCTTTGGAAGTGAGAAATGCCAGGTAACAGAAGTGGACTACAAATTGTTGGAGCCAGCAATGTTAAATACTATAAGGTAATATAACAATTCTTATTTAAAACACAGCATCTAAACTCACAGGAGTTTTGTAATATCATTAACACCTTCACTGTGATCGACATGTTAAAACATGAAAATTGCTCTTGTTTACATGCAAATTGCAAAGTGCCCATATGGATTTTGCAGCAGTCATAGGGTTGAACAAAACTTGCTTCATTTCTCTACTAAGAAAACTAATGTTGCCTTGGACAAATAGTTCCTTCTTAATCATAACATTTTAAAATGAAGCCTGAAGGGAGTATCATCATAATAAATGTATATATATTTAGGAGATAAATATTTTAGACATTCATGAAATTGCTGGTATTTCTTTTGGCGCAATGCTGAAAGTGTAACATTGTTATAAGACACCTAAAACCTATTTTAAATTGTTCTATGTACTTTCTTAAAGAAAAGCCTTCATAGCAACCCTTTTTGCAGTTTTGAACATAATGCAAATACTGTAGTTCCCTCACACCCTGGCCATGAGTTATCTTACAAGACTTGTTTTACAATAAATAAATATTGATTGCTGTAAACAATACAATTGTCTAACCATTTACAATGGAAATTTAAAACTATAAACATATAAATTCTTCATTACAATCTAAATAACTCTTTATTGAAGGCTACATCCATAGCAAATACATGTCTAAAATGTTTTTGGGGGGCCGGATTCCCGGATAGAGCGGCCGCAGGTCCAACTCAGAGTACACCGCTAATAACATGGGATAAAAACTGCAAATTACGTTTTAGGCAAGTTAATTTACATACTTAAATGTGAAAATGGTCTCTCGGGAAGCATAGATCTATTGATGCTGCTTCATAAAAAGACTAAAACTATTACTTTTGTCATCAAAATAAATAAAATTTTGTCACAAATCAAAGTTCACATTATGTACGCATTTAGTGGTATTCTAATATGTAATGGCAAATTAATATTTATTACATTGGTTACCATGAAATGAGTACAGTTGTAATATCTGAAATCAAATCAATCAAACATCAACTATTTGTTGTCACAATACATTAATGTGCATAGCTTTGCTGTAAAACACGTGACATTGTCAAAGTTTGCATCAATAGATTAACATTTTATAAAATAAGTAAAATATGTAAAATAATTAAATAAATATATATAATTAGACTTACAACATAATTGTTATTTAAACACATATTTGAATAATTCCTATTAAAATTATTACTGAACAGTGACTACACATACAAAATAATACATGGTAAATAGATTACAAGACATATAGCATTAATGTAAATAAATTAATATAATATAATGAGTAAATATAATAAATAATACACATATACTACAATGAACACAAATGAATAAATACAAGCTATGTACCCGTGCTTCGCCACAGATGAAATATTATAGTATCATGACTTTAAAGTCTTTTTGTACAAAGGTAGGCTGTTGCTCGGGTACTGGGTATCAAACTACCGATCCTTACACCTATTCCTTCATTTTGAAAGTGGGCTTAAAGTTTCCTAGCTGACGTACCTGTTCTTTGCACGGTTGTGTTTAGTGCTATAGTGTGGCGATAAAGTTTAATAATGTGTTTGCCTGTTAGGTACCTACGCCAACTGTGTAAACGTAGACAAAGACGTTTAAGAAACCATATTAAAACCTTTTTTACGTAGAATGCTTTGTGTACCAAGTATAAGCACTTTTGTGCTTTTAAATATACAGAGTGTCTCAGACCACCTGTATCATATGTATATCTCGAGAACGGGTTGGCCGACTTGAGTGAAATGAAAAATTCCAAATTTAAACTGGTTCAAAGAATTCAGGAAAATTATTTTCTACTTTCTAGTAGAACATCTTTTGGGAATTATGTGAATGAGGAAAAGTAAGTAAATCCATTATTTAACAAGTCACCAGATTTTTCAAATCAGATATTTTTACGGGAATGAGGAACCTCCATCAACATACCTATTGTTAACAGTAAGTTTTAGCAATGTCTTCAGAGCTAATGTAGCATGACTTCCATGATCAAATTGGCAACCTTCCAGAAATAGTGACCTGTTCTCTATTTAATTAGTTAATGCAACACAGGTATTTCACTGAGAGTGCCATTGAGAGTCTTAGAGATGAAATTCTAGTTGAAGGTACAACTTACTCCTTGCAAGGGATTCTCGATCTGGAGCACAAATGCAGGGACGAGGGAGTACAACTCACCGATGAAACTCTCAAGTTTTCTCGGGAAGTTGCTTCTAAGGAGCAGCAAATAAAAGAAATTTCTTCGAAAACCTGTGAAGAAATCAACAAGAAGGGGATTCAGTTAGCGGTTTTGCAGGTACAAACCAATTTTTATCAGCAATATCATAAACTAGGTTTTTTGTTGAGTATTGTTTTCAAACAAATAAAACTAGATTTAATGATCTGCTAGAAATGTTGTATTTTGTAAATAAGAAGTTAGTACAAACTCAAACTTTAAGAAGCAGTTGTCGTACAAAAGCATTGATAAAGAATTAAAGAGAAGAATTTGTATGGGCAAGGTTTGAGAAACCTTGCTAAGTACTATGATGACTTTCAAAATATTAATGGCTTACATTGTAGTACAAAAACTGTTTAACATATGTTGTTGAAATAGTCTGTCTTGGGGCCATAATGAATAACTTTAAAGATTTAAGTACAAAAATATATTGTAGGATTTAATTAACAGTTGGATCCATCTATGTCAGTGTTGATGGTGCCCGATTATTGAAATGGCAAATCAGTGGAGGTAAAACATGAAAATGACAATCATCTTTATTGACATATGCATAGAGAATAGTACATGGCGTCAGTACAGTAGACTTAAGACTAGTTTTTGCAGCTAAATCAAATCAATCAATCAAAACACCTTTTTTGTCATGCATTTACATACATATAAATAGTGTCATTAACTATACTTAGTATTATAGAAAATATTATTACAATGTAAACAAAAGACACATTATTGAAATTATAAATAGTGGTTTTGAAGAAAACAATAATTACTGATTATATTACATCTGAAGTACACTTAACATATTTAGTCAAATCAACAATATAGTTTTGTTCTTTTACTAGCTCTTTACTTATCCAATTATTATCTTTCTTAATTGAATACTTTTTTACATACCTTTCAGGTAAAACTAAGTCTAAATAATAGTGGAAAATGTTACCAAACATAACATTTATCTTCTACATTTGCCAAGTATACTATAACCAGTCTTCCTTACAAAACAAATAATTAAAAGTATGCATATTATTTTCAGAAAAATCCCTTCATGAAATATAATGGTACTGGTTTTTTTACTGTTTGGAAGAAGGGGTATCCAGCTCCAGTACCTGGCCGTCTCTAGCTGTACAAAAGAGAGAAAGTAAAGATTGTATGCAATGTCTACCAAGTTTTTCAGCAGAGAAGGAGTTTGATAACTAATCCGGATTATTTTTGTAGGAATTCAGCTCCAGTGTAAAAGGAGCTCTTGTACCACTCCTGTAACCACTTTTGTATCCAGAGTCTGACTTGTTTCTTCAACTGTAGAGGCCTAAGCTGTTTCATGCCCTCTGGCAGATGGTTAAAGTAAAGGGCTCCTTTATAACTTGGTTTCTTTTCAAAAAGGTTTAGATGGTGCGGTGGCAGGGTAAAGTTTGAGGTGTTTCTTGTGTTGTATTGGTGTAAGTCTTGATGTCTTCGCTGTTGAGTATATTTTCTTGTATTTAAAGTGAGAGTATGGTAAGTATTTGTAGCTGTTTGAAGAATTCTTTGCAGATTTCTTAGTATAGAAGGCCAGCCAGGCATCTATTTGGTAATTACTTTTTTCTGTTGGACCAAGACTCTTTCTAGGGCAGTGAAAGCTGTTCCTCGCCAGATTGCTATGCCATATCTCATAATTATGAGACTCAAAAAATGCATAGTGTGCAACTTTAAGTGAAGTAAAATCAAAGCTTGAAACTGTGTGTAGTTTTCACAATAAATACTGAAAATGCACATGATTGTCTTTATACAGCAGCTGGATAATGGGTTAGGGGGAGAAGACAACTTTTGCATAGAGTGCATAGAGTGTTGACGCAATAAATTACAAACACAATGAATTATGAAAACATTCAGTTTGCCTTTTAGAGAGTCAAAATGGCAAAAAGTCTGATTGTAGAGATTGTACTACAATCTGGCATTTCGATATGATCAGCACAGACCTTTTCTCTTGTATATTTACCTTTTGTCACATTTGAAATTACAAACTTTATGGTTAAACTTAAATTAAAACTTCTAGTATTTGAAGCTAACTTCACTCCTAAGCGCTGAATGATTTTCAACCGTTGTGATTGCAGGATGAGTTGCTGGACCTGCAATACCACAAAGAAGTATCTCTGGGGTATATGGAGCACAGGATTGGAGCTAAGCTTAGTCAAGTTTCATTGTGGCTCCAAGATTTGGACCATTCTCTTACACAAAGCATAGAGTTTAACATTATTGCCTGTGACTTACAAGATAGAGTCCATATGGAAATCCTTAACTATCTTGATTGTGTTATCCAGGTAATTGAAACAATTATATTTTCACCTAACATTCATTCCAAATCAACTATTCACGGTGTTCAAATAACCCCTCTTCCGACCACACTGAAAGTGTTTTAACACACTTTAACAGAAGTTATCGGATAACCTCTAGTCTTGTTTGCCATGTTTTATGGGGTGTTTTGCTCCTAAACCCAAAATTAGAGTTGTGAGTGGTAAGCCAATACAACACCACAGCTACCAAATCCTCCAGGGGTCGATTTTACTCGGTGGTCCTGTTGGAAAAGGGAAGAAGGCTCCACAGAAGCCGGGACCCCTGCCGAACAGTCGGAAACATGATATGAACATTTACTCCTAGACATTTACAATCCTAGGATCCTCAGGCTGAATACGCTATGTTTCATTATGTTTTTATAAATTTTGAACATTATTAAGTAGCACCCTGTTTTAAAGCTCTTCACACTATAAAATTAAATATCCAATTGGTTTATTTGGCTATTTTAAAGACAACCTGCTGGCAACATAAAGGTTTGCAAAAACTCAAACTGGATTACTAACAGTACACATTTAATTCACTGGTACTCTCAGAGTTCCATATTACTGAACAATAAAAGGCAAAGAACAACCATCCATACAGAGAATCAGATCTGTCCTACTGACTTTGAACTCTAATTGCTTTTACACAAAGTGTTGGTTTTAGGACTTAAAAGAACTGGTTGAACATTGGGGAGATCGCAACAAGTCAGAGATGGCTGAAATGAACAACCAGCTTGCTATACTTCAGCAGAAGAGACTTGAGCAGTCTCAGCAGCTTCAATCTCTCACATTTCTTGTAAGTATAAAGTATCCTACAATGATCCAATAAAATCTTATGTAAATTAAGGATTGAACAATAAATGTTACAATAGCTTTATTTGCATTTTATATAAACATGTTTTACAAAAACAAAATAAACAATACAAAATTTAACATGTTTCATCTATACAGGGTGTTTTTTTTAAACACAACCCAATGTTCAAACTTTAGTAAGTCATTCTTTACGAACGCTAAATGGTCATAAATTGTATCATTGGTTTTTTCAATTTAATATCTATCACGGTATGTATTGTTACAGATACTTATAAAAAGATTTACTGATAGACATAAAAAAAATCGCCCAAAGTCAACTTGTATAACCTCCTTGTTTCACTGAAGTCGGTTAAAACCTCTATATTACTGCAACAATACATACCATCTGATAGATGTTGAAATGAACAAACCAATTATGAAATTTATGACCATGTAGCGCTCGTAAAAAAGACTTACTATAGTTTGAAAGTTGGGATGCGTTTAAAAAAACACTCTGTATTTAAGAGCCTGTCACTAATTGCACATTTATCTTCCCACTACCGATTATTACTTAATAATATATCACTAAATACTTAAAGCGGTTTCAATACAAGTCACATTCCAAAGCACTAACTTTTAATCACCCACACGTGTAATCACAACAAACACTCTCATTAAAATCACAATATCAAAGTTGTATATTATTATCACCAACAGAACTTACTATTAATAACTGAGATTGACCAACTATAATATTATAACATTACACTATACGCAACTGTGATTGACCAATGATATAATTGAACTGTGATAACTGATAACATTGAATGAACTTGCTATACTAAGTGATTGACTAACTGACACTGATTGAACGATTGAAACTGTGGATTGACTAAACACTAAGTGATTGACGATTGCAACTGAGTCTTGATTAATATCACCAACTGTGATTACTACACTAAGTGATTGACTAATGACAATTAAGATTGACCAGACATATTGTACTCAACTGTGATTGACTAACTGAGATTGACAATGATTGATAACATTTACTAACTGATTCAAATTGCATTACAAGTGACTAATGATTGACTAATCTCTGATTGACTAACCGTGATTGACTAACTGTGATTGACTAACTGTGATTGACTAACTATTGAATTAACCAGATTGAAACTGTGGATTGACTAACTGAGATGACTTAACTGTGACTGACTAACTGATTAATAACTGTGATTGACTAACTGTGATTACTAACCGAGATTGACTCAACTGTGATTGACTAACTGAGATTGACTAACTGATTGACTAACTGAAAATCAAATGTGGATTTGTTAACATGTCAGTCTTTTATTCACATTTAAAATATATTGGACTCGGTGCTGCTGAAGTAATATTATCAAAGAAGAAGCTAACCTACTATTTTTTAAAGCACAAAGATGTAACAATCCTAAATTTAGTCACAATATGTGTGGATATCCTTTGATGGTACTTCTTGTATTATAAAAATTAATACTACTATATTTTTACCATATGGGTATCTATGAAATTTAACTCAAAGTTGACATTGTGATACTTGTAATCCAATCTTGTTATATTTGTTACCATGAAATGAGTAGCTGTAATATCCTACTGTAGTGTAATTTATAAATTATTGTTTGTACGCGTAACACACCAGAAACCAATTGTTTATGAATGTAGCATGTAAAGCAATAAAGGATTGCACTACCCATTTATTTCACACTTTTTATAGCATTTTACTGTAGGATTGTTTTTGAAGTCGGTTCAATTTTTTTGTAAAAGTTTTTTTAAGCTTCATCTATTGCAATAGGTACCTCTTGAAATAGATTTGCATGCAAACGTTTCTAAATTGATAATGCTATTGAATAACATTATACCTTTATAACATTATGTACACCCGTACACGTAACTTTGTATAGGTGGCAAAATACAGCGGTCATTAAGTGTCTGTTTTTTGCACAAACCTTTATTTATAAATCAAAATACTGTATACCAGTATTACGAGGTACGTTCAGGCATAGACTAAAGAAGAGTCCGTTAGTCTATGGTTCAGGGGCAATGTTAAGTTTGGTTTGAGTTTTCTATTCGTTTCTGTTTTCAACTGCATATTGATACTGGAACTACCAAAATCACCATTTCAAGACCTCATAGCTGGCTTAAATATTATTTAAACCATTGAGATACTCTAATAATAATCATCTTAATAAACACAATTTAAAATTTGTAAATTTCAATTACACTGTCAATATTTTAGCTTACCACCTTTTGTTTACTTATAATTATTTCGTTAATAATATTTATGTTTTCAATTGTTATTAGTACAAAAAGCACAGTGATGAAATGAAGGCCTACCTAGAAGAAAGAAAAGCTAGAGAGCACAAAGAAGAAATGCAGCAGCATATCAATGAAATGGCAACCAAGATACAAGCGTGGTGGCGAGGCACCATGGTGAGACGACATCTTGGTCCGTACAAGATAGATAAAAAAAAGAAACCAAAAGAAAAACCAAAAAAGAAAAAGTAATGCTTCACATTAAGTTGTTAATTTTTAGTTAAACGATAAGTATGCAAATTTCAATTAAATTCAGTATGTTAAAAACAAACCAAAATTGTGTTACGTTTTCTTTAAACAAATTCTTGTCTTTGTCTCCCTTATGCATATGAACCTCATACAGATGCAAATTGTTGACTTGAAATAATTGATACAAATGTGGTAATTATATGCCACATATTTAAAGTCAAATTCTGCTATGTATTTAAGTGAATGTGTAAATCTATAAATAAATCTCTATCAGTTTTGTTTTCCCACTTGTTTCACTGTTTGGTATAAAACGTTTTTAGAAAGAAAATGGACCTACTACAAAAAAGGTAAAAAAACACCTCTAAAAGCGAATAATAGTTTTAATGGAAAATATCACAAGTCTTAGTCTTCCAAACACAGGGGCAACTCCACAGCAAATCTTCGGATGGGTCATGGATTACCAGAGGGTCCATCACCATCCGGCCTAAATATATAGTATAAATAACTTACAGTTGCAAATAATCTAATTTGAGTGATATTTCGGCTTCGCCATCGCCAAACCAATACATAACAAAATAAAATGCTGTTTGAAAACGAAAACCATTTAACAGCATTGTATTTTGTTACATATATGCGTCATAAATAAGTATATAAAGTTTTGAAAAAATGCTCAAACCGTGTTCTGGGGGTCAGGATCGGTGCTCATTTCATGGTCCCGTGCCTGGGTTATACTCTTACCATGTTGACACCTTGAATATCTCATTTTACTCAAAGAAATTCGATAATAATGTTTGAAGTCTTGAAGTCTTTTTTTTATTAATATACAAATACTTTACGTCAATTCAACTCACTGTCACTTGACTCTTGAAGATGGTAGCATTGTCAGATACCATTTGCTTTGGACAACCATGGAAAGCAAAAATATCTTCTAGTAGATTGATGGTCTTGAAGGAATCAGGGGCTAATTTTGATATTCTTACTTCCGCCCATTTTGATTTTGCACCTATGCAGATTAAAAAGTAATTGTTGTCGAACAGACCTGCATAATCAATATGCACTATTTCCCAATTGCTTTCAGTAGGGTCCTAAAAATGAACTTGTTTTGGAGGATTTGATTTTGCAAAGGCACATTGTTCACAGCTTCTTACTCCTCTTTCTATGTTATTGTCTATGCCGGGCCAGTATACATATCATCTCGTCTTGACAACTGTTTCATTTTAGTAATTCCTAGATGTGTTTCGTGTAGTTCTTTGACAATATTTGATCTTAGACTGATTGGTATGGGTATTCCTCTCCTCTAAAAATGATTCCATCTATGCAGGGGAGACTCGGAGTCTTCTCTTAGATTTTGAAGTTCTTTTACGATTTTTGTAAGTTCTTCATCCTTTTCAGTTTCAGTCTTGGTTGTTGAGAAGCTTATTTCTTCACTTGAAATGTAAAAAATCTT
The DNA here is from genome assembly GCA_018831715.1 of Matsumurasca onukii. Lineage (NCBI taxonomy): Eukaryota > Metazoa > Arthropoda > Insecta > Hemiptera > Cicadellidae > Matsumurasca > Matsumurasca onukii. The sequence continues at coordinate 27,051,863 of CM032064.1, forward strand.
GTCAAAATACATTTAATTAATTTAATTTCCGATTTGTTGATCAGTTGAAGTTTGAACTTGTTTTATTGGAGTTCTGGATAAGCAATCAACATTTTGGTTTTATTCTATTTTCTTGAACTTGAAAGAGTAATTGAAACTAGAGAGAAAAGTTGCGTATAGCAAGAGACGTGCAGATGTCATTTAAGTAAGTAGCCTACCATTGACTTTTAAAATCAATGGAAGTACTTTGTTTTGATGGAGAATTCTTGAACGTGGTTGATTGTCTGTGGCGAGATAGAAATGTTTACGTAAAAGTAGTAGTATAAGTAATTTACTCCAAATATGATGGCTAAAGCTTCATGATATGACTGACTATAGTTGTTAAAAATTCATTAAATTAACATTAATATTTAAAAAAAAAATGAAAAAAATGTTAGCACGTAAAAAGTTTGGTTACATAATGGTGAAAGAAAGAAAGGGAGGGAGTGAGTGAGAGGGTGTGTCATGCAGGGGGGGAGAGAGAGAGAGAGAGAATAGTGTAGTTTTGACATTTTAAGCTGTTTATTTGTGTTAACCTCAAAATTTCAAACGTAGAGGAATACAATAATCTATATTTTATAATTATACATTTTTGAGAGAAATTGGAGCGGAGAGTATGAAAGGATTCTAATGGACTAAAAGCCTCTTAATGAGACATCAATTTGTTTTACTTAGTTAGATTATTTTTGATGGGCCACCAATGTTTTCCAAGAGTCGATATATTTTATCCATGAAATATTTGGTTTGCAATTTTCTAATACCTTAAGTATATTTTACAATTATAGTATTTTTTATTCTATTAAACTCAAAAACAAAGTGTGATATCAATGTGTGTATCAAAGTGTGATTTTTATCAATAATCGTTCTATAAACTCTTCCATTGAATTGTTCAACTAATTTGTAACTAAAATTTTAACTACATTCTAGACGAATATTTATTTAAAACTTGAGTACCATGAATGTGAACATTTTAGTGTGAAGACCAAGATTATGACGAGCAAATGGAGTAACTTTGGTTTCTATTCCCGGTGTTGTAAACATGGACAACTCTCCGCAAGCTAAACTTATACAATATAATAATTTATATTGATCATAGACTTTTAGGATAGCTAAATTAAAAAAAAACGTGTTTATAGAATTTCCTTTGGAAAAATGAGGTTTTCATTATGCAGGCCCAGGACCATGCAATGAGCACCAATCCTGACCCCAGAACACGTTTTGAGTATTTTTTTCAAAACTTTATACATATGTATACATGTGTATCGTCTCTACAAATCGCATCTTTTGTCTGATTTTCACAGAATTTGGTACAAATGTTCCTTTTGTAAGTATCTCAGAGTTTGTAAACCAGCAAAATCGGATTAGCCCTTTTGGGAGGAACTTTGCCAAAAATTACGAAAATCCATCAAGCTGTTTCAAAATGGTGTTTTTTAAAATAGATTTTCGCTACAACGTCGAAATGAGTGGTCCGATGTTGTTGAAATTTAAAATGTGTTTTTCTTTCATGATAATATCGTGCATACATGCATATTATGACCCGTAAGACTAAGGCCGTGAGCGTAGCGAACAGCCTCGTAAAACTCTTCGTAATAGAACATAAAACTGAGGCCGAAGGCTAAAGCGAGGCTGTGAGTGGAGCAAATTAGAGTAACAAATTTGCAAATGAAATTCGAGTCACTCATGTCAGTGGTTAGGTATCCTAGTTCAGTCTACTCGTATGATACCAGTTAGGTATCCACGCCTTTCATACTTGTCTCGAGTTTGTGCAGGGGGGTAACGATTCAAGCTCCTCGTATACATTTGAATAACTAATTTCTATAGCTTAGAAATGTTTAAGATTTGTTAAAATATTTGAATATTTAAATAAATAAATAAAAATGCCTTTATTGAGCAAGCGTTTTTCAATATTACATTGCTTTACAAAACAACTCTTGTCATAAAATTATAATACTGTACATAGAAATAAGAACATTAATCAATGAAAAATTATATCTATTTAAAAACATTTTCTTAATACTTATCTTAAAACTATGTACAGAACAGGCATTTTTCAGTTCCCCGGGGAGGTCATTGTACATTTGAGAGCCAAAAAAAGAAAAGCTTTTTCTTCCTAGTTCAAGGGTGATCCTGGGAAAGTGAAGCACCCTATCTTGGCGGGTATTGCGAAGGCGACCTCATCCCGAAACTGAAGCCTCTCCCGAAGGTATTGAGGCTCTCCTGTTCCAAGAACCTTGTGAACATGTAACGTTCCCTATTGTAGCTATAGGGTCGGGGGCTAGTGTAGCCAGATGGTCGAGTAAAAGCACTCGCAATCCAAATTAAAATTTGTTTATTTGAATAAATAACAAACTAGCTAAGAAAGGAAATAGGCAAGTCAAAATTAAATTGTCAAACATATAAACTACTGTAAAAGGTCATCGTCACTGGACTCTACGTTGAAACTAGTTAATACTACAACTTGAAGTTTTCGGATGATTAAGTATTAATAGCTGAATCTAATTATGTAAATAATTTCATTTAAAAAGTAAGCTAAAATAAAAGTAATGTAAGATGAATCTATATAAATGTGAGACAACTAGAACTGTAAGAGCTGAGCAAATAACGTTTAGAAATAAGTAAAATTAAAAGAACATAAAAACTGACCTTGGAACTAAGGCTTGGATTGGGACTTAAGGTAGGACCTACCTCCCCAGGGGCAGCATCGTGAAGGGAGACCTCCACACGCAGGGATTCTCCTAGGCAACTGAACCCAGAGGAGCTAAGCCAATAACCTTTTATTACTTGCTCAGCATAACCTTGACTATCAAAACAATCTGGCCAACATTGCTTTGATAACAAGGAAGCAGTTCTGGAGGTTGTCAGCACAACATTGCGATACTATGTTATTAGAAAGAACGTGTTAGTATTCAAAACTGAAGGTAAAAGAGATTATTTTCTAACTTCCATACAATATTAAAATCATGAATATTCTAACTATCGTTATAAACAGTACAGCACGTCAGTATCCTGCACACGTCTTCCATAGGTAATAACCGGGCCTCCAAACGGAAGGGAGACACCCGATCATACCGTCTGAGTCCGTACACAAAACGAAGACATGTGTTTTGCACTTTTTGAATTCGTTCCGTGTTCTCTCTTGAAATACTGTTGCCGTATACAGGATAGCAATAATGAAAAATTGAGAGAATCAGTTGTAACGTCTAAAAATTCAAGATAATTTTTTTTGGTAAGGAACAGTTTTTTGCCATAATAAAATAAAATATTAATACAGGTCGAATTATAATTTTAAAAGTTCATAGTAAGTGAGAAATTCATAAAGAGCCAGTTCGGCCCAAAGACCACATTCCAGGATTCCGGTCAAAGGCCACATTCCAAAGTGGTGAATCACCGCATGAGTCATCCACCCTCCCCAACCCTTCACCACTAGGGTGCAAAGTCTATAAAACCTGGAGCCCGACCAGGCCTCGCTCTCATTCTCTCATTCTCACTCGAGACGTTCAACTACTCAGGTAACACTACTTCTACCATACTATCTATTCTACTTTGCTACTTTAAACTATACTCATTTTTACTATTGCACTGCTTTAGCCTCTATCTGTACGCTGTACTTCTAGGTATTATTGCTGTGTAGTATTGTTGTTGTATAGTATAGCATTAGTCTAGTATTATAAACTGTTAATAAACTGTTCATTCGAATATGGCTTATTTCCAACGGTCCTAAAAAATTCAATCGTTATACCTCTCCATAAAAAAGGCCCAAAGGATGTCTGCAGCAATTATAGGCCAATTTCTCTGACCTCCACGATATCCAAAGTCATCGAAAGAATATTTTTAAATAGGCTTGTATCTTTCATAGAGAAAACCCGTCTTCTATCCCCCTTTCAATTTGGGTTTACCAAAGGTAGGACAACCGTTGATGCTATTCACCATCTAGTTTCTTCTATTGTTCAAGCTCTGGATCAGGGAAATCCAACAGTAGGAATTTTTTTCGATTTGACGAAGGCTTTCGACCTTATAGACCATGATATTCTCTTAAACAAGCTCCAATCTTTAGGTGTTAGAGGTGTGAGTCAGTCCTGGGTTGCATCCTATCTAAAAGAGCGAAAACAGGTAGTAGGTGTTCCTTTCGTTGACTCTTATGGCTACTCCCGTTGTGCACACTCTTCTACTACCACAATTACCAAAGGAGTACCCCAAGGTTCTGTCCTGGGCCCTGTTCTCTTTTTGCTCTTCATAAACGACTTGCCTTCGAGCCTTCAAACTGCAAACCCTTGTCTTTTCGCTGATGACACTTCTTTATCTATTAGCAAAAACACTCGAACTGATCTTGAAGTAGATGTGTTTACAGAATCCAGTTCTCTACTCCAATGGTTTATTCAAAACAAATTGATTGTAAATGCGGAAAAGACTCATCTAATTGAATTTTGCATTAGGGAAGCATCAGCACGACAGCAGGGATTCCAGTTTCATAATAGGTGATACCACAGTTACCCCCTGGTAGACTTCAAGTTTTGGGGTTTTGATTGATTATCAGCTAAAGTTTAATGCCCATGTAGAGTTTGTTTGCAAAAGTAAGTAAATTTTTGTATTGAAAAGTCTTTCAAAAATCGCAGATGTTCTCTTAACGACTTACTATGGCACCGTGTACTTTTTTAAACTACGCGATAGCTCTGTGGGGTCATAATAATAGTAGAATTTGTTTTCAAACTTCAAAACGGGCAATTAGAACAATATTTAAAAACCTTCTAGATTTTCCTGTAAAACCTTGTTTAAAGAAAACAACATCTTGACATTTCCTTGCATCTACATAAACGCGGTTCTTCTATTTGTGCATAAAAATTTTCATTTGTTCCGAGACTCTCAATTGCACGGTATGAACAGATATCCTTTCAGAGACAAACATGATTTAAAAACCTGCTCACAAGACAACCTTTTTTCGAACGCACTTGAAATATAATGGTGTTTCATTATTTAATGCTCTTCCGCAATACCTAAAATTGAAAAAGACCGTGTGAGCTTTGGAAAGGGGTCATGAAGCTATTGTTGAAACATTCATTTTATAGTGTCAAAAAATTATTGATTTTCCATTCGAGTAAGTTGTAGCTTATCAGTTAGTACTTATATTATAAGACTGTTTGTGTAAACTGACGCTATTATACAATATTATTATTATTGTGAAAATAAAGAGATTTGAGTTCTGAGTATTATTGTGTTACCCTGTTGTACTATCCTCTTTTCTCTCCTCTCTCTTTAAAGCTTTGCTGACTACCTTAATAGGTTCCTTGGGCGAAGCTACTCTCCTCTCTCTCTTTAAAAGCTTTGCTGTTTACCTTATGAGGCTCCTTGGGCGAAGCTAAGTATCCTCTTTCTTTAAAGCTTTGCTGACTACCCTAATAGGTTCCTTGGGCGAAGCTACTCTCCTCTCTCTCTTTAAAAGCTTTGCTGTTTACCTTATTAGGCTCCTTGGGCGAAGCTAAGTGTCCTCTTTCTTTAAAGCTTTGCTGACTACCTTAATAGGGTCCTTGGGCGAAGCTACTCTCCTCTCTATCTTTAAAAGCTTTGCTGTTTACCTTATTAGGCTCCTTGGGCGAAGCTAAGTATCCTATTTCTTTAAAGCTTTGCTGACTACCCTAATAGGTTCCTTGGGCGAAGCTACTCTCCTCTCTCTCTTTAAAAGCTTTGCTGTTAACCTTATTAGGCTCCTTGGGCGAAGCTAAGTGTCCTCTCTCTTTAAAGCTTTGCTGACTACCTTAGTAGGGTCCTTGGGCGAAGCTAAGACTCTTCTTTCTTTAAAGCTTTGCTGTTAACCTTATTGGGTTCCTTGAGCGGAGCAAATTCTCCTCTCTTACCTAAGCTCTGCTGATTCCTTATCCTATAGAATAATAATTGTAGTAAATTTACTGGGTCCTCTAATCTTCCTGGCAATTTTAAATTTAACTTTTCCTACTCTAAATATTAAACTCTAACTAATCAAATCACCTCCAAATTCCCTTGTAGTAGAGAGAATTGACCCTGTTTCTAAATTATAGTAATCTTTCTTTTTATGATCTCTCTACTAGTCAACTTGACGATGACGATGCTCTAGCAGCAAAATATACTGCATACCAAGTGTATGAGAACTATAGCTGCACCTCCGAGTTAAGTTGACAACAATAAAGTAATTATTCATATTAAATCTCGTTTCTAGAACTTTCTTATCTTAATATCTTTTATCTCTATTGAAGAAAGCCTATCCTTTTGACAAGTACGTTTCTTCACACCCCTGGTACTTAAAAAACCCAGCTAGACCGACTATCCGGCAAATTTAAGTGTTGGCGACGCTCTTTTATTGGATAGGATAAAAGACACGTCACACAGTGCTTGTACAAGATGAAGCTTGGCGGGCTCCGGCAATAAACTTCTGAACCTGTAAAGGCCTCTAAGTCTCTCCAAAGCTTTCTGAATGTTGTGGGTGACATGATCAGAGAATGTGAGCTTGTTGTCAAGTACAACGCCGAGGGTCTTGACGGAGTTAGACACTGTCAGAGTCTCCCCCTCAATTTCAACACTCACATTTCTCTCACCTAAGGCCTGGACTAAATTGTCAGGAACAATATGCATAACAGTGCACTTGCTAATATTCAAGCCAAGACCGTTGCTTGAAGACCATTCAGAAATTCTCTGAAGGTCGAAGTTGACTTCAGTAATTGCATCTTCCATGACGCCAGGGTTATAAGACAAGTGCAGCTGACAATCGTCTGAATATTGATGAACTGTGCAGTGCTGTAAACATCTCGGAAGATCGGATGCGTACAAATTGAATAAGATAGGCCCCAGACAACTACCCTGAGGCACGCCACGCTGCTTGTGAACGGGCAACGATGTCACAACCCCCAACCTCGTTGACTGCAGTCTATTTTCTAGATAAGATTTGGTCCATTCGATAGACGTATCGCCAAAGTGAAGATATTTCATTTTTGCCAGTAACAATTCATGAGATATAGAATCAAAGGCCTGCGAATAGTCTAACATAACAATTGTGCTGCATTTACGAAAATCTTTAGCATCAAATAAATCACAAAAAAGGTTCAACAAAGCTGTATTAAGTCTTAGGCTTAAGCGGCCGGCGTCATTACTAACTAAAGCTTCCGGTGTAGACCGCGTCAATTGGCTATTTCTAACTTATACTGCGCCAAACGTTTCGCTCATTTTGCAATGGAGCATCCTCAGTGGATTGCTGAGACTGAGTCGAAAAATGGACCAAAATGAGCGAAACGTTTGGCGCAGTAGAAGTTAGAAATAGCCAATTGACGCGGTTTACACCGGACGCTTTAGTTAGTAATCAACAAAGCTGTGTTTGTACTATGATGTTTCCTGAATCCAGATTGTAATGTGGGAAAAATTCTATTTTCATCAGTAAACTCAGTAAACTGCAGAACAACAACTTTTTCTAGAATATTGCAGGCAAAACAGATATGGGCCTCAAATGCTTCAATTCTTTAGGAGCAGTTATTTTTGGCAGGGGATGCACAATACTTTTTTCCATTCATTTGGAAATCGGCCGTTATTTAAGGATAAATTTACAAGGTGCGTTATTGCCTTGATTGCATAGGGACTAACAGCCTTTATCATGTTTATTGAAATATCATCAATCCCTGTGGTTCAAAGGTTGAGCTCATTGAAATGTTGAATTGAACTGTTGAGCTCAACAAACGTCATGCGTTCGAGTTCTTGCACTGATGGTGCTTTGAAACAAAGAGTCGTGTCATCAGCGTACTGGACAAGTTGTCCTTTTTGTACCGATGAGCCAACATCGTTGACGTAGACCAAAAAGAGCAGTGGACTTAGAATGGAGCCTTGGGGAACCCCGTAACTTAGCCACTTCTCCTCCGATCGCGCGTCAGAAATTTGGACGAACTGTGTTCTATTACAGAGATACGATTTGATCCACTTGAGTGGCACTCCTCGTATCCCGTAATATTCTAGTTTGCGTAGTAATATTGACAAACATTGCACAGACAAACTTTTGTCCCCTTAAGTTTCATTGTGACACAAACGTAGTCGAGATCAGGATCCACATCATCAGCAAGAAAATGCTGCTCATAAATAATACCTTCTCTCAGGTACAAGGCAGTACCGCCACCATATGTCGACCTTGACGGTCGCATCTCAAACACACACAAATGTGTGTGTCGCATATTTCTGAAACACACACAAATGTGTCACTTATATTGATTGTACATGTATATTATTCTATTTTAGTTTGTTCCATATTCATTATACAGTACATCGACAGCTGTCCTATACACAGGCGTGTAGCCTTAGCAGATAATGTTTTTTACAATACAGTGCTTTCATGTTTAATTATGTATGTATTAAACCGTATACAAGGCGTGTTTCAAATGCCCCCCACCCTTTAACTTTTGTAAAAGGAAACATTTTGAAAACTCCTTTAGGGAATGTTTTATAGGATCCTGAAGTTTGTTGTGACGTACTTTGCGTCACCCACATCTCACCAAAAAACCGGGGGAAGGGGAGGGAGGGCACACTAATTTAAAACAATACAAACCCCCCTTGTGGTACCTCAAAAGAAAGGGAATTTTAACACAACTTCAATGACGCAATGAAAAGCTTTTTATCTCATCTCATTTTTTTGTTATACTCATTTAAAGATGATTAGAAATCAGGTTTAAAATGCCATATTTCACGTACAATTTGTATGTATCACCATCCGTAATAGCTCGCGCTGAGCACTGACCTTGATTTCTGCATCTCCAATAGCGCACTTCTTTGTTGTGTGAATGTTTGTAGAACAGAAACCCATCAATGTGTAAGTAGCTCGTCCTGTCTGATTGTATTACTTCCTTCATGTTGTATGGTTAAATGTTGTGATGTGTGTTTACTAGTTAACGTGTTAAAATTTGGAACTTGTCAAATTTATTGTTACCAGAACGGTTACCATGGAAATAACTGGTATAAATTATTATACTCGCAGACGTAATGGTTATACAACGCCGCAAACTTCAACTGAACATTTTCTTTCCAAAAGATTAAAAGCTCAAAACCCTTAAACTTCAAGCCGTCGTCATTCTGATTTTAACTGGAATCAAAACTCTTCAATCGAAATTCGTAACACACTGTTACCTTTGTCTAGAGTGTATGGATTTATCCGAAATTTTACATTAGCCTAAGTGGCCCTACTATTTGTTTCACCCTCCATATAAACAATGCAAACAGCTGCAATTTATCTTTCTTCAATATGGTTTTTAACAGAATAACAGATATAGATTGAGTTAGGGTTTAATCAATTTTATTGTTTCAATCAATTTTTTGCCGGTAGATAAGATAGCTATAAAAATCTATTTTATTCTCAAACTTGGATTGCAGCTTCTTCTAAAGACCATCCTGTTCCAATCCAAAATATCTAAATTAGACTAGCTACACAATTTAGCAGATTCAATAACACAATCCATCGAGCCACGAAGAGGTGACTTCGCCTCGTGAAATGGACTCGTCAATTGGCAGTCTAAGCACGGACAATCTACGAGTATATAAATAAAATAAGACTTTTGTCTGTACATTGCAAAGAATCCATCGGTTTTTGGTTATTTGGCGTTTATATACTCTGCAAAGACCGAAACTAACGTCAAAAACATTCCTGTCCGTCTGTCTGTCTGTAACGTTTTTAAGTCATATTGGACCGCTTATAGGCCTAACTGTAAATCGGCTGAAGCTATGGTAGTGAAACTTTGTTCAAAGGTTTAACCCTTTACGCAGTGTGTCTTTAGCTAAATTTTGTATCCATACAACGTCCACAAAATAAATGGAGAGGGGCCAAAGTGGGCACTGAACATGGTTTTAAGGCATAACTTTAAGCCCGATTTCAAAATGAAGGAACAGGTGTAAGGATTGGCAGTTTGATGCCAGGACCCAAGCAACAGCCGGCCTTTGTACAAAAAGACTTTAAAGTCATGATACTATAATATTCTGTCCGTGGCGAAGCACGGGTACACAGCTATAGTAGGAACTATGAGCATGTAATGTGTCTAATGTCTGTCGTCTAGGTTTGTTAATGGTTAGTACGAGTAGTAGTGTATCATTGTAAAACTGAAAATAGTTTGTGGCTGTTAAAGAAAGGAAATGAAGTTTTACTGATGTGGTTGTGTATTGCGTATCTTTGAAATGTGTATGGCTTGTGTACATAAAACTGTGCGTAAATTAAATTGTAGTTTATTGGAAATACTTCTATCGTACATAATATATTAAACTAGCTGAAAATACTCGCGCTTCGCCTCGGGGCTTTGTTAACATAGCTGTGTGTATATTTTAAGCAAATTGCAAATAAAAAAAAACAGACAATAGTTTTCTATGTTATTTACTTAGAAAAACCATGTTTGGCTGTTAGTTTACCAAAGTCTTCTAAGTGCTCTATTCTACTATATGGTAAATAGGTTGAAAACAAAAGTCTATGTTATAAAATAATAAGGATTGGAATTTATTTGTTCATTACAATAGCACCAACACAGTTATTTATCTTCAATCTTGGATCCTTGCACCTCCTTGATCTGTAACATAAGAAAAAGTGTTAGAATTATTCGTTCAACGTTCTACTATTTTATCCATTACGACATTTTTATTTAAACTGTCTTTTGATGTTGTGCTGCACGTAAGAAAATCGTACTACATAACCAAGTTCAAACGGTCGTTTTTGGTTTTGAGACTAATAACCACTTCTCACCTTTAAGTATTTATGTTATGGTTGTTTCTGTTATGGCTCGTTACCCTACCTTGGAAATGAGGAATGAGTTAAACGTTGGTCTCGGAGTTGGGGAACCAGGCGGCGCAGGATTCTGCCACGACTTCGCACAGAGAGGCGAATGCCTTGGTGGCCCCAGCAGTCTGCTCATACTCGGAAACTGTAATACAAAATGCCCACATCAGCTACACATCACATCGTCGCTAGATCCGAGACCTCTTCATCTTCTGATTTTCTGAGGATTCTCAGGTTCTATAAATTTCAATAGGATCTTCATCTTGCAAAAGAGGGCTTTGAGGGTTGTTTGGGGACTGAGACCAGGTGAAAGCTGTAGAGAGCTGTTTCTGACGGGCCAAATTCTCACTCTGACCAACGTCTTAATTTATCACTCCTCGATCTTCGTCTTCAAAAACCGCAACCTGTTTCCTTCAGCACAGCACGAGTACTCTACTCGGCATAAGTGCAAACTATGTATATATCTACTATTTATATATGTATCAACAATAATTGACTTGTACAAAAAACAACCAAGTTCAACTGTACGAATAAACACTTTGACTTCTACATGTTCTAGTTATCTGTCCTTGTGTGCCGAGTGCTGCTCTCCGAGCCTAATCTGTTAAGAGTGCGGGTACGAGCTCTAGTAGTTATAAACAGCTCGTCTCAAGGGATAAACCGATAACACAAGGTTTAAATCGGAGGATAGAACTTTGTATTCCTTGCTCCGTCTCATGTAAAGGAACAAGAACTTGGCCGTTTACTACTCTGCGGATCTCGCTGACAACTCGCTACTGTGGTTTACGCCAAATAAACAATCTCTCGTTTGTTTCAGCGTATGATGGAAGCGTGCAAAGTTATCGGATCGGAACCTTGTACTGTATATTAGGTGTCCGCCAGAGGGTGTGTGTGGGAGAAAGGGGGACAATGTACCTGCTTGGTTAGCGCGCTTGCCGAAGATACTGCCGTTGAAGGGGGGCTTGCGGTAGGTGGCCTCGGCCAGGTTGCACACCAGCAGGATCGCCAAGGCGAGCACCACAAACTTGGTCATCTGAGACACCATCTTCTCTGTCTTCTTCTGCGGTTAACTGGATCAACAGTAAGTAAAAACGTTATGTAATGTACCACACTGGGGGTTTATTCAGCTTTGGTTAGCTGCAAAGACAATATCAAAGTAATAATGAGCTAAAATGTGTGTACTTTTTCAAACCTGTCGAAGATCAGTAGACTTGCACGTGTAGACGTTATAGACTATAGTACGTTGAAAGCTACGCCTTTATGGTCATACTACCGAATACTTTGCCAGCCTTTTACCGTATGGTTTTCTATGTTACCTTTGGGAAAAATTAAAATAAGTAAAAACACGTCAAAGAAACAATTTTACATTTATACCCAACCAACTTACCAATGTATTGTTTGGACAAAACCTGAATGCTATTCTGTTGTGCACCATATAATGGCGTAAGGCTTTTTCCAACTAATGACTACAATATTTTGGTGTAAAGGGTAAAATTGTTTTGTAATTACCAACGAAAACCTAGATCTTGCATAATCTTTAATGATGATCCCTCATACCTGAGATCATTGTAATAATTTCACCTCGCTGTATACTGTTTAACCCACATAACATGAACCCACTTATAAGCCCACATATCTTGCACAATCAGGACCCAATAATATTTCATAGACTTCTGGAAGACGATTTTTAAATTATTAAATGAATTTATCTGTATATTTTTTTATGTATTTTAATTTAGTTGTTGTTGAGCCTATGCACTTAATGTGCCAATGGTCTCAATAAATAAATAAATACATACAGGTTTTGTTTCGGGTATGTGACACAAAGATAGGCAAATACACTTTTGAACATATACATCTCATAAGACGAATATAAAAGCACCTATAAATAAGTTCAGCACTTTCATAAACAATTCTAAAGAATATACTCGTATTTAAACTCGTAGTCTACAATTGAGATTAACGCTCTTTCTCACGGTATACATGTATCAAGATTGTATGCATCATACCTCAGATAACATTTTATTTATTATTGTTGTCGGAACAAAGTTATCATGTACAATTGAGTGTTCGCTTGGGCTAGAGTGGCCTGTGTCTGCGTGTGTAAAGTGGTGTTATGTGCATGTGATGTTATATGCTGCAATATGCTTTGTCTGGCTTGCAATACATCCACTCGTCCAGCCAGCGTTTATGTCAGGTAGGTCGTTACTCGCGCAAATACTCCCTTTGTCACTCGTATCCTCAATATATTTTAAGTGATGACAGCAACGGGTTTCAACTTATAGTGTTGTTGAATTAGCTACGATAGCTTAGCTGATCACTACTTTTCCAAACGCTCCTCCGCGTTAATCCGAATTGTGTATCTCGGTTTAAAAAGGGTTTAAAACTTTATCCGTGTAAAAGCTAGCGTGCTTTGAGACTTCACTCTGTGTTTGTGAAACACCTACTACTACTACTACTAGTAGTAGTAGTACTAGTAGTAGTAGTAGTAGTAGTAGTAGTAGTATGTGCGACGCGTAGATAGCCTGATAGTGACTTCTTACAGGCAGGGGCGGCTCGAGCATGCATGCGCCCTCGGGCAGACTCAACGGCAGCGTTCCCAGAGTTAGTCCGAGGGCCCCCCGGACAATTTTTAAAATTTCAACGCAAAATAACGTGTTTTAAAGTGGGCCTAGTGTTCACTCGCTATAACAAAAATAACTGACTGCATTACCAGTAACATGACTATGAATAAAAAGCATTATTTTTTATATATAATGTTTATGGTAACCTTTTGACTAGCACTAGGCAATAAAAAAAAGGTTATTTTGAGGACCTTTAAAAATGGCCTTCTCCTGTTGTTGCTTTTCAGCGCCCTTTTCTGAAAATTTTCCTACTTGGTTTAGAAAAGCTCAAGTTACAGTAAACTTGTGTAGTTTTATTCTAGGACACAAGGCGTAAAGAAACTAAGCTATTAAGACTATTAACTAACTATTAATAACATTTAAAATTATTCTTTGTTTATTGTAAACAGCTTTTATTATTATCACATTCTAAGGCTGTAACTTTCGCCCGTGTAACTCCATTGGTAATGGATATTTTAGATTTCGAATTTGAATTTGAACCTCAAATTAGGTAGATTTGATTTTCAAGATTCGGATTCGATCCAGCACTGTTTCAGACCAATAACCAATTAATCATATCTCGATGCGAAACACGATTACATAAGGATGTTGGAAATTGCCGTTGTATACTATATAAACCTCCATTAGACCAACTAGGAAAGTTTGATTGGTTGGATCATTATAGATTTCCTATTTAAACTGTTATAAACGCAAATTATACATAGCTCTGTCTAATACAAATTAGTTGTTTAATGAGATAATTAGCAACCCTGATTTGTTGGGAGGCTGGTGATGACATCACTTAATTAGAAACTGTGTGAGTGAATAAAAGAACATTTACTCAACTGTAGTTGGTATTTTTAAATGTAATGTTTTGAAATTTAATATAAAACGCTTTAGTTTATTCAGCAAAGTATACAGTAAATTGTAAGTCTGATTTCACGTTTTCTTGTCATCAGATTAGAAACGTACAACCTATATGATACGTAGTTGCTGAGTTTACGGGCCTACTCTGCAATGTCTTTTCATATGAAACACACCTCTACGAGTAGGCCTATTATAAACAATTCACTTTGTTCAATGACATATGAATAAGTGCAAGTATGTTTATTTCACTTTTACTTACAGAGTTTACACCCTGTATACTTTTACACAGAAATTTAAACGTATATACATATTTGTACATGACGTATTTTGCTGGTAAAAGAAAATATCCTAATCCATAATATTTCCTAAAGACTTTCTAATTTGGGGGTTTTGAGATTTTTTGTTCCGATTTCAAAATGAGTAGCAGTTGTGTAAAATCAAGTATATTTGGAATTGTATTTTTTAATTTTTAGGAGTCGGGTTTATTTTAAATTTTAATACATATAAATATTACTAATTTATATTCCTTACCCCATTTTTTTCTGGATTGTCCATCATATTTGGTAAGGAATTTGATTTATTCTTTTTAGTTTTAATAGAAGTATTTTATAAAATTGAAAGTTTTTTGTTCTAAAGTACGAGTATAGTAAGTACTATTGTCGACTCTCTTTGTTCAAACCGAATATGGATGCAAGCCGCTGATTCAGCTACCTACAATCTATTACCTATAGAAAATCAGTTTGTTCAACAATAATTTCATTTAATACGTGGTTCGTTAAGTCTCTAATTACTAGACGAGTCTAACAATCACCGATAATTGTGTAACATTTAATTTCTATACTATACTACATAATTATATTTTATCTCAAGGATCCAAATGACTTCATTGATTATGTTTCATACACTAGAATTGAAAATTAGTATCGTAATGTATCTAAAACTCAATTTTGACAGATAACTTAACGCTTTTGACAGCCTGTGGTGTCTGACCGAATATTTTATATTGATATAGTAATACTAACATTGTGTATAAGAATTTAAAAAAAATTAAACTTGAAATAGATTGGAGTTATGATTTCATGACCTCGATAAAATATCGTGAAAATAAAACCAAAATCCTCGTAATTGCAATGGTCAGTCTATTTAGCACTGCAGGCTAGTGAAACAATTGATCTTTGATTGTACCAAAATTCAATAGAGAAGTGAACAAGTCATATAAATTATTTGAAATATAAATTAATGCATTACGTGACAGTGTGTAAAAATCTTACTGACTTCTTCGAATACACTTTTAATCGTGGTTTTGTTTTAACTGTATAGAAATAGTCGATAACCTGTTTGCATAAATTTAAGGTTGTAGTGTTCAAAGTGAGGTTTTCAAGAAACTGTTAACTGTAAACATGTCTAAAAATTACTATTCAGAAAAAAAGCATTAATGGCCTTGCAGGCGTAACACTGTTAAAGCGGAGATCGATCAACTGAAACCCCCTCTTTCAGAACTCCATATTATTTTACTTGATGACTTTTGTAATATCATGTTCTACAAAATTGCAGTTTCAAAAACAACATCCTCCCATTTAAAGTCTTGCTTTTTATATTTATTTATAACTATAAGTTTAAAATTCTGGTTATTTTTATTTATTGAACGACAACAGTATGCTATGTTATTGATGAGAATGAAGTGTATCCACATTAGTCTTAACACTTTTGGAATTTGGAAAACATATTTTATTTATTGACCACAAAGACAATCTCACTGTACAAATTGTAAAGCGTTCAAACTACATACTCGTACATTGACATGAAATGATAAGCAATTTGTACAGTGAGGTTACTACAACCTCAAGTCATAGTAACAGGCTAGTAAATACAGTTCAGTGATGTACATTTTCCGAGGGACCATTTATGTATTTAGCTTAACCAAACAGTAGTTTCATCTTCAACTTCTGAATTTAGATAAGAAAGTATATTATAAAAACAATATTAAAATCTCCCATAAAAATAGAAATGTTGAAAGTATCTGTAAGATACAAAGAAATTGCCTAGACTAAGTTGGCATGTGTTCTTTAGTGGTTTGTACACAGCCTGTGCTCATGTGCTCGTGTGCTCACCTGACTAGAGTGCTGAGTGCTGACGGTGCTGAGTCCGGAGCGTTGAGTGACGAGGAGATGTAGCGCAGCTCTTTATATGCTGACGCCCCGACCCAGGGAGGCTCTAGGGGGCTAGGAAGCTAGGGGGTAACTCTATCTGGCCCCCGCAATCACTCACCACGTGAGTCCCACAGCTCCTCACTTCGTTACCTACCTACAACCCTGTTAGTTACCTGTGATCTGATTTGCTCTCCTGCTCTCCACACTGATGACGTCGGTATGAGTGGATTCTGTGGAGAGCTTCCTGCTTAAATTCTCATGTTATTAACTCTTGTCGTGTAGACAGTGTCACTGCTGTTCGGTAAGTTCCTGGTGGAAGCAAGATCACACGAGTATCTGGATGCACAGTCTCTCACAGGTTGTCACGGTGCAGTATCCTAGAAGTCGAGGCTTACGGATTTAGTCATTGTAGTTTACGTTGGTTATTTACAATGTTCCAATTTCGATAGCGTAGTTTCGATGTGTAGTGGGCAGTAAAACCGAGTTTGAATTAAAGAAAGGAGCGAATGAAATTTATTGAAGATCAAATGTCTAATCCGTGTAAAAGGAACAGTAAAATGTCACCACTCTGTTGTGACTCTGAGTCATCTGATACATTCGAAATAACGTCTTCCGCTACGATAAGATCAATCTAGACATTTTATTCACACTATAAAAATTACAATCCACTGGATCTAGAATTGTCGATAATGAGCTATTGAGCTCGAGTTATAGTTTTTTCTATTAGTCCTGTAGAGTTTTAAAATTCCGGCTTAGGTGTGAGTTTAGTTTCTTGCTTATTTATTCTGAAGCTCTAATGGGACACTGTTCTCTGAAGAGGTGAGAGAGAGCATATGGTGTGTTTGTGAATAACATTGTCACTAACAGTGGTCTTCAGTGGCAAAACTAGATCCAAAGTCAACATTTATACGCGCCTTCCATTGTAACTTTGTGCTGGATTTTATCGTAGAGATTTATATCGTTAGGTTAAACAGTTTTAGAATATTATTCATAAAAAGCGCAAAATTCTGGGGCTCTCTTCAAGACACTTTTAAACTTTCGTACTAAGAAAGTACCAAGACTATATTTAGGTGCCACTGAGAACGCAATGAAGTATTTATTAAGAGTTAAGACTCATCATAAACTCAGTCGGGATTTTACTTTTGTCTCTTATTATGTCCTCTTATCCTCTTTTTCGAGGCGTGAGTTCCAAGCTCAACTTTACAAAGAGAGAATTTACGATATCATCAAACTACGAGTATGTTGATACATTTCCCTCAAGACATAAGCCGATGTAGCTTTGCATTTTAGATCTAGGCTCATGCATAATGGTACTGTATTTCACGAAATGATAGGCTAGCTCATTTAGAGTGTTTAAACCCCTCAGCTTTGCTATTTAGTTTTGTGCCAAATTATATTGCATTTATATTAAACTTCGTCCAACTTTAAGGTATGGTTTGCCTCAAATTTCTTTCGTATTAAAAGTTCTATGACTTTGGTTTTTTGATGAATTTAGAATAACACCGTTTTCTAAAAACAATTGCAAAACTTTGTTTCACTCAATAAACATATTGCGTTCAAGATCTTTTCGAACTTCTGTTCTTATGTTCGTAATAGTATTATCAGCAAAAATATACACACTTGAAGAGGAAGAATATAAGTTATTCTAATAATTATTTATGTGTACAGTTAGCGACACCTAAAACGTAGTTATTATCATTGTATTTTTCTTTGTATCGAATTTTCTTTAGACAAATGAGATATTCATGCCGTCAGCATGGTAAGACCCAGACCCTAAACCATGAAGTGAGCACCGACCCCCAAAGCACGTTTTGAGCTTTTTTTCACACTTCTTATACATACAGTATGTATATAGGCCTATGTGTGTGTACTCTCTCAAGGTCACAGTGTTGTCCGATTTGTATGAAATTTGATACAAATGTTCTTTATGTAAATACCTGTCACGTTTGTTAGCCAGAAAACCCCAAGCCCCTTTTGTTGGTGGAGGGGGGAAAGGGGTGTTTTCTCAAAAAATGTGTTTTAATGGTGTAACAACAGTAAACGTCATCTGATTTTGATGAGGTTCGAATAAATTTGTATTTTAACAATATCTATCAATATACTTAAAATTATGAAAATCTACTGAGTCGTTTCAAAAAATGGTACCATAGCCAAAAGTATTTTTCGCTATAACAGCGGAATGAGTAGTCCTATTTCAATGAAATTTGAAATTTGTCATTACTTCAAGATATGGAATAAAACCTGCAGTAACAGAATACGTTAGGACTGAGGCCGACGCGAGGCTGTGAGCGTAGCGAATCAATGTAAAAGACGATGAATCTAAACTTCATAATATTTAAAATTTCAGTAGTTTTTCCATGGTATCGGTTAAATAATGGAAGGAATAATAAATATGACTTAATAGAATAGAAGGAATTACCATATATTAAAGAAATAAATTTAAAGTTCAGAGTTTAAATTTTAATTTTAGTGCATATGAAAGTATGATAACCAAGTTATTTCTTAGGGAAGAAAATGTTGCATGGCTTTATAGCTCTCCATCACAAAATACACTCAATTATTGAACTAGAAAACTTTTACAATAGAAAGAAAGATGAAACATATTGACTTATAATAAGATATACAGGGGATGTCCCATAAGTAAAGTGCCAAACTCCGGGAAACGTGTCTAAATAAACACAAATTCAGGAATAACCTTTTATCCGAAAATGCATTGTTTACCAAATACTTGCCATTTTGTATTTTCAACGAAATAATTTTTATCTACAACAATTTTCAACAGATTTTTATTAAACTCAGTATGTATGTTGAAGTAGATTAGAATTATTAGTAGTAATTAGAATTATACTGTAAATAAATAGTGAGTTAACAAAGACTGACGCCTTATTATTTGTAACCCTTTGAAAAACAGTACAATAGTTTACCGGTACCTAGTTGTTGCTTGACTAATCACTAACACCTTAAAAATAAGAAACATAGTGATCTGTAGGTACTTTGCTTTGTTTTCGTAAGATCATTAATACAATATCAAACGGTTTTTTTCGTAAGATCATTAATACAATTTCAAACGGTTTTTAGTGGTCATACTGACTAGGTCTTTAGTGTACCATTTAGCATTTGCTGTGGTTGAGTGAGTATTCTTATATACAAGTTATTTTTTGTATTAGTAGTTACACCAAGAGAGGGTTGAAAAGTGTATTCAGTGGTACAAAATGGTTGTAACAACACTACTGTATCCCAGTTAAAATAAGATAAATTATTATTTATATCCCTATAAGATGATTTTGGAATAAAAGCTTTTGCCCGTTATCTTTTTTCATCCAGGGCAATCTGGTTGAATATTTATTGAGCCTAAAGGTTTGACCCAATTATTGTGCTAGTAATATACCATCATGATCTGATAGCGGACAAGAGACAATTCCACACAGTTTGATTTGTTGATATAAATAACGGCGAACAAATCTATATAACACTATCCAAACAGTTTCTGCCTAGAGGGAGATTTTTATCCAGGCATTTGAAATGATATTGACCAAGTCGATTGAGGAATGTGTTTACCTTGTTGTTCGATTTTGTTATATCAACGTTTGCATTGAAATCCCCACCAATATCAACTGAGTAATTACTCAGTTTCCACTTATTACGTAGTTACTATTATTTATTTACCAATTATTCTAGAAGCGTTTATCAAGGAAAATGTTTGGTTCCCCAGCTGTAGAATGATACAAAGAAAAAATTATTAGTTTTAATTAATCAATCAAAATTGCTGTTGTATCAAACTGTAACTCATGTAGTTCTTCTAGCTGTCGATTCTAGTTCAAAAGTCGATTAACATTATTCTTTATTTAGCTTGTACTTTAATTTGAATTATATTGGATAATCAGGTTCAGGTTTTAATATTTAAAATTCCGAAATTATGAAGTTGCCAGTATTAACAAATTTGAACTTGGAGTCCAGTGACGATGAGCCTCCGTTGTAGTTAACATAGTTTATAATTCAATACGATTTTATCCATTTGCATTCTTAGGTTGTCATATTTGTTCAAGTAAATGTAAGTTTTAATTTGGTTTGCGAGTACTTTTACTTCACCATCTTGCTACACTAGCTTCCCTCCATTTTTGTTCGAGGGCAAGAACACATGTAGGAAAAAGTTCAAGCAGACTAATGCATTGTAGTACATATTTTTGTGCATAAATTTAGTACCTTGAAATGAAATGAGGTTGACCAACTATGTGTGATTGGTGGCGAAGTTAGGCCATTAAATTCCTCTCTTCCACTTTACCACACCTCTAAAACCCATGCACATTTTAAGCAAAAGTATAGTTTAAAATAATTGCACAGTTTCATCCTTTTTTCAAAGTTGTTGAAAAAGGCCCGACTGCTGATTCTCTTGACATCTGACTAAAACCATGCTCAGTGCTTGTTAACTACTGAGATATTGTGCTTAAAGACAACATTAACTTCATTTCCAGCTATGAGTTCTTAGTACCATGATGAGTCAACCTTGAAATGATCATAGTACACAATGTTCAAGTACTATAGTCATAACGATCAAATCATTATGGTACAAACCAACTTTGTGTCATCTAATGTGATTTGGATAACGCAACGGTAGAAAGCATAAGCAACGATTAAAAAGCTCTAGGTAAAACTCGACACTATTGGTTGGTATGAACTCTAATAAACACTAACCAATTTATAATTTGGTGATTTCAAGTTTCAAGGTTTGACATGTTTCTCATTATGCTTTTTGCAGCATCATTTCGCCTTTAACCAAAAATCCGGGAGCATTTCATCACCAACCCTGCGCAGCATCATTTCGCAGCAGAGGTTATTAAGGTAAGGTATCCTAGCAGCGTCAAATTCAAAGGCCTCTGGCCTCAACTGATTGAAATTTGTCAATTATGCTAACGGACTTATCATGGGTATACACCAATTTAAACCCATCTAAGAAGTTATCACCAAACCTATGATTCACTTTTTCATTCTACAGCCAGAGAAAAACAGGGGTTCTGTTTGAAGATTAAACTAAATCAAATTTGATGTAGTTTTGAATATCCAACGGAGGTGAATAACAGACTTACAATGGTAATAAATGTTTTATTTTAACTATGGTTTAGACAATTTGCCTTACAGTATTCGCACCTCTTATCACAAGGCTGAGTCGTGGAGTCGTGTAGAACATCCGGTCGGCCTAATATTGCGCACTTTACCTGTCAAAGCTACTAAAACGAGTTTCAACTTTCACCTGTTTAACATCACATCCAGAGGTTTGCCGGAATTCCGTATGAATACTATACTGTACTACCAACTGAGTGTCAGTTAGGAGTTTACATATACAGGAATCAGGATGCCATCCCACTGTAAATCCTTTCAATTTGTGTACGGTATTAATATCAACTGTCAATTTTCATATGATATGTATTAAATACAGTATAAAAGCTGGGAGTGCACCAGAGTAGGCCTACTAGTACTCGTATATTCACGTTTGAACTGTACTGTATCGGTCAGGATCTACTGGGCTCCCTCATAGCTAGTCCGACCCTGGAATTACTTGACAGATTACAAAACTAACTTCGGTCTCTAACTTGAAGTTTGAAGAACAATGCCTCGCTAAAATGGCAAATTAGGTTTATCATAAATAGATCAAATTATACATAATGTACAGCACATAATTTTGTTCCTTCTGCGGAAAATATTTAAATAAATACGTACAAATAACAAGGTCAGGATTATTTACAATAAGTTATTTGACTTGTACATTCTAAACCATCGCTTTGTCTATCCAAGGAACAAATTTTTGAATATTGGTGTAGACCCCAGGAAGATGTTCACGGCCACAGCCGATGCCCCAGGACACCAAGCCGATGAGTACTCTTCGCCCGTCCATGGTGGTGGTGAGGGGTCCACCGGAGTCTCCCTACACAGTACACATATACTCTTACCCACACTTACACTTGATCAGTGGATACCGGATACTAGATAGCATGACAGGAAGGAAAGAAATCTTTATTCTGTGGCATACCCATTAAAAATACTTAACAAATAAAAGAACGACGAAAATAAAACTAGCTTTCATTTATATCTTCCGTCTTGTATTCATGTTTGGAGTAGGTAGAGAGATAGATAGTGATCTAGCGACATTGTTTAATTTTGATACAAAAGTCGTTGATACTTCTAGTTGCCTGGAACTAATTATAAAGTTTGGAACTGGTATAAAATTGGAATTGTATACGACAATTATAATTATAACTAATTTGACTGTCCTCACAAGTAGATAGAACACAACTCATACAATGTTTTAAGGCGACCAGCACATAGCGGAAACAGTTGGATGGAAAATGCAGGGGCTTTGACACCTTTATAAGATACACCTGTATTGTTTAACAGTGTATCTTAGGTTAATACGGTAAGTCGTGTGTTAACATACGATTAATGTTTACATTAAAACTCACTGTTACTGTTGACATATAGTCATAACTAAACCTTATCCACATGATTGAAAAGCGGCCCTTAAGAAGCCGCCGAATATAGCCCGAGCGGCATCTATCCGGGATAGGGAATTTAACATAAGAAAGTTTGTAAAACAATGTTTTGAGTATATTAACGTACTAAAATGGGAAAAGTGTTGCAATAGAAACATAGTCATTCATACTGCAGCGTATGAAAGCAAACACGTAAAACCTCCTTGCCAAACAAAATATTTATTACGAGGATTCAAGTTCTATGTTCTTGTGAGAAATCAAGTTTTAATCTAGTTGTTTGACGAAAGTATACGTTTCGGAGTTTATATGCAGCACCCTTAATAGCTTGATGCTTCAATTAAAACATATCTTTAATTTAAGTACGTTGACTCGTTTTAAAACTTTGTTTGCTGATTTCACTCCATGTTATAACCGGTATCAGAGTTGCTCTCGCGGCTACTTTATCCGGATGTTTTTTTAAAGTTGTATACAGTCAGCTCCCGAATAACCGCGATAAAGTCGGGTTGAGGCTTCCCGGATAAGCAAAATCGTGGTTAATCCGCAAAACCGAAAATTAATGTACAGTAGTGCTATTTTTCTAGCGGTGCGAAAAGAATATGTGAATCTCACAACTCTTATACTTTGTAAAAATGTCATATGTTACCTGACAGCTGTCTCTGCCTCCTTCCTTGAAGCCTGCGCACAGGAACACATCGTGTATGGTCTCGCGTCGACCCGCGGCTCGGAACCACCTTTGGCATCGCTCGTTAGGAATTACTTCAACATCCACTTCTTGAAGAACAGTGGGCACGGTCGCAACACCTGCAATGCACAAAGCGGTGTGCAAACGTAACGCACAAAGGATACTTCATACAACTTGGTTGGTAAATTTAAGGTAGTAATGAGTTTGGGTGGGTTTGATAACTAAAGGTTCTTTTAGTCGTGATATGTTTAGTTTTGAAGAATCCTATGGGGCCAAAATATGAATTGGTTTGAGGGTCATCTCAAAGGGAATGTTTGCTTTGAATTTTCTCACGTAGTACAATGGAATGGACACAGTTTGTATCTTCTTCTTGAATTCTTTAAGCTCATCGACTCGACAATAGGGCATTGATGTAATTCATAACTGCCTGCATAACATGCTAATTTCTTTTCACAGCTATATTAATTATTGTATGTATTCCTTGTATTACAGAATATGAACTATTGACAGTTTCTCGGTCATAAAATGGATGAAAACATTTAAACCTACAATCAAAGCCAACTTACCTGAATACTAATTTTTACAGCCGCTGTCGTTATACACAAAATGCATGTTGTGAACCTTTTGCAATGCACAGTAAAGTACTAAAACCGTAAGGACAAAGGTTAAATCCCAAAAATAGAACCAGTGATTGTTTTGAACAAAAAGATAGAAGTAAGTTTATCTTGTTTGAAAAGTGAAGTAGGACTACAAAGCCCTCTCTACCATTCAACATCGACCTTTATTTAGCGTCACCGCCTAGTCACTTTACAAAATATGTATGTGGTGACTGCGGGGATCGAACACGCGCCAGCGGAGTGATGAGCTCCGGAGTCGCGCACGATTCCAACCCACCACGGGTACAAGATACCAACCCCAAGCCAAACAAGATATTAGGTAAGAAATTGACGAAATGAGTTTCCATTTTGGATAGGAATCGAGAAAATTCAAGCTTTGTAATACAGGGTCATCAAAAAGGTGTATGGGATTTGAAAGTGAAATAAAAATTTTAATATAATTGGTAGAATTTTGATTTTTACATCAAAAGACACAGAAAATCTTAAATTTTTTAATGTATTTAAAAAGGTTTCAATGTGAGCTCCCCCCGTTGCATGACAGACATCTAGCTGATAGTCAACCTTCCACCAGGTGTTTTGGAGTATTTCAGGAGTCACCGTTGAAATGGCTACGTTGATTCTTCTTCTCAGGTGCTGTAGATCACGTATTTTCTCAGCATAAACTAATTTTTAAATGTAACCACTAAAGAAGAAATCTAAAGGCGTTAAATCAGGACTACTAGGTGGCCACCAAACAGGACTATTCCTCCCAATTCAACGATTGGGAAATCATGTTGTTGAGAGCTTCTTGGACGATTAGACTGTAGTGACATGCAGCTGCATCCTGCTGGAAAATGACATTAATGGCCTTTCCCTTTCAATTTCTTCAACTTGTGGGAACAGATAAGAAAAGAATCAACGTAGCCATTTCAATGGTGGCTCCTGAAATGCTCCAAAACATTTGGCGGGAGGTTGACTATCGGCTAGATGTCTGTCGTGCAACGGCCCCCGTTGCAAAGCGTTCAAAGCTCACATTGAAACTTTTTTATGTAATAAAGATTTGCTGTGTCTTTTTATGTAAAAATCAACATTCTACCAATTATATTAACATTTTTATTTCACTTTCAAATACCATACACCTTTTTTTGATGACCCTGTAATTTGTATCGGATCTAGATGACGATTGTTTACCGTGTCTTGTGCGACCCCAGCCGGCGACGGTGGCGGTTTTGCCCACCAGCTTGACGGTGGTGTCGGGCAAGCACACGGGGATGATGTGCTGTTTGAACAACACCGGTCTGTCCAGCTTCACCAAAGCCACATCGTTCCGGAAGTCTGTCGCGCTGTACTGCGGGTGCACCTGCAGCAGAGCATTACACATACAGTATCACTGTCGAGAACGCGACCTACTAGTACTTGGGCGATGCGCAAGATCGTGGGTTCGATTCCCAGTGTAGGCACAGAGTCTGGGATGCTTCATCTAAAAGTCTCTGTGCGATTCCCACGTACCCTAGCTTAAAAAATATCGGCAATAGAGAGGTCAAGTACGAGCTAAAGCACACACTAAGGTCCGCAGGCCCCGGAATCGACCGTCAAATTACATCGTGTACCTGCATCTTGCTACGACATAGCGTATTTTGTTATTGAGTTGTTGTATCAATTCGAACTAATTACATGCTAGCATATTTCAAGTGTTGCGATACAGCTTTAAAATTTCCAAAATTATTCCAATGGTTACGCGGCTCCGGTTGCGCCAAAGAGGAAGCGCTGTGAAGACTACCTGAGCGGTGAGATTCAATACATTGTTTTACAACGAGCAAACCATAATAACACGCAAACAATTGTGCAGACGAAAACTGATCGACATTAATGTACGAAAATGCATACAAAAGATAATGGTTAAATCACCCTGTACAAAAAACTTTCTCAACTCAGATTTCCCAACTGAAGGAATGAACAGCTCCGACATATTTAACCAATGTGTTTTAATTTTATGATACAAAAATAGTGTATCCTGTATTTTAACAGGGTTTAAGATATCTCGGATGTTTGCAAAGCACAGAAATGTTTTATTGAAACGAATCCAAACTAGGGGTAAGCTCTGCTTAGTCGTTTACTCTAGAGATCCCTACTTTTGAAGTTGATCCAGCAACTTTGAGAGCTTTTTATAGATACGTTTGGCAAACAAATTGAAACGTGATTAACTGTAGCTAATCACTCACCTCTTTCCGTTCTATGTTGAACTCTTCGTGTGAGAGTTTTTCTGTCTGGTCTCGCACGTCCCACTCACCCAGTCGCACCTTCAGGTTTGAATTTGTCGTCCTTTACTCATCAACACAATAAACAAGACAAACCGTTAGTAACACATTCGGCAATATTGTATTTAATCGACAGTAGTCAGTAGCAGCACACAGCCGATAACATTACTGTTAGCTATATGTATCTACATGATGAACTATTACTGTATTGTTATTGTATTACATGTTTAAAAAAATTTTTAAGCATATTATGACTTACTTATATTATGATGCCTCTAGCCGGTTTTGCTTTATCTGAGGTATGCTAAATAACGTGCACTTTGACAGTTTGACGTATTTTATATTCCATACATTTCGAATTAAAACCTTTCCAAGAACATATGTTAATAAGTTTTTAGTTTTGTGAGTTTACACGATAGTGCTAATACATACCCTTTCAAAGCATAAATATTTTGTACTTACTTGTACTTTGTAAATACGTTGTTATAATCAACCGCATACACACGATATTTCAAGCAAACCATATTTCTCATGTTTAACACATTATAACACCCATAACCCTGGGCCATGATATGACATGTTTGTTTGTTATCATTAGATCAATTGTTGTTTTTCATTATACATTTCATTAATTGGACCTGGTTTTGTATAATTTCACGCTCAGCAAACTATAGCATACTAGAGCTTAAAACTGTTTTATATAATTACTAATTTTTAGCAATTTGAAGAGATTTTAAATTAATTTTAATTCACTGTTTCGTTGTAATAAACTAAAGGTGAGTTGTGTTTATAGGAAATGTTATGTAGATTTTGAAAATTGTATTAGATTAAACTGTCTAAGTAAGTAGGTCTAAGGTTAAGGTTAAAGTTAAGGTAACTACAGTAGTAGGTGAGGTGACTCACGTGGCTACACAGTGAGCAGCGGTCACCACCCAGCGGTTGTTCAGCAGAGCGCCTCCACAAGCCAGCTTCTTCGTCAGGAACCCTGTCTTGATTATAGCCGCCTAAAACGTCACTTTCTTAACTAGTCATCAGCTATAAGTCTACTGTATACACTATATACTATAAACTGTACATTAGTTACTAGATACAACTCCTACTCACGCAGTCACGCTCACCAGTCACCCTTCAAATCTTTCAAAGCGTATATTGTCACGCAGACACCGGCCGCGAAAGCCTAAGAGTTACCTTTTAAGAACATGATTACATAACTTACAATCACCCGTGTGAACAATAGATTTATCACTTCCTTTTGAAATTTAAACATTCAAATAAACGAGGATGTGATCTCTGTATATTCAATAATTTAAGGAAGAAGAAACTGAAGTAGTTTGGCAACGGGTTTCATAGCCGAGCAATATACAGGGTGACTAAAAGACCCGAACTGGCTTTACATCACCTGAACGCTTTAATATAGAGAAATCACGAATTGTAGTAAACTATTTTCACGTTAGTTAATAACCAGTACTCAGAAGAGGGGTACGGCCCACAAGTAGATGAAGAAAAATCGTGTATAGAGCTCGGCCCAAGTAGCAAATTCAAAATAATAGTCCTTATCTAGGATGAACATAAATAGGCTGAGCCTGTAAAAAAGGTGATGGTTTGAAGCTTGAGACCTTTAAACTTTGAAACGCTGACATTTCTGCCAACCTATATTGAATCCAAATGCGATTTCCTAGCAAACCTCTGTAATTTAATTTGATGTAAAATACAATAATTTAGGTTCTCCTAGTTTCATAACATTTACGCTAGTGTAAACACATTTTTAATACAATAGAAATAATGAAATAAAATAATTATACCAATGTACTAAATATAAACAATAAAATATGTAATCTTAGCTTTAGTACCCCTTCCCCCTAATTAGTTTTCTAGAGGGGATTATTGATATATAACTGCTCGTAACAATGTACTGTTTTTCTGAATAAAGGTTTTTAAATTTCAGTATCCTACAACAAGCTTTCTTTGACTTCCACCCAAAAATTTAAAGGAAAATGGGAACCTAGGTTCTTCCATTTATTATACAGGCATGGCTGTAACATGACCAGTTTTAAATCGAATAGACAGCGTAGTCGCATTCCCTATGACCCATCATTAATAACTACGTCAAAGAGTGTTAGGCGAACGCTTAACCTTTACTGAAAGGTCAACTATAACTAAACTTGCACCGCGTTTCCACCTTCTTGCCTACTTTTTAACTTCAAACCATTTTGAATAACCTTTGGAATATTAGGCACGTTTTTAGACTTTTAGTGAACAAGAAGAACTCAGTGTTTTGCGATTTGGAACGTTACAGCAAGAAACAGCACAGAAAACCTCACAGCAAGGTATGAAGGACTGTAAACAGACCCACAGAAAACTTAACTAGTTTAAGACACTCCATTTTAAAAGTCCCACGCATGTATGTATGGGTTGCCCAAAATGTACAAGCTTTCGTTCGCATAATCAGTTTTCATGAATCATCGTGCATCGTGTAGGGAATTTCCCCAAGTCTTGTTAGACATTTTAACCACTTTCATCAACTCATTCATTAAAACTTCAAAGATTTCTCCCTCCATTGGCTGTGCATTATCAGGTATTTTTGTGTTTCTCTGTTACCGTTGGTTAGTTTGATACACGTCTGTGATTGGTCGTCCACTGCTCCCAGCCAGTCAGTCAGTTGGCAGCTGTCAAGGGCCGTACACGTGTTTAATTTCTCTAATTAATTTTTGTCGGTTTCATTACATTTTTGTGCACGTTATGTGGTTTTCTAGGCTAGCTGTTTTAAGATTTGAATAAAACCACATGCGTGTTGCTTGGTGCTGGGTGACTGGTCAGCTTACGCTGATAACTTTATCCTAGCTCATTTTGTAAGGTTTCAGGTTACACTACACCTGAAGACGGGATCAAACTCCAAATCCCGAAACGTCGTGTTATTTCTGTTCACTAAAAACGATGAAAAACGTTGGCAATAATATTTCAACCTCAAATATTTTACATCGTTAACAACACATTTTAAACAAAAAAAGGGTACGTAGAACCAAAGTGAAACTGTATATGGAAAATAATAGAACCTGCCAAGGATGAGTCCCGAAATTTGAGTTGTGACCTCCTACAATTCTATGGCTTCTTGTATACAACTCTCCACAACCTGAAAACAAACAAAGTTACTTCATAGATGACAATATAATTGATTTGCAGTTTTAATCGTGTTACCTTTATAAAATCCAACAGTTGTTTATCCAAACTGTAGACAATGCTAACTTGTATCATGAACACACTAATCATAACGAAGGTTTAGTGGCAATATACGAGTAGTAATATATAGTAGTATATTTTCTAAAGTGATGCATTATGATACAAGATCAACTTAACTGAGCGTTACATGAGCGAGAGCACTTTAGGGACGAGTGATGAACGATACGTTTTGTTCTGATGCAGATAATAATGGGAAATTAATGTCAAGTTATGTTTTCATTTTGTAAAAAACTGAAAGTAAACAGTGTTTTGAAATCAGCAGTCTGGTCTCTATTGTTTTGAAGAAACAGCTTTTACTCTGATTTCCTACAAGTCAATGTTAAATTTCAAAACAACTTGTTGAAGCCATATCCAAGGCCCATGCCAAAAAAAGAACATCAAAATCTTTTACCCTAGCCAGTGAAAGAAACCTTTATTTCCCTGGGAATAAAAGTGCAGCTTTGGTACGTCATTATATGTGTCTAAACCAGTTGTTTTTGGAGCAAAATGACAAAAAAGATTGATTACAGATATGAAATATATTCTAGTTTCCATAGTTACAAAAGCTCGAACAAAAAATGAAATGCACTGTGAAATACTTAACATTTAACACTCAAAACGAAATGCACATATTAAGGCAAACTGTGATGAAGAGCCAGTTCCTGTTAAAAGAACCAAAGAAGTATTTTAGGAGAGGTGAAAAATTTGGTGAATAAGGAAAGTGGGTGCAGAACCTTTGCCTGATTTGCAATATACACAAAACCTATTAAGTTTGAAAACAAATTGCATTTTGATGTCTCTAGTCTGTTAGATCGAAAGTCCTAGATAAAAAGCAATGAGTTTGGCCAAACCTGTGAAGTGTAGTACCTTAGTGGAAGCTAAAAAAATCAGCTGAATATTATTTTGATTCAGGAAATTCAAACGTTAAGAGTTCTCCTTAGTTGACACCTCAGGAAAAGCCTACTGTAAATTTGTGCACCCAAGGAACACACGGCACACCTATCGCTAAACAACGGGTCTTTTTCAACTAATGCGGCTTGTCAAATCGAGAGCTTGCAAGGGTTTATGCGGGTACGTTTACCCTTTCAATGCAATTTTTAATCCAACAAACTTGATATTCAAACCCAGAAGATATTTCTAATTATTATACTACTCGTATTTCTACAAATTGAGCTACTTCGAAAGGTTCAACTTCCCGTGTTTTGAACACCAGATTGTAGGCTTCGTGGAAACTATTTTGAAAAATCTCTATACGCGTGTGGATAATTTCTTTGGCTTTATGTTGTATGTAAATATGTACTCAAATTTAGCTTTAAAGTGTCGAGGTACTTTGGCCTCTTGCAGACCCTTGCATCGAGCGTCGCCACGCCACTGAGGCGGACCCTTAGTTTGTTTAGTGAATTATTTATTGACAGTATTATTATTCATTTATTAGTTTATTGCTATGGCAAATTAGTTTAGTTATTTAATGACGTTCCCCTGACTGCTTTTAAGAATACCGTTAAATTATTTGAGACTTTTCGAGTTGAAGTTTCGTCCCTATTCATTAAACCTATTTAAAAACCTGTAGAATGAATGCAATGTATAGTGAGTAAGAGTTCTGAAAGGTAAAAGCAGTGAACGAACAGTGTGATTCATAGGACTACTATTGTAAACCAGGTGAAATAGTGCGCATCTACAATCTAGTGCGGTGAAGGTGAAGGTGTTCGTTGTGACTGATGTCAGTTAGTTACCACGGAATCCAGCGTCATGAAGGTGAGTACTGGAAAGAGGGTGAGAGAGGTGAGAAGGGTGTGAAGAGAGGGACGGATGGGAGGGACGTGTAGGGGGTGCCCAGAAGGACGGAGGTGGCGGTGGCCGGTAGGGAGGTGCGGAAGTGTGGTCCTGCGGATGGTAGTATGTAAAGGGAGGTCTGGTAGGGATACCGTTGATGATATACTGCAAGTTCTGTGACTCAGCACCTTGAGCCGGGCTCGCCATCTCTTGCTGGTGCTGCATCAGGAAATTCAGAGCTGCGGAGTGGTTCTCTTGTTAGTTCAATATTAGTACACACTCACCATAACCGTACACAATAGGCGGTTTAGTCTATACGAGATACTAACATTCAGTTGTAGTTGGTTATACCAAACATGAATTTGAGTAGTAAACCAATGTTGATGTATTGTAGGCTACATTCCGGTAGTCCCATAACCACCAGGGTCCGTTGAATTTTGAATGGCTTAACATTAACCAACCACCCATATCTTCAAGTATGAATCACACTCACGTTTCAGGTCACAAGTTGTTAAGGGTCGGCGGTTGTTGAGAGTCATACACGAATTTGTGATTTATGCTTTAAGAGAAAAGTTATGGGTCTCACGATAGAGTTTACATATTTTAAAATCATTAAACGCCCAGCTTCCTCCTCAGCATACCTTTTTCAGAATGGTAAATTAAGCACTAAGGCTCAAAAGAGTACTGCACACTTAAGTTTATGTTTTTAATGTTAGCAACTAACGATGTTCAACCCCACTAGGTGTGCAAGCAAATGCGGATCTTGACAATGTTAAGTTGTTAACAACGCTCTGTTACAAGGGAAATGAAGTTAATTGTTGGGTGAGAGGGACTGGTTAGGTCACGACATAAAATCTAATTATGGTCTAATTACTGTGGTCTAATTATGTTTTTTATCGATTTAAGTTTGTGGTAATTCAAATATCGGTTTCAAACATTTAAATAAAACAAAACTTATTATCAATTAAATCTAAAAAAAGACATAGCCATGCAAAAGCTTATGATTTTGAAACACATTTTTCACATGAGATGTGTGCTAGGATTGGTGACAAGTAAATTGTATGGTTTGAAGACATTATTCGCCATTAGTACTTTTTGTGTTGGAGTCATTGTCTCTCAACCTTCTAGTTGGCCAGTGATTTTTAAAACTTTCCTTTCCATTTCCGAGTATTGTTTTTTCTACGAGGAAGAGTGAATTGACAGTTCTTGGCCAGTTTGAAAGCGCCGCAGCGCCGGCCATGGGACGGCGGGCCGGGTTTGTGTGCGTGCCTGGAGGTGTTTTGCAACAAGTGATAGCTTGTCATTGTCATCATCTACAGAGTCTGTACTACTGTGTTTCCACCAAGTGACCACAGTGAAAGTGTCCTCCCATTGTGTGACTTGTTACACTGTAACACTAGGCTACGGCTACCTCCACTTCTGAGGGTTACGCTCACGGTCACACAGAAAACACGGCTCGTCTCCTTGCATACCGCATACGTAATGCCACTAGGCTTTGTCAAACAAAGAAACACAGGTGCTTAAACCAGATTTTAACAATGAAATTGATTAACTCACTAAGGTCCAGCGAATGTGTACTTTTACTGCAAGATCTGATATTGCAAGTTAATTTATTCGTTTTAAAGATTCTTTGACTAAACACCACGAGGGAAATACTTGTTCTGCTATTTACTACAAACATCATTGAGTAGCATAAATAGTTGAGTACAATGAATGTAATTGTGACCTCAATATAGTACAACCTTAGAGAACTCAATAAAGTTGTGCTCTCAATATAGTAGAACTGATGCCCGTGAATGTTAAACAAACTTTCAAACATATTGAGCTATGCCATTATGGTTGTACTGGTATGGAAACTTACTCTTGCATAATATTGATAATGCTTTCTATTATTAGCCTGTAAACTTTACAACCGCATTCAATAAAGAATTTATTTAGTCTAGATTACGAGGTAGAATTCCATACAATGTGCCTCTTCGGTAGAGCGTTCAAAAAATGTCTATAAACTGGCTTCTAAAGTGTTTTACAGCACAGGCGAGATGGCACTTTAGTGGGAGACCACATAAATAATTAACTGACTTACGTCGTTGCGGGATAAATGAATTCGAATGAATTTCAAATTCATGAATGGGTGTCATTGGTAGTTTTCTCGATGTTTTGAAAGAATGCAAACTTTTAGACAGAAAAAATATCAAAGCCTGACGATTTCACTAAGAACATATACAGGGTGCCCAGTAATTAGGGGTTCATCAAGCCAAAATAAACAAAAGATTTCCTATGACACATAGCCCTATCTACTTGAGTTTTCGTCTGTCTGTCCGTCTGTGTTTTTCACTAAATAATTTTTATCTTCCAGGTAGAATACGGTATAAACTCAAAACACCTTATCCTACACATAATCCTAGTTTAATTACAAACAAGCATAAATACAGTAAAAATTATCATCACATGAATACAATTAAGAAAATACGATACATGTATCCACATTTTGGTTCCATGTTGTTTTTTAACGGTTAATTGAACTTCTCAATATCTACATGATAGTTTAATAAAGGTCGAGACAGAATTCCGCAGCGTAATTTACGAATGCACTATTTTTAAAGTCCTTGATGAATAACCCTTATAACTCGAACAATAAAAATACATAATAAACAATGGATATAAAGCTTCAAAATATTGACCAAAATCAAACACTCTCAAAGCAAAGCAGGTATTAAACTCACTATTACAGTGTTTATTATATCTTGAAAATTATAACGTGAGTGGTTTTTTTCAGCCGCTTATATCTTATCACTTGGCCGATTTGACATTAACAACAAACCAGGTCTAGAAACATAAAAAGCGCCCTTTCGGCCTTGACAATCTTGATAAACTCGATGGAATAGTCATTTAATTAAACCTATAAGGCAGAATCTATACAATACATTATTTTTCATAGATATAATTATATACAATTTACATTAATGTATGGGAGAGAGTAGGTAAAACTGTATGTATGATGTAAGAATGAAAAAAATTTTAGATACACACAGATTGACGATTGCGATACATTTATTGTAAATGTCCATAAGCAATAAAATATTTATTTATTTATTTACATGTGCAGGCTCTTTTCACCATGACATTACTACTCAAACTTTGCTATATAAGCGAGTAGACAAGAGACATTTTGAGATATCGGATTGTAAATACTTTTATAAGCACTTCCTAACTCTGCTGTCTAGGTCCGTATACTTCTTCTTCCTTTTTTTCTTGGAGACGATTTAGCTCCATGCTCATCAAATTAGTTTTTATATCTTCGGCATCTTATTTTAATTTTTGGATTAAGAAGTACACATTAGGATGAGGGATTGAGATTGATTTGTTCAATTTAGAATTCTAACCTTCAAGTGGATTGTTCGTTCGATGCCGTTCGTTGTTGGCATTCCACATTTGTTTTGGTGTACGCGAATTGTCCAGCCATTGATCAGAGAAGTAATCTAGAAAACATTTCAATTTGTCATTTGCAGGGGGCGCCTCCATTATTGCAAGCCAGCCATCGTCAATTCTGTCTACTGGAAGATACGCTAAAGATGCACATTGCCTACACACGTTTCTGATTTCTTCGTTTTCTCTGTATTCTGCCGCAAGGCCTAAGCTTAGCACCTTCCTCCACAAACATTGATTGAAATGATAAGTGCATCCTGACAACTGAGCCTCAGGACACACTCCGTTCAAAGCTTCTTTGACCGATCCTTCAAAATCAATTTTAATTTTTTGGGGACCAAAAAAAATTGAATTTGATCTTGTCTTCTAACAGATAAGGGATGCGTGTGTTACAGGTATGATTGTGACAACCGTGCTCACGAACCCCTGGTCAGAACACTCAGCGGTAGTGCAAAGGTAAAGCGCAACGTGTCCAGCTATTTCCTATTTCTTGTGTAATATATTAAGCAGACCAGTGTTCTTGTCTACTGTGGAGATTGATTAAGGTAAAATAAATAAATAAATAAATAAATTGTTTATGCGTAAACATTGAACATGTTATGCAATCGTCAATACTGTAATTTAAAAGCTAAAATTTTCCATACATTCTACCATGAAATCCAATCAGACGCCATTTTGGCATTCACTCTCTCCATTCATTCGGGTGTACCACTCAAACCCTAAGTGTGTTCCGGCGTTTTCCCATCATGTGCCATAAACTTCGTTGGTGCTATAAAATGCTTCTCGCGGTCAAACCTTTTTGAAACGACTTTATAAGCTCTGGGGCACCAACCTGTTGACGAGTTGAACTCCTACCTGAGAAGGTAGCGTTCATAAACTGCCGTTCTGTGTCTCCCAGTTCGGTAGTTTTTCCCTGCCTCTAGTTTCATAGAGTGAATGTCACTTCCTCTTGCCAGACCGCATTTGATTTGAAAAAAAATACATGTTTCTAAAATATAGAGAGCAAGGTAGGTCAACAATTTCAATTTTTGAATGCTGGTCTACGCGACTCTCTCATTGCAATTTTGCAATGGTTCGGGATACTTTTTCTGGAGAATGAAAATTCTGTAAAACTTCGATTTTGAGCATCCACCCCACAAAGCCAATCATTAGGAAAGGTGTGGGTAGATTACTCCATAATCATGCGTCATCAGTACCTGAATTGGACAGTATTGGACAGTTGCCTCAAAACATAAATGCCTGAGGCTAATTTTGAACAGACATTGTCTACATGCATTCCCAGGTCAGACCTCGGTCGAGGTGTATCCCCAGGAATTTTGCTGAGTAGACCTCTTGATAAGCATGGATCCAACATAACTGTTGGAATGCTATCTGAACCGCCTGTCATAAAAAAATTGTATAAAGTTGATTTTGTTGGATTTGTTTTGGTGAGCTCGTGAAATGCTGAATTGAATTGTTGAGCTCAATAAATGAAAATATTTCAATTTGTTGAGATAGTGTCATCCGCGTACTGGACAAGCGTCGTTCTGTACGATGAACCAACGTCGTTGACATAAATCCAGAAAGAAGCGGGCTGAGTATTGGAGCCTTGTGGGACCCCAGTTCAGCCACTCCTCTAAAAAAAAATATATCAAGGTAAAATACGTATTTTGTCACTAACAAGGGTGTGACACAGTTAGGAATACGATTCCTCTTCTTTACCAGTCTGGTGTTAAAATCTAGAACTAAGTCCCACCAATCTATGTAGTCCACAGGAGTGAATAGTTATAGGTTTCCGTGCGGCTGGAAACTGCAAAGCCTGGCGTTAAATTTGTACGCGCGCCTTTTAGTGGCTGTATGAGGGATTACAGTTAGAAAAGGCTGCTCTCGTGGGACGATGTAACATACGTTTAAAATGTTATTCAAGTGCAGCTTTTGATATCCGTCCTACTTAGCCTTCAACGTAACTTGACGTCATCCCACAGTCAAACATATGCCGAGCAACAGACGCTATTAGTGAGTGACTGGTGACCAAGCTAGGATTGCACGATTGGTGATAAGGAAACCATACAGAACAGAGTACGTAGGACCAGATCTGCACGCTTATGTTGGTTATAAATAATTGTGTTTTGCTTATATGAGCTTATCAAATAACAATTTGGGTGTGTTTGTGTGTGTGTTGACAGACAGCAACGACTGTCCAGCGAGTCGAGCTTGCAGAGACTTCCAGTGCGTGGACGTGTGTGCAGGAGCATGCGGCTCAGGTGCTGACTGCCAAGTACGCAACCATGTGCCTGTCTGCAGCTGCCCGGCCCGCTACACTGGCGACCCCTTCTCCAACTGCAGATACATGGACCCTCGTCAGTATTCACATGTTTTTTGGTTTAACGGCTCTTTCTACGGAAAGAGAATTTAATTACATAATAATCATGTCATAACCCTTTAGCGGTGTTCTAAATTATTCTAAATTGCCCTCACCATGGACAAAAAAGAGTTTATTTTATAGCTTGGTTACTCTAAATTCGACAAAGTGTAGTTGAGAGTTGATATTAAGCCTTGAAAGTCCAGCTGACACATTCCCTAGCCACGCAATGCTATTAAATGATTAGTTTAATATTAGATTAGTTATAGTTTGATGGCATGAAATTACATGCATTGCCCTTCTCCTCTCCATGAGTCCATGTGAGCACCCCTCCCCACAAAACCACGTGAAGCCGGGGAACCTTGCACTGTTTGTTCTTGAGGAATTTAAAAAAATTGACATTAGAATTTAAACTAAAGTAAAAGGCAGCAGACAAAGGTTGTTATTGATTACTTCAAAGTAATAACAGCTTCACGCTCTGTGAGACAACCACACCTCTGGCTCGAGTACCTACAGAACCAGTCTGTGTGCATGACACTGATTGACACTATTGATTACACCAGCTGACACCCATTAGCGGAATAATTCATCAGGTTGGCATGGTATCAACACTATCTTTGTGAATTTATCATTTTCCGTGGTGAAATTTATCTTAAAATGGGAAAGTCGGCAACTAAAATTTTACTCAGCCACTCAGGTTCTTGGATGCTCTTGGATCAGAGATATTATGTAGGTTTTTTCAATATGAGGAAAAACTGTACACCCGCACAGCAGAAATCTTCAAAAATGTCTACACTACTCGCTAATATTATACAGCAGTAAACACATTGAAATATTATGTTATATAGCTGCACTCAACATAAAATAATAAATACATTTCAGTAAAGAAATAAAAAAGTTAAGAGTAAAGTTTGCATTGTTTAACAACGCGAAGTTAGAACAACAGAGTCCTCTCTACTACTCAACCTCGACCTTTACCTAGCTGCCTAGCGTTACCACACAGTCGCCTAACAAATTGCTAATGGTGACTGCAGCCTGCGGGGATCGAACCTGCGTCATACTATAATAATATGTTCAAGTTGAGTGTGTGTGTGCAGAGGAACTGTGCCAGCCATCGCCTTGTGGTGCTAACACCAAGTGTGAGGTGATCAACAACACCCCTACGTGCACTTGCCTCCCCGGCTATGTGGGCTCTCCCCTGTCAGGCTGCAGGCACGAGTGTGACAGTGACTACGACTGCCCGAACTCTCAGAGTTGTCAGAACTTCAAGTGCGTCTCTGCCTGCGCTGCCGGCGTGTGCGCACTC
The DNA here is from genome assembly GCA_018831715.1 of Matsumurasca onukii. Classification (NCBI taxonomy): domain Eukaryota; kingdom Metazoa; phylum Arthropoda; class Insecta; order Hemiptera; family Cicadellidae; genus Matsumurasca; species Matsumurasca onukii. Next base: position 27,090,334 of record CM032064.1, read on the forward strand.
CGTAACTGTGTCGTCAACAACCACCGGGCCGTGTGCTCTTGTCCTCCAGTAAGTCATAAGTGCCATCTTCAGGCTTCATCTGAACAGCTCATCTGAGAAATACAAAGGCGTCAAAATACAAAACTAATTTAGTTAATTGAGAAATTCTTCTAGAGTGTAGAAAGGTTTTACCACAGCCACAATGAGATAGTTTTTCATCTTGCCTCTCGGCGTGAGCAGGTTTTCTGGAAAGTAGCTGTGCAACTCTGTTGATACTTTACTTTGTTTTGAAACACCGACCACTCCTAGAAAGTATTTTAAGGTGAATACGGAATGAATGGTGAGTACGATGAGTGTTTTGGGGGATGATAAGGTGTAGTATTGTTACAAACTAGTTTACTGTTCCTTAGATTTGGTCATTTGTTAATAGCCTAACGACCAATGGAATGGAACCACGGATTTTTGTGTATTAATCTAAATACGACCTATTAGAAGAGAATATGTTGCCACTAAGGCACTGACCCTCACCCATGTTATACATACACTATTGCCTTGTAGGGTTACCGGAGACCATTACCAGTCTTGCGGCGAGTGCCTGACCCGGCGACTGCCCGTCCAGCAAGCCCTCCTGCATCAACGCTAAGTGTATTGACCCTTGCGCCGGGTCTGCGGCGTCAACGCCAACTGCAGAGTCCGCGACGGAACCACCGCTGTCTGCAGCTGTCCTCGAGATATGACTGGCAACCCCTTCGTCCATTGCCGACCCTTTGAAAAGAGTAAGTTCAAGATTAATCAATTGTACTTATGACTTTCCTTATGACTTTGTTTTATTATTAGTATTTGTTAATGTTGAATTTTATTTAGCACTTCTAAAGTACCAAAAACTAAATGGTTTATTTAGAAATAAGTGGAAACTTGTATTTTTTAATGGCGTGCACAATATTTAAATTTAAGTTTCCATAAAACATGTCAACGTCATAAGTAGTATAACTATGAACCTTCTAGAAGCCTAGTTCTTAAAGATTGACTATGCTATTAAAAAGTATCAAGAAAAATTACTTAAACTACATCCTTTTCAATATTGAGTAGTTTTGTATCGGTCTTTGAGTGTAACTTTTCAAGGAAGCTGGATCAAGTGTTTAAAACGCTACTGAAATCTGCGATATTACTTTGTGTCATCATTTCGTTGCAACGGATAGAGTGCTTTACATGCAGTCGCAGATGCAATAGAGTGCACACGTGACTACTGACTAATCACGTGACTACTGAATACTGACTAATGGGCGGTAATTGTATCAACTTGTAGCTGTGGTGGTGCGCTCGTCTCCGATGATGCTTCGCAGTTGTCCTCTACTTCTCGGTCGCAGTCAGTAAGCTATCGAGAGTTCCAGCCCGTAGTTCCTTTACTGTGAAAACATACTATCTGCAAATACGGGTTCTAAATAATTCTTTGACATAAATACAGATTTTTGAATTTAGTAGAAACAATTATATCGATCAAAGGAAGATTTAAAAGCGGCAACTTCCACACAGACGGACACTTGATCGAAACAAATGTTTACAACAAGTGTTTGATTGGAAAGTTAGTCAGAGGAAAGTTACTAAATGGAGATGAGTAGCCTGGACTGACGAAAGAAAATTAGCTATTCGGAAAAGATGAAGCAAGTCTGGGCACAATTAAAAGCCAGCTTTTCAAAACAATGTTAACCTTTTTTGCATGGTCCGATTGGGCCTGTACATGAATCATAATAATTTTACTCAAAACTAACGAGGTATATCTCCAATACACATATTTTATTTCGTTAACTAAAGTTTATTTGCAAGTTAAAACAATTTTATTTGTAATATATTATGGCTAGAAGTAAATACAATTTAGAAAAGAGTGTTTTCCCCAAATCTGGTAAGCGTAACAATCAATAGTGTGGATTTACCAGGTTGGGAGCCACTTAAAAGCAGGTTAACAAAGCTAAATACATATTATTTTGATTAACATCATCATAAAATCATAGCTTTATGAAAATAATATGATCAATACACCATTATACCAATTAATATGAATCCCTGTACAAATATTACCTGCTGATATTAAAACATTGATTAGTAAATTAAATCAAACAGTATTTTGGTAGGATATTCAATATTGAAGCAAACCAATTTTCAGTATCCTTCCATTTTGCAAACACCTTGAGCCTGCTATGGACAGTATGTTTTCACTGGTACAGTATTTAGTTGAATAGTTAGAGTGCACTAAGCTGGGCTTAAATATGTCTTGATGTACAAACTAGTTTAGTTTAAATAGTGCCTTCTCCATACTATTTAGTTCCTGTATATATTTGTTGGTGTCCTGAAATTCACCAGAAAAAGTATTTTCAATGTAGTTTTCATCGGCAAAAGTGGCCGGTTTTCAAACTTGACTCCTTGAGAACGTCTTGGTACAGGTATTTTGCTTTAGAGTTGTGTTTCCTTGCATACTCACAGTACTAGCTGATGTGGTTTCTTTAAAATTGCTACACTCTAAAGATTGTCATTGAATGCACTTTGCTTGCAAATAGTCTGAACTATTTAAAATTATCAAACACTCATTTAAAAATACATAACCGCATCTATAAATCAAATAAACGTACATGAAGCTTATACCGGGTGGCCACGATAAAGTGCTGTACTTTATGAAAAAAAAATGCACTTCAGATGCCATAAATAAATTTATGGAATTTGCTGTTAAGGGCATGGATAGAAAAATGAAGACAATGAGTATACTTTGAGAACCAATCAAAGGCATTTAACACTTAATGATATAGGAGTGAGAGGGACTCCAAAATGGATTGAAAGTTATCTATCAATTAGGAGACAGGCTGTATCAGTTTCGAACATAATCTCAGATTCTAAGGAACTCAAATTCGGTGTTCCTCAAGGTTCTATTCTGGGACCTATATTGTTTAGTATTACTATCAATAACTGTAAATACTCCCTTCAAAATACTGTAGATATAGTCCAATATGCTGACGACACTATACCTTGAGCTTTAGCTCTCAAACTATTGAAAGCTTGGAGATATCAGCCTATAAAAATGTTAACTCGTGTGTTCAGTATTTTGAAAATTTAAATCTTAAACCGGTTTGGGCAAAACGTTGTACATAAACTTCAGTCTTAGTCATTTTACAACTGACGAAAAATCGTCAATAATGTTAGGAGACCAAGTTATCAATGAGATTGATTGCTCAAAGTTTTTAGGAATCAACATCGATAAATCTTTATGCTGGGATAATCATGTCGACCACATGTGTAAAAAGGTATCTTCAGTTATTTTTCTATTAAGAAAGCTTTAAAAGGTTTATGTTCTACAAATTAACTAAAGTAATCTATTTTGGATTAATACAGCCTCATCTCTCTTAAAGCATAATATTCTTGGGTAGCTTTGCTGGACTAAATTACTAAGATCATTTGGGTTATTGAAGTGTACAGGCAAATTAGCTACCGATTACATATACTCGTACATAACAGACTACCTATGCAAGCTGGTGTAATTATTGAACAAACTTTCTTTAGAAAATAAATCTTCACTATCAGATCTTGCTCTTTTCAAAAATAAACTTAAAACCCACTTGCTAGCTATGGCTCCTTACTCTGTAGCGGACTTTACTGAAGGAGTTTGAACTTCATTAATTTTATAAGCTATATACCTTGTTTGTAAGATTATTTTAATATACTAGAACCCTCACTTCCTAATCAGTGGTTAATAACCATAGCACACTAATCACAATAATGTTATTCATTCATTGATTTCACCACTGTTTGTATCATTTTCACCTTGTTGTCGACACAATAATTATGTATTGTTAATTGAAAAATAAATTAAATTAAAACTTTATAGATAGACGAATTTAACTTGTAGGCTGATAAGTAAATACAATCATTATATGAAAGGTTCTTTTGAGTCTTTAAAAGTTAATAGACTGGAATCCTATTCCAAATTTAGCTATTTTGTACATCACACAAGATATTATATGATAGTACTGTGTTTTCAGCTGATCTGTGCATTCCGAACCCGTGTGGTCAGAACACGCGGTGTGAGCCAGGACACGACAGGAGTGGCAAGGAGAGGCCTGTGTGCACTTGTCTGCCGGGGTACCTGGGAGACGCACTCAGTTACTGCAGACGCGGAGAGTGCAGTACTGACAACGACTGCCGCAGTGATCAGAACTGCATTAACTACAACTGTGTGTCCTCGTGCAGTAACCAATGCGGTACCGACGCTGTATGTAACTCTCGCAATCACATCGCTGTCTGCTCCTGTCCCCCCGGCTACACCGGAGACGCCATCTCTCGCTGCTACAGCATACCCGCACCTGTGGCCCGCACTTTCTACAACAAGTACAAGAAGTAAACCGACCAACCGATTCAATACATCCCTAGGTTTCACTGTGTTCAGAAGCTCTTGAGTAATTGTGATAGATATGCTTTAATACAGGGTAGACAATTTACTTTGCCATGGTCATTTAAATTGTTCTAAATTACCTCTTAAGCTTTACCAGAGGTTTTGATGATGAACATGTTTAGCTCGAGTTGAACTTATTCTTAGATTAAGATTCATGATAAAATTACAAAAATACTGTTGCACGGACTGTTGCACTTAAAAGACTGTGGACAAGTATGAATTGCCAATAACAGTTCTCTCACTCAAAACAACCAACGTACAATTAAGTTCCGAACGATTGATACTACTAATTTGAACGATCACTTTAAAATTACACTTACTATCTATTTAGTTAGAAGAGGACAGAATTTGTTTTACGTTAAAGCTAGGTATCGCTTATTTACGATTATGTAATTTTTTTACCAATAGGTCTACCGTACGATCTCTGAAAATGACCACATAATTCTATACAATCTTCTTAACAAGACACAGCCTTTTTATTTTATATTTTTTAAGTAAGCCACAAAACTAATTCTAATGTTTAAATAGAGAACATTTGTTTAACGGTTATAAGATATGAAGAGCCTTTATCATGAGAACTTGAAATTAGAAGTGTTGTTTTTTTTGTGGTTGACTAATAATCCTTTTAAAATCAAACTTATATTCCATGTTTTGTTCTAACTTTACTACAGATTTAATAACTTACGGCAAACTGCATGCCATTTAACTTTTCACACTTGTAAATAGTTAGGGACACTACCTGTAGATATTAATATTTAAAACATAAAGACTTTACATTTAGTTATAATTTTAGTTATATATTTATTAAAATGTGATTCACTTGTCAATAAAATTAGCCATAGACCAAGAACTTGTTTTATTACCTTCCAGTTGTACTAAACACTCGATGAACAATGAATGAATAACTGATGGTTAAGTATAAGAACGGAGTAGCGAGCTTGATGATTCTAACTGTATCATGGTTCACCTTTTTATTAAGGCCAATTAACCATAACTTTGGGTTACCAAAATCGTTGTCAATATTTGAATAAATATTTCTTCAGTTTAAAAACACATGAGTTTCGTATCATATGAGTGGCACTTACAGAATATAATAAAATAGAAATCCCTTTAATGCAGGACTAAAAAATAATAAAACTTGTTTAAAAAGTTGTTTTAAAGCTAAATTATTGAATATGTATATTCGTAATAAATTCAGAACGAAAAAGGCTAATTACAAAACCAATCATCAAATCCTACAAAAGGCATCCCTTACTGGCAAAGCTAAGCCCAGTTATAAGGGAGCCTAACGCTTAATATTACAGTTTAAAACAACAAAAAATGTACAAACAAACTAAAATAAAGTTAAGAGGAAACTTTAAAACATAAGAATAAACACTATACATTTAAGGCAAGTTGACTAATGGGACACTACCCCAAGTACAATTCTTCGGATAGTCGGTGTTCAGTTGTCCTGGTTGACAAAATTAAGTATAATTTTAAGTATTTATACTAAAACTTGACGTCCACGCTGTCTGAAACTGTGTTCCACGCACTTTAAAATACAAATATTTAACACCTATTACAATATTTAACGAATATTATGCAAGTACTGCAGAGGCAGAATCCAACTATGATCGTAAGCCAACATGGTCGATTCATGTTTAATTTCAGTTTTGTACAGTAAAACATAAGTTTTTCATTTCAGAAATTTATATCAAAGTAAACAGAAACTAATACAGATTACACTGATGTGCACCAATTAAATATCTGTCGAGAGTTGTGTGTATGAGGACAGGTTGAAGCGACGCGTGTCGCGTGAATCCACACATTCTTATGGAGCGCGGTACGAAGTCATAGCCTGCTCTAGTAACGTCACGTGGGTGGAGGGAATGAGTGGACCGCGGTTCGTTCAGTTTGCCGATTTATTTTCGCGATATATTCCAAATGCTGCAGGAAACCTATCAGGAAAGCGGCGCGGAAGTTATAGAGCGCCACTGATTCTGGATACAAATTTCATATTTATTTATACTTAAACGGCAAACGCCAATTTACAGTTCACTTGCTTAACATATAGTACGGCTAAAAATATAAGTGTAACAACAGTAGTAATAAAGTATACAGTGAAATCTAATAATTTGCCATATTAAATTGACAGTGAAAAATAATTTAACAATAGTACAAGTTGTGCATAAATGCTTAGAAAATAAATCGATAACATAGTATAATTCATAATAAAATTATTTTTAAAAGAAATGCTGGATATATACCAGCGTTATTAAGTTAAATGACTGCGGGGTTGGGACCGCTATGAGAAGACAAAAACCTCTCATACCGCATTACATCAAGAGCAAGTTGACAACAATCCCTCACACCTGGGTGTCATGTTGACGACCTGCCCTGGATGCCCTCTGCAGGGACGCCTACCCTATACCGCGGACCGAGAAGAATGAATGGCGATGGAAAAAACACGGTGGAGAATTGTTTCACGGAAATGAATATCAACGAAAATGTGGTATGTCAAAATGCCGAAGGAAATGAGAATATTTTTAACGGTAAGCAACCGAGGCCGAAGGCCAAGACATGTAAAAACTGAGAAGAATTGTTTTACAATAAGCTGGGGCCTACACAAATTAAAATCATTGAACGTAGCTAAATTTTTAAATAACGTCCACTCCAATAATAGTTTTTGTTGGAGTTGTTGGGATTTAAAAAAAACTAGTTATATTTTCCAATAAAGGTACTTGAAAATATGGTTTAAAAAACCGAGGGAAATGAAAAGTAATGAGAATATTTTCAACGTCTAAAAAGCCGAGGCCGAAGGCCGAGACATGTAAAAACGGCGGAGTAATGTTTCAAAAACTCCACACCGAGGAAAATTAATACCAATAAACATATGTTATATAAAAAACCGAAATAAATGAAAATGTATCAGAATTTTAACGTCAAACAGCTGAGGCAGAAGGCCGAGACATGTTAAAACGGTGGAGTAATGTTTCAAAAACTCCACATCGAGGAAATTAATACCAATAAACATATGTTATAAAAAACCGAAATAAATGAAAATGTATCAGAATTTAACGTCAAACAGCTGAGACAGAAGGCCGAGATGTAAAAACGGCGGGTAATTTTAAAAACTCCACACCGAGGAAATTAATAATAAACATATGTTATATAAAAAACCGAAATAAATGAAAATGTATCAGAATTTTAACGTCAAACAGCTGAGGTAGAAGGCCGAGACATAAAAACGGCGGAGTAATGTAAAAAAACTCCACACCGAGGGAAATTAATACCAATAAACATATGTTATATAAAAAACCGAAATAAATGAAAATGTATCAGAATTTCCGTCAAACAGCTGAGGCAGAAGGCCGAGACATGTAAAAACGGCGGGGTAATGTTTCAAAAAAACCACCGAGGGAAATTAATACTAATAAACATATGTTATATAAAACCGAAATAAATGAAAATGTATCAGAATTTAACGTCAAACAGCTGAGGCAGAAGGCCGAGACATGTAAAACGGCGGGGTAATGTTTCAAAACCCACACCGAGGGAAATTAATACCAATAAACATATGTTATATAAAAACCGAAATATAAGGAAATGAGAAATTTTTTAACGGTAGCAAACCAGGCCAGAAGGCCAAGACATAAAACTGAGAAGAATTGTTTTACAATAAGCTGGGGCTCACACGAGGGAAATTAAAATCATATTGTTATATAAAAAAAACGAAATAAATAAAAAATGTATCAGCAATTTTAAATAACGTCCACTCCAATAATAGTTTTGGCGGTATTTTAAAAAACTCCACACCGAGGGAAATTAATACCAATAAGCATATTTTATATAAAAAAACGAAATGAAAATGAAAATGTATCAGAATTTTAACGTCTAACAGCTGAGGCAGAAGGCCGAGACATGTAAACGGCGGAGTAATGTTTCAAAAACTCCACACCGAGGAAATTAATACCAATAAACATATGTTATATAAAACCAAATAAATGAAAATGTATCAGAATTTCGTCAAACAGCTGAGGCAGAAGGCCGAGACATAAAAAACCAAGGTAATGTTTCAAAAAAACTCACACCGAGGGAAATTAATACCAATAAGCATATTTTAATAAAAACTGAAATAAATGAAAATGTATCAGAATTTTAACGTCTAACAGCTGAGGCAGGCCGAGACATGTAAAAACGGCGGGTAATGTTTCAAAAAACTCCACACCGAGGAAATTAATACCAATAAACATATGTTATATAAAAAAACCGAAATAAATGAAAATGAATTTTAACGTCAAACAGCTGAGGCAGAAGGCCGAGACATGTAAAACGGCGGAGTAATGTTTCAAAAACTCCACACCGAGGAAATTAATACCAATAAACATATGTTATATAAAAACCGAAATAAATGAAAATGTATCAGAATTTTAACGTCAAACAGCTGAGGCAGAAGGCCGAGACATGTATAAACGGCGGAGTAATGTTTCAAAAAACTCCACACCGAGGGAAATTAATACCAATAAACATATGTTATATAAAAAACCGAAATAAATGAAAATGTATCAGAATTTTAACGTCAAACAGCTGAGGCAGAAGGCCGAGACATGTAAAACGGCGGAGTAATGTTTCAAAAAACTCCACACCGAGGGAAATTAATACCAATAAACATATGTTATATAAAACCGAAATAAATGAAAATGTATCAGAATTTCCGTCAAACAGCTGAGGCAGAAGGCCGAGACATGTAAAAACGGCGGGGTAATGTTTCAAAAAACTCCACACCGAGGGAAATTAATACCAATAAACATATGTTATATAAAAAAACCGAAATAAATGAAAATGTATCAGAATTTTAACGTCAAACAGCTGAGACAGAAGGCCGAGACATGTAAAAACGGCGGGGTAATGTTTCAAAAAACTCCACACCGAGGGAAATTAATACCAATAAACATATGTTATATAAAAAACCGAAATAAATGAAAATGTATCAGAATTTTAACGTCAAACAGCTGAGGCAGAAGGCCTCGGTGTGAACAAATTAGAATTGTACCGGAATAACGCATCACAAACGACGAACCGGAAACCTAACCTTACATCTAACAATATACAAATAAATTACCTTAGAAACTCAACCATTAGAAATGCTTCTTTTATTATTGGAACCGCTTAAATTAAAACCCATATACATGTGTACTTTTATATTGGTTACTCAAACTAAGATATAATATTCTTATGCCAATGGGTTGTGTGCAAATCACAAAATATACAGATTGACAATACAATATATTTATGCATTTATGTAAATAATAAATACATAAATATATTAATTTTTCTTCCGTGTATACTTGGTGAAAAGTGGATGGAATTAATAAATTTGACATTTTTAAACTGTTCAAAGTTTAATTGAAAGAGCTTGGCTGCCGGCTACATCTTCAGTTTAATAACAAAATTATATTATATCTAAATTTAGAAATTTTATTTATTATTTTTTTTTTTGTGTACATATGTTTTAGTTTTTTCATATTCAACTTAATTATACAGATGATGTGTCTTTTGTTATTAAACTATGCTCTTAGCCGGCGAAAAGCTAGTTTTTCAATTAAAAATTTTAGAACAGTTTAAAATGTCAAATTTATTAATAAATATATTAATCAACCCGCTAATGTTAGATAATGTTAACATAAAATTAAACCATACAAACTCCTTACGTACTACTTTTAAACCCCTTGTCCACTACAATAGTATACACACAAATACATATACAAATACAAACACGCATACACACACAAATACACCCATGAGTACATATAAAACATGAATATCTTAGCAACCAATTGGAGGCCTCCAAACTAAAAAGCTATCCCAAAAAACTCCACCCGTTGTCAAGGGTGTAGCCGCTAATTTACTTAAGTTATTTAATACTTATCAACTGCTTTGTTTAATAAACATAGTAAAATGTATAAAATTAAATCAGCAACATTTTCTGCAATGTTCTCATTTTATGTGTGATTTTATTCATTATTCTTTCCGCAAGAACATTTTGCATAAATTAAGGAACTTTAAAAAATATTATTAAATCTGTAAATTTGTTTTTAAGTTATGCCATTACCGAAAACACGTGGATTAACTTTTATAATTGTACAGAATAAGATAAAACTCTTGTTTAAAACTCTATTAAATTAAACGAGTTTCAACTCATTTTTTAAATAATTTTATTTTTTAATTCAAAAATGTAATTACATTTGATTTTAACTCCCTTGTTAAAGGTTATATGCAATAAACAACACTGACTTTGAAAATATATATCAAATCTGCATTGATGAATCAGCAAAGTTTTACACCCAATAAAATTCTAATTTATCCGAATTAATTGTACGACACTACCAGGAATCACAACAGATTAATATAGCCCGCTATAATATATAGGTATAATACAGTATCAAACAAATTTAAAACCTTATATTAATTTTAAAAAGTTCATTTTTATTTAAATTTCTTGTTAAATGGTATATGCAATAAACAATTTTTACTTTGAAAATATAAATCAAATTTGCATTGATGAATCAGCAAAGGCCAACACCCAATACCATTCTAATTTATCCGAATTAATTTACGACAAAACCAGGAACCACTACCGATTAATATAACCCAATATAACATCTAGGTACAATAAGAGCTCTACAATAAAACTTAAACAACACGCTATGCAATAATTGAAACGATAGATCTAATTTTCAGCAATGCAAATAAATTTACACCCGCAATAAAATTCTAATTTATCCGAATTAACTTACGATGAAACCAGAAATCACAACCGATTAATAGATAGAGACGTTTTAAAAACTTAGAGAAGGACTGAATTTTTCAACTAATCTCGAAATAAATTGCCAATAAATAAAAGTTCTACCCGTTATACAATTCTAATTTATCCTAATTAATTTACGGCGAAACCATGAATTATAACCGATGTAGGCTATTAAGCCTACTATACATAGGTATAATATTAACTCTACTATAAGATACCAAACTCAATCAATTTAAAAGTTTCATTTTTATTTTGAAATAAATTTCAATACATTTTATTTTAAATCCCTTGTTAAATGTTATACGCAATGAACAATTTTGACTTTGAAGATATAAATCAAATCTGCATTGACGAATCAGCAAAGTCCAACATCCAATAAAATTCTAATTTATCAGAATTAATGTAAGACAAAACTAGGAATCACAACCGATTAATTTACGGATACGTTTAAAAACTTAAAGAAGCACTGAATATCAACTAACCTCGAAATAAGTTGACCAAGTCCGGGGAGAGACACCGAGCGTTCCACACACGACCGATGACGAACGACTGACTCATTTACGAACAGAGGATGATGGGTAACCTGAAGAAATCGAACAGCTGTTTTTTTTTTACTTTTAGAAATCGATATTCTCGATTGTTCGATGTTTACCTACTGTTCGTACTTATGTATATAATTAATGTGGCAAATACGCGGATTCTCACAATTTTTATTTAATGCTACGGTATTAAATGTAAATAAATCCCGGTAAATAAAATTACTATAGTGTGATTTATTTAATCTATTAATTAAAACTTAAATTATACGCAAGACGTGGCTTTCATTATAATAAATATTAACATTATAATAAATATCGTATATTTAGCCTAACCGGCTAGAGGGGGTCCATCATGGGCGGGGGGCAACAGCCAAATCTAGCACGTTCAGGGTCGGATGAGGAAAGTATATCCATTTTTGAGTAAAGGGCACCCACCAGGAACAGCCCCTGTCACTCCCTCTCCTTCAAATATTGGAAGGGGACCCTCCCTACCTATTCATGCGCGTAACCACTCTACAGGACGCATTTTTGTCCGATTTTCACTAAACTTGGCACAAATGTATCTATTGTAAAACTATACGTTAAGTTCGTTAACAAAAAAACTGGTCCTCCTAAGAAACCCTTGGGATGGGGGCGTTTCTCCCAAAAATTGCTTTTTATACTATAAAAAATGTATTTATGATACTTTTAAACTTGGTATGGCACCGTACCTAGCACGTGTAATACACATCTACAAGATTCACTCAGCCAGACCAAGATGGCGGCGGGAAATCATTTGTTCGCCACGTTTTTGGTTCGGCTGAACTTAGTTTATTTCAGTTTGATGCCAAAGTTCGATTCATTGACGCAGTGATAACTTTTCACAATGGCCACTCCCCGTGGTTCGGAAGTTACGTTAAGCCGTTGGTCCAAGCCGTAGGATGTTAGGCTATTAATTAATGACCCAATCTGGGGAACAGTCGGCTCTAGTTTGTAACAAGACTCTCATCATCCATCAAAAACACTCAATGAAGGTACTCACCTTCATCCCATATTCACCTTAAAATACCCTCTACGAGTGGTCGGTGTCTCTAATAAAAGTATCAATGTAACGCCTGTGGTAATAGAGCACCTTCAAAACAGCCCTCGTATTTAAGAACGGATTAAATAACATAGTTTTATTCCTTAAAATATTTATGATTCTGAAATGTTTATTTGTGTGTGTCGATAAAAAGATGATCCTTATTCAACAAAAGTGAGTAACCTGAAATCCAGAGACACCTGTAGGGAAGCCTTCCGGGAACAGAAGATCTTGACAGTTGTCAGCTTGTACATTCTTGAAGCAACAACTCAGATCCACATCAAGATGCCAGCTTTAGTGAACAACGGAATGCAAACCCACCAGTACAACACCAGAAACGCCAGCAACTATTGTCTACCCATTCATAGACTCAGTTCGACAGAGAAGAAGACTAGCTACATGCAGGGCAAGATGTGTCATGTGGAATTCACTGCCAGAACACCTTAAGGAAACCGAAAAGCAACTGTTATTATTTAATCCAATTTAACCTTTATATCCTTAGCAGTTCTTAAGCTAAATTGTATGAAACTATTCTTATCTTAACGATATTGAAGTAAAGATACATTGACTTTGATAATTTCTGATTTACTAATTTTTTTTTCTTTTCAGATTGCAGCAGTGGTTCAGCTGAAGCAAAACACATCGCTGGAACTTAGGCAAGTTCAGCACTTTGTAAAACTGTGATGATTGCAGAAAAATTCCTTATTTTGAGGTGAATGCTACCTCCCTCCACAAAATAACTGTTATTGTCATACCTTCAATAATTTGCTGGGAAAAAAGCTTAAAATAATGAACTAACGATTGATTAATTGGCTTAAAATGTGTCATGAAACAACTCTGCCCCCTCTACTCAAAATGAACAAGGTTGAATTGTACCTGTTCATTAAGTTATCTGATTTAACGGATTGAAGATATAATTTTTCTATCAAAGACTGTAAGTTACAGTACAGGCCTATACAGTTTTTTTTAAAGCCTTACAAGTAACACGGTAACAAGGCATTATGGGAGGTGGAAGGAAACAGGGCGGTTGAATAGGTCAAACAAACAAAATTTAGTTTTAACAAAAAAGTATATTAAAAAATCAGATTTGAATGATTACAATAATTTCCTGTTGACTTACATCTTTAACAGCAAAACAAAACCTTACGCTTTAGTTTGACAAAACCTGTGAGGTAAGAACTCAATGAAATAAAGGATTTCATTTACTTACGGGTAAATACCACTGAGTGAGTTTTACGTTCTCCCACTGACAGTAAGTGTAATCAGAATAAGAGATTACCAATCACAGCCTTTGTAAGTAACACTCAACACAATTATCTTCAGAGGGGGTTAAGTGTGCTGGCTTTCTCGTTTTGAGAATTCAGTAAAAGGCCGTTAATCCATCACTTTGAGCCAGAGAAACGAAAACATATTTTCAAAGGTGTTTTTTTTGTTGATTTTGGAATGAATCTGTACGCTCTTCAGTATACAGAGTGTAACACATCATCCGTCGGAAAATAGTCCACAGAGGATGCTCTATTGTAAAATGAGTGAAATGTTTGGCACTGTAGTTTATCGCCACGGTCTGCGCTGGAAGCTTTAGATGATAGTCGTAACTCTGGTCGCAAAAGCCTTCGTGTTCATCTAGTCACTGTAGCAAATCTTTTTTTAGATGCTTCAAACTGAAGTGTAAAAATTAAACAACTTTAAATGCAAATATATTTTTTGGCATTAAATGTAGTTTTCAACATAGGTTTCCATTCGAAATCGTCCACCAGTTTTGATTAATGTTTAAAAGTAGAAAAACCAACAAACTGTATTTTACTGTTGTATTTTACAGTAGAGAATCTCATCTTTAGTTTCTGAAAAATGTTTAGTTTGTTTAGATTGCATTAGGAACATTAGGAACATCAGTGACAGTGGGTTTGGTCATGCTTCGTAAACAACAACAAAGATAAGGCAGAGTGCCCTTCGTGTTTTACAAATCACGCTCAATAAACCAGCACTGTAGACTGTTGAAGGCCAAGATCTGGCAGGTCCTGGATTAACGACTGTCTAACTATACTGGTATGTAACAATAAGTACATTAATGTACTATAACAACTTCATAGAACATTGAGATACTATTAGAAATTTCAATAATATTGTTGTTTTGTTGCACAGCAGACCCAATTATCGAATTTAGTACTGTTATTTTTATTAGCAATTATTATGTACTACCAGCACTGATTTAGCCCCCTCTGTAAATGTAAAAGACTGAAGATCAATGTACATTGACTCAAACTCAATCAACAAACAAATGAAATAGAAGAAAAGCGACATACCCATGATTAAGTAGCTCTATGAAACAGTCTACATTCTCAAGTCTATCTGTGTAGAGAAAGACTGCCGTACAATGCAAATAGAAGATCCAGAGAAGAAGACAAAACAGTACAGTCTAAAACGCTAAAAAGTACAAATTTAAACAAATATCTCTGAATTTATGAAACAAGTACCAAGCAATGGTTTTGATAGTTTAAATTTGCGTACTGAATTCTCATGTTTTTTACAAATTCATGAGTATGTAATTTGAAGTAGGAGTTGGCGGGCCTGGAGGTGTTGGGAAATTATCAACATAAATTGAAGTCCTAAAACTTATGTGGGAATTTCCCTAAAGAGGGGATTTTCTGCAAAATGGTTATTAGTAGGAGTTTTTTGGCAAGTGAAGTAATATGAGGAGAAATTTTGGATCATTTGACATAATTAAAACTGTTTTGTTCTGATTCAGCTATCAAATATCACTTATCAGTTTTCAAGGCAACGTCTACTACCAAATTCCTAACCACTCCGATCACTAAAAACCCAAATAAATAATTTTTAAATCTCGACAGGAGTAAATTAGTTTCTAATGCGTTTTAAGGTGTTGATGTTTACAATTACCTGTAATTATTGCAAAGTTTTACTATTTGATAACTTGATATATTTTAAATTCAATTAAAGGACAATCAAACGGTCTCATACCATTTTTTTAACACAAATTTGGAATTTGTAAAAAATTAAAAAATACTGCACAAAAACCTCCAAAGAGTCAAGAAAAAACCCAGTCCTGCCAACTCCTACTTTGAAATTTGAATATACTAAAACTAATGAAAACTTGAATGAACCAACTAATGTTGATTAATAATAACGAATGAAACAACCAATGTCAGAAATTACACATAACAACTAACAATAAATATTAAATGAGCTTATTCATAGAATAACAAACCAAAACTAAGCAAGTAACTAATACAAAGTTGAATGAGCTAAATCACACAACATTATTCTTAAAGTAAGAAATTCAGAGTTTTCTAAACCAACTGAACATTCAGACTTTAACTTGAATTAACTTCCTTAAAACGCTAAGAAACTAAACACACAAAAATACAAGTTGTACTGATAATTAATTCAAAACATATAAACAACCCTTGAAAAATTACAGAAATAAGATTTTGAACCTATAACATTGTGCCTTTCTCAGTTTTACTTGTGTAAAACATAACAAAATAAATAACTAATAAATACACACAGTAATTGCAGACATATTTCTGAATTTTAAATGTATTACACAAGTCTTTAAATAAACAACAATATAAACAATAGCTTTAAACAAATCAATATTTTGCCTGAGAATATTTAATCTGCAGAATGAATTAATCTAAAAAGGCCTGAAGCCTTCAGTAAAATATAACTGTATTTTATAAAGCTGCCATCGAGTCAGATGTGAGCATTTAGGCAAACACGACAAGGAGCATGTGTGTCTTAGATTCATCCATTCAGTCCAACCCAAAGAGTTCTCTGCTATCTCTAAACCTATCGAGTGGTTTAGCAAATGGGGCTATTATCTTGCATATGCCAGGGGGGAGCAGCTATTTGGAAGCCAGGGGTGAAGAGTGGGTACCGTCTGTTTCACTTTCATGCTCTCCACTCCTAATGAGCATTTTAAAAAACTGAAATGACTGTTAAGATTAAATTTTTGAGATTTAGGTTCATATCTTATCCATAAATGTGTTTGAAAGTTTCATTATTCTTAATAAACATGGATGGTGGCTAAAATCCAACCAAACTGAATATGATTGTGAAAAAACTGAAATAGTTAATTATGAATGACTTTACTGGCACATGAAAAAGTTGAGTTTTAAATAATAGTCAATACACCCGACAGATTACGGTAGTTTAAAAAACTATTAAATAAATCTTCCATTCCTTAATAGTTAATACAACCTTAAAATAAAAGAAAACACTGTTCACAAAATGGCCAGTTCTCACTAAATGAAATCTCACTCTCGATAACCAAACTAAAGATTAACACACCTTTGGCACCACAGATAAGCCATAAGTCCTTAACACTAATCACTTATCACTGCATTACAAAACCTGTACACTTGAATTCAAAATGTTTACTTACATACATTTCCAGGCAATATTTTCAATAAAGCTACCCTTAGTTACAGTACAGATCTGAAGTCTTAAAAGTAAGTCTAATCAGTAGAGCTCAAGGAATCAAAAAGCTGTTCAACAACGTAACTCGTAAGCATGATAACAGAGAACAACTTGAAAACAAACTTATGGTAGTTGTACAATACTGTTTTGAATGATATTTATTGTCCTAACTTGAGTTGACATGTCGATACCGAATAACATGCAACATTATAAGTTCAAAAGGAGGATTTAAATTATGAACGTACTGCCAAATCAATTGGGCAAACTTGTAAAATATTAATAATATGTGTAAGGGATTGGATTTTTCTTTTGGTTGAGAAAAATCTTTTCTTGCTTGATTAAGGGGAGTTTTTTGGTGGGATTAAAAATAAAAACTAATTTTAGTCATGACAAATAAGTACCATGACCCTAAAAATCCCAAATCTTCATTCAATTTGTAAGTTTACAAAAAAAATGTATACGATATACCATGATTTTTCTTTGATATTATTATGTGTCAAATTACCATATAAGAAAATTTTGTAATAATTACAGGCAAATGTTAACATTGAACGGTTTGATGTGATTTTTTTTATGTGGACATTTTTATCTAGATTTGTTTAGTGATTAGGGTAAATTTTAAGAAGAATTTGCCTTGAAAACTGATCAGCGATCAAAGTAAAATTATTAGTTAAGCGACAGATTTTTTTGAAAATCCCTTTAAGTTAGCATAATTGCCAAACATTCCCTTAAATCGCCCTGTCTTCCAAGAATCCCTACAAGTTACTGTATTGGCCGAAAGTTCCCCAACACATCTCTCCCGCTTGAAAAACATTTATAGTGAATTCTATCCGATTTTTGGGATTTTAATTTTTGTCTGGAATTGATTGATTTTGGTACCACCGACCCCTGAAAAACTATTAAAACAACAAAAACAGACTCAATCCAATTAGAATAGGTGAAAGAAAATACTAGGTATTCATATGTTGCATGAAAGAACATTCACTATGTATGGATAATTATCAGTCACTGTTATTCCAAGTACTTTTGCATTCACAGCACAAGTGGAAAATATGCCCTGTAAAAATAAACATGCTTATTGTACATTTCAATAAAAGGCAATGATTTATTCCTAGTCTATTTGAGTCATACTTGTCAGGTTAAAATTTGCTAAAATATTGCTTAAAGTGAGATTTCTATTGTATATTTAAAACTGGTACTCTAAAATTAACTAGTTAGTGAACATTACTGATATGTGTTAAGTGGAAATAAGAAATTGCAGTTTTTAAAATATGTGACACTATACGTGACTGCGCTTTGTTTATAGACAATAAAAGTTAAATCTTTAATCAATTAAAAACTTGTACTAGCATATTTGAGTTTTTATACAACTCTAAAGCATACTGTATTTACAATTTCAACGACAATAAATTTCAGGTAACGTGTTAGCAACCACTTTTAAATGTGTTTATTTATCATTGTCAATAAATTGAATACTCCTCAACAGGTCAAGTAAATATCACGGTTTTTATACAAACAGTAAGTTACAACTGTGTTCCTGAAAGTCTGTGTTTTCTCTCTAGATTATTTCTTACATTGCCTGTAGGAAGAGGATCTAATAAGCATTTATTCAAGGAAAGCGTATTTTCAAGTATATTTACAAATGCCTTGCTGAGCGATCCAAGATTAAACTTTCTTTCACACTTTCAACAGCGAAAATTAATCCTGAAGAGTTTATACTCGTACTTGGTAGAAGAAGCCTATTTATAAAACCAAGCGGAGTTAAAAATTACATTAAACTAGGGTAACATTTGATGATGGACTTACACGATCAATTTATGTTATTGCTATCACCTGTACCGACTACGGAAAACTACCGATAAAAGTAGTTCTTTAGTAAGCGAGACATGACACAATATTGAAAGACGAACACTGCTTAGACATTAGATAGACACAACGTTAAGCTTTGGTTTCAACAACTTTTAGAGATAGTATAAGTATGAGTATCCATCTAAAGTTGACTTCAGTTGCAAGACCCAAGTTGGAATAAATAGGAACATGAAAGCTTTTGTCTTCAAACTGCGGTGATTTTGCCTTCCTTGCTCATATAGGTTTTCACTCCTGAAAAAGGAAACATATTACCTTGATGATACAAGTCAATCACTGAAGCAATTGCTAGAACCACTTCCTTTGCTAAAATCTTGTTAAAAACACCAAATTTGAAATAAGCATTGAGCAAATTAGAACTCTCTTAACTTAGCCAAGCTTGATTTGACTATTTTCAAGTTTTAAAACCTTTAGAGTTCTGGCAAGTTTTTGTTAAGTTTGAGTTTCAAGTTTGAATTTGAGTACTTGTACAAGCCTAAAGATCTCATATTATATCTTTAATAAAGTTTAAATATAGTTGGTCCTGATTGCTAAAGTTCATAAGTAAAGAGAATTTATGGCAATATTACACTTTATCGATCCATTTCAGGTTGGAATGGTTACTTCAGGTAAAATAATCCAGAAAACTGAAAAGGAAAACCTCACGACATAAAGAGACTCTCTGTCAGAGAGACCCAAGTACTGTACAAGTACAGCAACATTAGTTCAGTCCGGTAATGTTTTGAAAATAATTTTTATCAAGTGTGCCAGCGAAAATTATCAATAAGCAATAGCATAGGAGCGTTGATTTTCCATACCCCTCTTAGATAAATAAGAACGGAAATGGAAATACGGGATCCTGCACAGCTTTACGGCTAAAACATAACACTAAACATTGGGAAATAAACAAGCCTAAAAGTAATCAGTGCAAGCTGACCAGTCACCCACCACCAAACAATATGACTTTTCTCTTTTGTTTTGTATACCGTATATTTTCCCCAAACTTATTTACTTTCAAGACAACCAACCTAGTAAACAATATTAAGTGCATAAAGAGGTTAAAAAATTAAAGAAACGTTTGTCTTAATGTTTTTGTGTGTGTGGTATCTTTTTATGAGCTAGTTGTTTTCAAATTAAGTAAGTTTAGGCAAAAAGAAACAAACAAACTATGGAAAACGTCTTTAACAATATTTCAAACTCAGAAATCTACCATTGTCAACAACAGACCTCAATCAAACGGTATGAAATGCTTTGGCGATTAAGTCTCTTATTGGTTATTAGATAACGTTAAACAGAGCTTTCAATCTCAGTTTCATCCAACATTACTGTTGACTTATTATCTGTATCTCAACATATGTTGCTTAAAAAATTGAATGAATGACAATTTTTTGGGATTTGTTTTGAAGTTGGGCTCAAACGCTCAAATCTCATTGTTGAACGTACATAAAATGGGATGCGGCTTGTACAAGGGTCTAAGGTTTTTTACCGAATATTCAGGTACAATTTAAGGGAGCATCTTAGATTCAAGTATATAGATATTTCAGAGTATTTATACTAGTAAGTTTTTAATTGACAAAGGTATTTATCTCATCTCCACCAGAAGTACACCCTCACAACAACAATTGTTGGAACTAAGCTTGGATGTAACTTCAACATGTGCAGTGGAACTCTAATTATCTAAATAATATTGGGTCCTGACCCTCGTTGGATAACCATTAACGAAATATCCAAATAACTGGGTACACTATATTAGAGGTCATTTATTTGATCGTCAGATCATCGGAAATTTTGATTGGGAATTGGCCATTCTATTTAAATTAATTGAATGCATTAAAATGTTCAGATCCAACCGTAGCCCCAAGCGGGTGTAGTGTTAAAAAAAAGCACATGCATGGTTAAAACAAAGCACAGCGATCTACTTAGCCAAGCAGTAAGGTAGGGTGCAGCTAGTAGAAAACTTATTCATGCAACTACTCCGACCAACAGCACTGCTTAGAACTACTGCACAGACTACCTGAAACAACGGTATGTTGACTTAATCTTCAAACAGAGATATTAAAAAAATCAACAAAATAAATATGATTTAACATAGAAAAGCCAATATACAGGATCAAGATTCTTATTTATAAATTAATAAAGGGGTCACGTATGTACTAAAAGGACGCACACCTCAGCACATGTTGCATTTTTTTGGAAATATATACAAAAACAAAAATAAGAGTTTTAGTGGAGCCGTAGTGGGTTGGTACCTTTTTACCTTTTTTTACCCTGTTTTTATTATGGACTAAAATAATATGGACCACAGAGTGCACACGGCCCACCTCTTGCTTGCCTTTTTTTGTATTTTGACTAGGACTGGGATCCGGTCGTATAAGTAGGAAAAACAATGACGAGATTGATTGTTTTCACTAGGGATGAGTCGGTTCTCGGACATAACCGGAACCGAAGATTGACAAAGTCAGTTCCGGAACCGGCCCCGATAGCGAAATAACACATTGGGGTAGGGTGTAGTACTTGATGTATCGAAGTCCGAAGTTCGTATTTACCGTGAACCTGATCGTAAAGCTCAAATTTGGTCGAGTAATTTCGAACGGTATCGGTCGTGATTTCACCGCGGCGCAGGGAGGCAAGAGATCGCCGCGAACGGTATCGGGTCGGATTTCACCGCTGGCGCGGAGGCAAGAGATCGCCGAACGGTATCGGTCGTTATTTCACCGCTGGCGCATAACGGAGTCAAGAGATCGCCCGAACGGAACCGAACCGACAGAACCGAACCGTAAAATTTTGGAACCTGACCCATCTCTAGTTTTCACTGTCAATAATATGAAAAACAGATAAAAAGTTACAATTGGGATGTGTTTAGTTGTCACTTTAACAGCAAAAATACTTAACCCCGATGCTTTATTTCGCTATCGGGGCCGGTTCTGGAACCGACAATGTCAATTTTCGGGTGTCGGATCCGGATATGTCTAACGGAACCGAGAAACGGAACCGACTCATCCCTACAAGTAATCTAAACTGAGAAATGTTCTGCTTGGTTGCATATCAAAATGAGGAAGCGCCAGTTTAATTTATAAAAATTGAAAAATGATTTATAAACTATAATGAAAAATGACTCAATTTAAATTTAGATTTACTCAATAAAAACAACAGAAAAGTAGTTTTTAGTAGTTGTAAAATAATTGTAGTATTAAAAAAGGCAATTACTTCAGCCACCCTTAAATTGTAGCAAAAAATGTACATAACAAACAATAAAATGTTATCACCCAAAAATAAATAAATGTTATCATATGTAAATAACTCTTCTACGGTCTTGTCTTAACTCTGAACATTTGCTCTTACGTAATTACAGAGTATAGAAAAACAACTGAACTAGAAGATCAAAAACTCAACCTCGTAGAAGAAAATTTAATATTACTCAGTCGGGAAGGTGACACTATTCCCATGCACCTAACAATAAACCTTTACAAGCACTTTGGAAGCTTAGGGCTCAGGACACTCAATCTAAGCCATAGCTTACCATTGTTAGAACTGATGGAAGCCATGCCCATAAAGGAAACTTGTTGTAGAAGGTCTCGTAAGCTGGTCTCTAAGCTGGCATCCACTCTCAATGTAGGAGAAGGCTTCTTATTGGTCTGTGTATGCCAGACTAGCACCTATAATTCAAAGATACAACGAGCATGTAATATTGAAAGAGTATATTGAAATTTTAATTTTTTTTAAGTTTGAACGTTTGGCAGGCAGTCATAAAAGTAAAACTAATTTGAACATCATAGTGAAACTACATAAAACCGCTATTGTTATTGAGAATTGAAGAAATGTAAACGTTTATTAATTTAGCGACATCACGATGGCTTTAATTTCTTTCGTTTACACGTTTATAAAAATCAAATTACTATTTATTTGCCGCTTTTTCCTGGGTAAATCATTTAGATTACCCGGTTTTGGGGTAAAATACTATTAAAATCACATTTGAATTAACCATTAAAATTCTATTTTAAGAGAGTAAGACGAGGGTCATCCAGAAAGTAAAGAACGACAGCATCATGCACGCCAAGACACCCTGGCCACTACGAAGGCGTGCAGCTGTTAGCTACATTCTTCCTCTTCAGTTTGAGTGTAGGTTCGTTGCTGTGTGATTACGCGTCTCGTGTCCACAGTGATTAATAATGGCATCGACAATTGAAAACTCCGCTAAATGTAAAGTGTGAAATTTAAACACTCGAAAAGTCATGGCAACTGTTTTTTGGGATCGAAAGAGCTTAATCCATGTTGAATTTATGCCAAGAAAAGAAACGACTACAGCCCTGACTTGGTGCCGAGTGTTTATCACTTATTCCCGAAGCTTAAGGATTTTTTGGGTAAAAAACAGTTTGCTAACGACAAGGAACTCAAAGAAGCTAAGAAATCCTGGCTCATGTTTTTGGCGGCAAATGAGTAGAACATGGATATGGAAAAACTGGTCCCACGCTAAAACCAGTGTCTTGAAATCCATGGCGACTGCGTAGAAAAGTAGAGGAAGGTTCTATGCATTTGTAAATAAAGTTTTGTGTTGATATCTTTAATTTTCATTTGACCATGCCAAAACGTTCTTTACTTTCTGGATGACCCTCGTAGTTACTTGGGAATTATGGTGACTAGGTTCGTTGAAAACACTATTTGCGGAAGCTGGCAGTGATATCTAGTATCTTGTTTGCAACAAAATCAGAACTATCATTACCACTTGCTATGCTCTCTAGACTACCGTTAGCGCCCTTCACAAACGCTTCACTTTCATTGCCATTCCCAATGATCTCTGACTCCCATTAGGGGCCAAGATGAATTTATGACCCTCTTTGGCCCGTTCCAGGTCTATGTCAGTTTTCTAAAATTTCTATACTCCATGAAAAAACCACATCTTTTGTAACGGCTTGCGACAGTCTCTAGACTCCCAATAGTATTCACAACAAAAGAATGCTGGGCAACCTGATTAGATTTTAACTTCTAAGCTTAACCATGTCATCCTTACCTGAGTACAGCTTTCTGCCTTGGGTTCAATCATGTCAAGAGTGACCCCCAAACTCCTCAAAAACCTGTCTTCTTCATAGCCGGCTCTGAAAGGCATTGTAGCATTGGGGAACTTGAGCAGGTACTGGACGTTAACAGCAAATCCGGCCATGTCAACAGGAAACTTCCGTTTGGCTGGCCAAGAATCATAGAACCCCACCACTTTACCCTGCAAGCCAATAAAATTACTAACATTTAAATGCAACCTTTGAAAGCACAATAATATAAAAGTAAAATAATAAAAATAACATAATCAAATAAAAATAACATTGTTTAGTGAGGCAAAGTTAGAACTGCAAAGTCCTCTGTACCACTCAACCTCGACCCTAGCCTAGCACTACTGCAAAGCAACTTTTGAGCCAACACGAAACGAATCCCATGAAACCAAGACAACGATGTTTTAAGCCAAATGGTCCAAAAGCTTGAGTTGAATCAGAGAACTTTGTTTCAACGTCAACAATGATAAAATATTTAAGTGAAAATTGTGTCCGTAAATTCCAAGAACCAACTTTAAAGTTGCTACCCATTTAGCTATTTGTGTTTTGCATTATGAACAAACATATCACTAACCTCTTTAACAATTGGAGCACTGACCCCATATTCTCCAATAAGCCCTACAGGGAACATTGATACTTTTTTGGTTTCTCGTATTTCATGGAAAAGCTTGAGGTCAAAGGTATTGTCGTCATCACCAAAATAGAGAACTCCTGTGTTGACATTCTGTCGGATCCAATCAAGCGCAGCTCGGCGATTGGCTACACCTCGTGGAATCACATTCACTGACCTGTACATCTCCGGCATTGGACTCGAGATGTGGGTGAAGGGAATACCTAAACCAACACATATAACACATTAATTACTAAACCTATTGCACTGAAATACCTTTCTCTAGAAAAAATATTGCCTAATTTAATTGGCCTAGTTTTCTGACCTTCCGGAACAAGGTCGGTGGCCATCCTTTGTTGCAGCCCAAGCCCTCCTTAGGATTAAAAGAAATAAGTTAAGTAAATCATACATAGTTTGAATTAGATTTAAAACTATAACAATGCATTCTTTTCATGTAGTAGGTAGAATATATTGACTTTTTTCAAAGGACCTCAAGAGATGGGCTGATGGAAATCATTGCTCTCTTATTTGAGTCCGATGTTTTCCTTACTGATACAGACAATCTTTTTCACGTATTGACAGCTGCTAAGTTACCACCTCTCAAACTTCTTGCACATGTACTGCCGTAGATAATTATTGAAAAAAGATACTAAAGCTTACGTTGTTGTTATAGGAAACATTCTGTCAAAAGCATTGCTAGGAATCCTTAGAACTGGGGGTGCACAAGGCCTTGAAACGTTTGGGTCAGGTCGAGCCGGCTACAAAGCCCGTTACAAAATTGGGCCGATAATTTAACGGGCTTTAACTCGGGCCGGGTCAATATTTTAAGCTCATTATCAGTTTTTAGCTGTTGTTTTCAATAGTCAAAACCAAGCAAGAGAAGGTAAACACATCTGCTGTTTTGTTGACTAAGGATACAATTCGGTCTCTTTAGTTTTATCGGTTGATCTTGACTAGAAATTACTATGTATATGACATAAATTCTGTTTTTTGAAGTCAAACATGTTTTATTACCACATACATACCCAGTAACATTTATTGAAGGATTAATGTACTCTATCATAGGCCTACCTGGTGATTAAAAACATCATTACCCATTTAAATAATTTAGATAATCTTGTATGAATAGTAACTTTGAAACACCCTGTCGTAAACTATTTTGCAAGATCAAAAGAAATTAACCAATATTATATTTTTTTACGTTGACGCAGCCTGAAAAAAGCCAGAAGCCCGAGCGACAAAATAAAAGCCCGACCCGAATTTTAAAATGCTGGCCTGTGCACCCCTACTTAGAATACATTCACCCTGTCCTTGTCAACCAAGCCCAGTACGTTTGTGACTAAATCACGACTTTCATTACAGTTTGCAACTATCTTTAGACTACTAGTGGCATCCAAGATGGAATCACGACAATAGTTGACTCGCATTAGTTTACAACGCTTACAACAAAACACGATTCTCATGACATTTTTCGTAACTGTCACTTTCGGCGACTGCGAATATCACAGTGAGTGTGATGACGAAACTATATACTGTCTCCAAAATTTCTCTGTTTGAGGTTGAAATTCCTGCGTTCCTGATTTTTCTGTGTCAGAACAAAAGTTCATAACTCTTGTATGCTGGACACCTGG
The DNA here is from genome assembly GCA_018831715.1 of Matsumurasca onukii. Taxonomy (NCBI): domain Eukaryota; kingdom Metazoa; phylum Arthropoda; class Insecta; order Hemiptera; family Cicadellidae; genus Matsumurasca; species Matsumurasca onukii. The sequence continues at coordinate 27,116,705 of CM032064.1, forward strand.
ACTTTTCACCTTCTCTGGCAAAGTTTAACATAGGAACTGAGCTTGTATTAAATTGATTGAGGTACAGTTTTTCTAAAACAAGTTTTCTACCAAAACTGATTTCTGAAATGATGTTTTTTCTAAACATGTTGTTTTTCTAATGGTTTTTTTCTAAAATTTTCTTTTCTTGTTCTTCTTCTTGTTTTTCTTCTTGTTATTAACAGAAGATAGATTTTTACTCTATGACTCAAAATACGATGAAGATGCAGAGCTTGGGAGAACTTTAATTTTACTACCAATGATGATTTGAAAGGATTATTTCGCTGCAACATGTGGTTTGCTGATGGTTAGAAGATGTTCCTAGCGAAATTCTTCCAATAATAGACTATTTTGAAATAAACTATATTCGTGGCCGACCAGCTAGAGAGAAGAAGAGCTGTGGCTCCTCAGTATAATCCAGAGGATTGGTCTCAATACCAATCAATACTTACTCGTACTGCAAGAACAAAACTGACAACAAGAAAAAGCAAGCAGAAGAAAGAACTTTTCGGTAGTATCAAATTTGAAGAGTACATTGAAAATGGTGATATATTTACTTACTTATGTACTTTATCACACTATTTAACAATGTAACCAAATAACATATAAATTAAAAACAAGTGCCCTTTATGAATACATTATTTTAGAAAATGTTTTTTAGAAATGAATTTGACTTAGAAAATTGAAAAATTAGACAATCTTTTTAGAAAGAGTGTTTTAGAAAAAGTGTCCCCTTACCCTAAATTATTTGTTCTGTTTCGTGTTCCACCGAGTGGGAAAGCCTTTCAGACCCTGATGCATGATTAAATAGATAAACATGACAATGTTGAGGACTGCGTATAATACAACTTTGAACTTACCAAACCTGGGCAGCAGTTGAGTTATCATAGGGTTGCAAGCGTGGTTGTCGTCAGCTACTATCCAATGTAGGTTGGGAACATGCATGAGAGTCTGGCCTAGCCTCGTGAGTTCGGCCACTTGCTCTCTGCGAGGGTATGACGGAGTGATGAAGTATATGACAGGCTCAAGGCTTGGCCCGAGTCTCCTGGTGTCCTTTAAACACACAGTGCACAATGTACTTTAGTAAAGACCCGAAATGTCTCTAAAACTTATGTCAATTGACATACTTGTGCAGATTTACTCCTAGGTTTTCCCATGGCATGTAGAAACAGAGGTTCTTTGATAATAACAAACAAAACATTGGGAAAACCTCGACTATTCAGTAAAACATCAACAAAATTAGCCTATTCAAACCTGTCTTGTTTGTTTAGAGTTTTTCTCTTGCTTCACAATTCAGTGAATTCACACAGCATATGCGTTGTTTAAAAAAAATGTTAAAATTCTAAACTTGAGCAGGCTTACTTTCCTACAAGGCTACTTTATATCTTATTGGCATTTTGATTGTTGGACAGGAGTTTTTAAACTTGTAAACCACTTTTGGTTTCAGGTTAAATTTGTACGTCATTTAGTTTATTTAGTACTATTGTCTTTATCAAAAAACTGTTTAACTAATAAACTTCACCACAAAATTTTCTAATTTTCATTTGCATCTCCCAAAATGAAGATTACAAACTTTGTACTTATAATATTATTCAAGATGTTAAGTGCTGCGATACTCTCCACCCGTTGATGGAGTCAACTCCGAATCGGCTGTAGTGCTAAATAACTACATGGATCTGCAGCATTCATCGTGAAGATGGTTAGAGACCTGGGTGGTTTTAAGGAGAAAATTTTCCGTCTTAAGTTTCATTGAATAATAAGTTGTCAGTTGTTTATCAAAATATTTTCTGCTTAAGAGAACAACTTGACACTTTCTTGGTATATTTAGAGTCTTTAGATTCAAAGCCTGATTCAATCATTTTAACTGAAAAATGGACTTACAATACTGAATAAATTTGCATAAAATTGGTGTTTTGCTAATTGTAATAATGTTAGTTAGTCGGGTGGATAAGCAGTGTCAGTGAGACAGGAGCTGGCCTGGGAAATTCAAGCCTTATCGGCTGTCCGATCAGTTGACCATGTTCTGCTATCTGTTACTGTCCAACATAATTATTATGATTGTTTGATGATTTTATCAATGATATTGAAGTGTTTGAACAAAATCATGGGAACAACTTATTACTGTTATTGACTTGTTCATATTTGTAATTGTAATTTTGACAAGCCATCAATTTTATAGTGTTTGAACAAAATCATGGGAAAAGTCCGTTCTTTCCTTTACAACTTATTACTGATTGGTAATTGTAACTAATAACGTAATGTAACATATTGTAATGTAACATAACATTGTAATGTACATAGCGTAATGTAACTAATTGGTGATGTAACATTTTAAAGAATAATCATACTGTTAATAAGTACTTGGAGTTAATGACACAGGTTTCGGCTTTAGATCTTTAGTAAATGATATCACAAGGGAAACAAGTGGCTCTTGTATTGATCGTATATTTTTAAGAGTGGTAAAAATAATAAAAGTATGACTCTGATGTTTTAAAAATAGCCTAATAGGTATAACTGATCATTCTTTAATTACTGTATTAGTATTTAACTGTTCTGATTGTGAAAGTTAGGTGTTTATTAGGTTTTTAGAAATACTTCAAACTATGTTAGTGTATCAAAAGCCTAGCTTTCTGAAGGCAGGATAAAACAGTTTTTTTTATGTAGTAATAGTCTTTGTAATTGAAACTTGTTTTTGTATATTTTAAACGTTTCCCACATAAATATAATCTTAATTAGCTTTAAGATATTATCCAGTTTTCTTGTAGTTGAATTAGCTGACAGAAGCCGTGGTACGCTACAAGTTGTATGAAACAATTTTTGTGATTAAATTCACCGATATATTTCTCAACAAATTTAATGTTAGTGTTGTTTGGTAAACTATACTGTTCGCCTGTCAGTCCACCATCTTATGGTTTTAGTACATAAAAGTGGTTATCCAGTCTCAATATTCAGAGTTTCGTAACTAGCTGATAAACAGTGGCGGCGCTTCCATATGGGCCAGGTGGGCCCCCCATAATCAATAAAAATATTTGTTTACAATTTTATATGTGATTAGATTGCCATTGTTTATTAAACTATGGTCAAAATGCACGTTCAAGCGCATCGAGTGAGTCAGTATGAGGGCCTGTGCTACTGCAAGGTTATATGGACAAACCGCTGCTACACTGGCGGCGCGAGTGTTGCGCTCTCTCAATGCATTAGCTTATGGAGAAGGTGGGCTAGATCCATCGGGCCCACATCTTGAGCTTGCTTGTCGTCTGCTCTCTCGTTCTAATATCGTCTGGTGCAGTGTAGTTATAGTTTATTTGTAGTTTGGAATCAAGTGTATTATTGAATATTTAGTTATTTATTATATTGTTTATTGTGTAATGTAGACTACAGTGCTTGTTTATCAATACCGGAGAAATAATCATCATTGAGAGTTTTAATATGATCCCATGATTAGATTGCATGATCTCCTCTGTTGCCGGTTTGGGCACTGGGCAGGAAACGCCGTTTTGTTGTTATTTATGAAATTGTTAACGTATAATAACTGGTAATTTTAGTTTTGCCGATGGTTTAATTTTGCTCAGTATTTACGTTGTAATAAAATGATAAAGACATATTTCGCAATGTGTGAGTTTACAGACTAGGTAGTTTAGATTGTTTGTTCTCCCGAATGTTGCCGCGTATGTTTAGGCCGACTCTTCTTGATTACACTAACGCCTATATTGTTATTTTTTTAATTACGTTTGTGGATATTGAGGCATTTGTTGATTTGAAATAACCGTATCCTTTCTACAGTTCGTTAGGTACAGCATGGCCGGTGGCCTTGAGATGATGACCCTATAGCCCATCTCACCGGCCACGCTAAACCTGACGAACTGTACCGTAATCATTCAGAAAAGTTAAACAATATGAGATGAAACTGCATTTTCTAAAACTACAAGTCTAAAAATATGTTTCCAAAATTTCTAGAAACAAACTAATAATAGCTAGGCTCAAAAACTCTTAAAACTCACAGTTTTACACCTAAATTTTTCAAAGGACCCCCCCTTGTGTTGGGAAGTATTCCATACCCCCAAACTCCTCAGTGGGCCCACCCTACAGTTAAGGTCAATCACCACCACTGCTGATAAAAGCACCAAAATCAAGGTGCGAGAGAACTTGATAGAGTCCATTTACTAGATCTCAGGGAAACTTGTTACACCACGCTAGAGTTACAGTACTTCGCAAGACAGTTTTCTTTGCCTGTGTGAATGACAAAGCTTGAAACACTCACTTGTGTTGTCATACCGGTACTGAATTAGCTTACATTGCTTACAACTACACTACAGTCTGAAGCAGTGAAGCTGGTGCTGTGACTCACATTGATAGACACAAAGCACGTGTTGGTGTACGCCTGGAGGGAAGAAGGACTGACAAATCTGCGGATTTCTTTCCCCTGAGAGGTCCAGGTGAAGTAGAAGATCACTACTGAGGTTAGCAACACTGCCAGCAGCAGATTCACTTGGTGGATCATCATTCATGGCATCTATCTTGAGCACTGTCTGTAACCAAGTCAACAAATCACTACTTTGCAATTCAGTTTGTACGTTTAGACGATAACTTGTCCTCGGTCAATTTGAATTTGCTATGCTATCACCTTAGAAAGAATCCATACTTTCATATTTATAAGGCACTTGCTGGACAAAAAACAAGGAATTGGGGTATTTTCCAATACAATTATATAAAGTTGGGCACAAGTAAATAGGCTTATGTATATCTCCAGAAAAAGATGTAACCATATTTTGCAGTTACAAAGGTTTAAGTCCCGTTAGTTCTGTCAAAGTTCAAAAAATTATTTTATGAGTGAAAATAAGAAAAGTTCAAGAATATTTTCTCTAAAACCCATTGTTTACCCGCTGGCTCAGTTAGTTTTTTCACATACTATTTTAGAACCAACAAGAAACAACAAGGTTATACAAGTTTACTTCCAGTGATTTTTTTTGTTTTATGTCTGTTCACAAATCACTTTTGAACGTGACCATCGTTTTACACCAAATTTGCGCTAATTGAAAGATCTTGACTCAATTGTGGTCCCATTTAAATATTTTTGATTGAACTACAATTTATATGTATTATGTAAACAGGTAAAACCTTTAAAAAATTTCAAAACTGTGTATTTGTTGTATACTTTGCACCGTAAAAGCACTTTTTCCAAACCAAAAAGGACTTTGATGTAATAATAAATTTCCATTGTGGTAGTTTTTAATCCTTCCAATTTTTGAGTGTTACTGCTATAAATACATATTTTTGTCTAAAAGTATTTGAAAAAAGTCTTTGTTTATATTTACAGAATTATATAGTTGTCAAATTATGCAGTTGATCAGTAAGTTTTGCAGAAGTTTTGATTGTAAGCCTATGTTGAATGATAACTAATTTTAAGGAATCATCATAGAAAACCCAACCCTACACATATAAAAATATAAATTGACTCTGACAAAATTGGAAATGTAAAGCTGACAAAATGACAACGATTTAAATTTTTAGAGTTTAAAACTTTAAAAACCCAGTCATTCCTGTGATGGTTAACTCACTAGAGGTTTGCTTTGTAGCATTTTGTTCTACTAAACACTTGAATTTGGCATGCAACTCAACTTAAGTCTTACCAAACACTTTTTTGGACTACTCTTGGTAATTTGGAAAACAATATTTTGAAAGCCCATATATATCAAGCTGCATATCCCATTGATGTATTGCGGTATATTAGATTGAATTAATCAAATTATATACTACATGTCCTCTTTAAAATCTTGGGTTACTTAACGATTTAAATTTTAATGTTTCCAGATGTAATAAATATATTCCAGACTTTCAAAACTATGAAACTAACAAGATATAAGATTCTGGGTTTACTTTGGTAATAGAGTTCAATCATTGCTTAATTTTTTATCTATGTTCCTTCATCACATTGATAGATACGGTTCAACTACAATGAGTAAAACAAAACAATAATTCAGACTAACATGACCCTTTTAATTGTATGAGTTTCAATTGCTTTACCACCCTATTTTAGACGATCTATGTATAATGTATTATATATCCTATATAAAATAAATAAATAAATAGTTTATTGCGGAAACATATACATGCAATGCAATCGTCATTTATAGGTTGAACTAAAATTTTCCTTGCATTCTGACATCGAGGTCCCATTCAAACATACATTTTGTTCATTCGCTCTCTCTCATTCGTTTGAATTGTTCCGATGTAATGTTAAATATATAAAAGAGAGTGTCCTGACTTACTCACTCATAACCAGACCACAGCCCAAACTACTACACCTATAGACTTGAAACTGTGCACACCTATTTCTTGCTTTTGAAAATTTTAAGGGTGGTTTTAGAGGAAGTGAAATAAACTGTGTACTCGGCCCGCTGGCGCCTAAACTAGTGATCAAATTTTCAATCTAATAAAACATGTTAAATTTTTAAATAAAGTATACTGTATTAGGATACTGTAGACTACACTCACAGTCGTGATACTTGAACATTATATTATCCGTGGTGAAGCACGGGAAAACAGCTAGTTATCTACAAAATCAATGTTGTTACAAACATTTGAGTTCTTCTGGTTATTCATGTTTATGTGTATTAGGCACAAGCTTGTTTATAAGACTATGTCTTTAGATGACCAGACACAGAGTTATAGACTCAAGGAACTTAAATTTTTTGCTAAGTTCAAACAGTAACTGTTCAATACAGTTCATAGAACCTCTATTTGCATTTTATCTACATTCGCACACAGAATAATATATCTGATAAAGGTAATATTTTGATAAATGTGTTCTGTACTAGAAGAAGATTATACATGTCAGGAGTTATAAGAGCTTGGTGCAAATTAATAAAGGACAGATCGGAAAAAAAGGACAGTGGCAGTGTTGTCCTCAATACGTAGAGAGTGAAGTAAGACATGCTTATGAATCAAGGCACGTAGTGTGGTGAATACATCAACACGTTCAGGCGTTCTGTTATCCCAACGACTCAACGACCCAATTAACCAGCGTACTCACAAGTGCCTAGTGCTCACGGATATCTATTCAGTCAGTCAACCAAACCGACAACCAGATACAAACAAACTCTCCAAGTTTCCTCAACAACGTTTCATAGTAAAGCCTACAAAATAAACTCTTCAAAATCGTAAACATTTGTCTTGACTTAAACGATTAATTGCCCACAGTATCTCTCTGTATACTGCCTTCAGGCTGGATATGTGGCTCTCTCAGCATTAAGACTGCCTACCCTTTTCTTTTCTTAACTTAAGACTGGAAAAAACCAATCCTCATTTAAATTGACAGTTTTTAAATTTCTGTTTTGTTAACACCAATATACGAGTGAGAAGAAGTTTCACCTGAATTTTTAAGATATCTCTTGAGCAAGCTATGGCGCAGAAAGTGCTATTTTTTTAACAAGTTGCTGCCCCAATTGAATAGGATGTCAACAAGAAAAAAACCATATCATACTTTAAACTTCTCTAAAGTACTAACTTTCAAATTGACATATTTGAATTTCCAATTCTTTTAACTAACTTTTGTTTACTATCCAACATCCGAGACATTCCGAATATTTCTACCCTACTTTTCCTTCTCTCCCCATCACCTAAGAAATTGTCAGGCCCATTACCTTTCAGTCTGCCAATAACCTTGGTTGTGACATGATCTAGTAACATTCTGTGCAGTTTTGTGCCTTTTACAAAAGAAAAATGTTTCTCATACATGTCACGATAGTGTTTATGTAATGTGGTTATCTATAATGGGGTGTCCCTGAGATGTGTGAAAAATGAAAACTGAGAAGTGTGCTGACACTTCTTTTCTGAATAAACCATCAGTTTATGTAATAAAACTTGTTTAATGAAGGGAGTTTAAAAAAGATAATGTTTAAAACATGCAAATAATTCTTTTAAGCTGAAGATTTTTAGTAAAAAATTTTTCCAGAAGGTTTGGATTTATAAATTGCAAATAAATTTAAATATTTACTTAAATTATAAGTAAATGCAAGATATCAAAATAAGTCTTTATACGAGGGTCGTTCGGAAAGTAGTACCCGTTTTAATCTCTGTGTTGTCTATGTCTTGTCAGATGATTGGATCAAAGTCAGCTGGTTTTAGCATCTCATTGGTCAGCTGTTTACTGAATTTCATTTCAATACAACTCTTATTACCGTGTTTGTAAACATAAAAAATGGAGAAGAAAATCAATAACCCGCCAGTTGTGAATTGAGATGAGTTATTCGATTTCTGAATGCAAAAAACATGCGCCCAAGTGAAATATACCGCGAAATAAAATCTGTGTACAGTGAAGTGATGGACGAGACAACTGTGCGACGTTGGTGTCGAAATTTTAATGAAGGCGTTCACAATAAGGAGTGAAGCGGCCACCTGAGTGCCATCACGGTTACACTTGTTGAAACTGTTGATGCGTTTGTGCAAAAGGATCGGAGAGTGATTTTAGATGAAATTAGTGAACATTTCCCAAATGTTTCACACACTATCATTTACAAAGTCCTCACAGAACACCTCAAGTACCGTAAAATTTGTGCTAGGTGGGTCCGCACATGCTTACCGATAATCACAAATTGAAACGAATGGCTGCAGCAGTTTTTGCATGACAATGCACGACCTCATGCAGCTGAAAAGATGAAGCAGTTACTCAACCACTTCCGATGGGATGTTCTCGACCATCCTCCGTACAGCCCAGACCTAGCCCCTAGTGACTATCATTTTTTCACAAAACTTAAAGCATTTTTATGTGGGAAACATTTTGAGGATGACAACGAAGTCAAACAAACGGTACTGGCTTATTTCAATGGATTGGCGGCAGAAGCTTATGACATAGGCATTTAGAAGCTTGTAAACCGGTACAATAAATGCTTGGATTTGCAAGGAAATTATGTAGAAAAGTAGGTTAAGATATAGAAATGTAAAATACAAAGTTTTGTTACAAAATTTTGGTTTTTCTTCGTTTTATTGGAACACGGGTATTACTTTCCGAACGACCCTCGCATATGAGCCAGACTTCAAAAATATTTAGGGGTTAAATTACAAATTTAAAAATAGTTCTCTGAGGGACGTTGAATGGTATTCGTGTAAGTTTTTACCACGATCGTAATAGAGGGTTAATAAAAATTCACATACCTTTGACAAATTGATTGGAACCTTTTACTTTATTGGAAATAAAAGATGTCAGTTTACAGAGACAAGTTTATATAGCATAGTAAAAAATATAACTTCACGATTTCTTTGCCGCTTGGTTGTACAGCAGCTAACAGAGACAAAACAGACACGGGAGAGATAGGGACGGGTTACTACCTGCAGCTGTAACCCTGTAGCAGGCACACTGCAAGTCACAAGCAGCAAGTTACAAGCTCCGTAGCCGTACTCACGGAAAAAATACCCTATTACGTGAGAATTGCCTGGATAAGGTTTCAGCCTTAAGCAAGGTGCACACTTTAACAAAACGAGTCTGTTTACGTGTTAGTTTATCAGTCTGTTTACATGTGTGAGCAGCCGATGCTATTCCACCTTGGCCTAGGCCTCTTTTAAACCAATTGAGGTTGGTTTCGCATTGAAGGGGGAGTAATTTTTCTCATTCTAGACATTTTTGGTAAATTACTCGAAAAAAATTGACCATGCACTCTCAGTAATTACGTAAATAACAAATACTGAGTGTCGTAGGTACCTATAATTCATCTATAAAGGAAATAGGAGAGATGGCTCACTGCGAGAGGTCACAGTCATTAGAGCAAATATCAGAGGGCTGAAAATAGCTATTATTAAATATTAAGTAAGGTGGCAGGGAAACTAATCTGGCTCTGAACAACAAAGAAAATTGTAAGGAACTTGCTAAATACTTCAAAAAGCTTCTGAATTGTCCTGATTGAACCCAATAAAAAATTCCCACCACTCCACACTAATAACATAACCAAGACTTGCACCAACCAAAACTGAGATGACTAAGTAAACTAATAAAAACATTAAACCAGGCCAACACGCAGCTAAGCGCTAAAGCGCCACTGGCATGAGTCTAGCGAATATAATTTGCAATTTGTTACTCTATTTCGCTAATTGTAACTCTAGTTCGCTCTGCTCAAAGCCTTCCTTCAGCCTTTAGCCTCGGCTTTTTGTGCCCTACTACTACAGGAGCCTTCTGTGGTATTTCACTGCAAGTTTTACTACACATCATAAAGGGAAAACAAATTTCATGTCAATATTCCTGAGCTACTGTGGTGAGTGCGGAGGCACTTATGGTACCTACTGTGTGCATGCTGCAATTAGAGTGACCATTGTTATTTCCTTTCCAAAAGTGGGGTCTTACCCCACGCAACTACATAACCAAATTAACTTTAAGGTTAAAATTTTGATATTCAACCCCTCAGCGTCTGACTTTTTTTACCTAGTGGTGCTCTCTTCACTGACTGGCTCCCGATTAAGTCTTAAACTAAACGCCTATGAGGTATGGCCTATCGGTCACTTGAGAGCTATCTCAAGTCTCGTTGTTATTTATTGTTATTATCATCGAATATTGTTAAACTTCTAAATGGTTTATTGTTGTTATTTTCAGCCGAGTTGAATTATTTGTAAGCACTATTGCATTTCATGAAATATTAGCACTGTGTATAGTTAGCCTATATTCAAATGTATCGTTCTATCATCTTTATTGTTGTAAAATGGTGTTCTATCGTGTGTGTGAATAAATAAATAAATAAGAGGTTGCGAAAGTGAGTATATCAGGTGACACTAGAGAAGGGCTATGCACCTCATCCAGAATTAATGTACCACCATAATTTTAACTTTACACACAGAATACTCCCTACCCTTTAGACTAGGCTACACAATGTCTACGCAGAACAGGCCTATAGTATATCCCAAAAGCGAGTCGACTTGACTCCTGCGCGCCAGTGCTGCTATTGCAAACTAGGCTATGTCAATGCAAATTCTTTAATGATGCACAGTTACTAGCTGTGAATTAAATATTTAACCCATAAGTAAGCTAATTCGGATTTATTTTTTAAAGAAACTTTGAAAGGTAGCTAACAATCGACTCGGTGTTGGGATAAATTAAACTAGTACAGTCTAATAAAATCCAATAACCTCAACAGAGGTTAGGCTTGCCAATAGGTCTAAGACATTTCAAAGTTAAAACACCAACAAGTTACCTTCAAAATTAGAGTTCCATTTATGTCGTCGAAAATTACTACGGAATCACAGTTTTCATTTTGAAATAAAACAAACGCACTCAAATAATAATAATCAGGAAATCAACTCTTAACTCTACTAACTAGTTTTGCTAACAGGCTCAGTTGAGACTTGAGAGTCAGGCAGAAAACTGAAAAAGAACAACAAGAACAGTCCATTTTCTTGGTTGTAGTAATGGGAAGGGAGTATACTTTATTTTTCCTTACAACTTTTATTTAGTAGTGGATTAAAATACCGAAGATCAATAGACCGAAAAAAGAGTTCTTCAGAAATAAGGTCATAGCCAAAGCATTGACTTTAAATGTCCCACAATAATATTATTTAGTCTTCTCGCCTTCAAGAACACTGGGCGAGAAGACTAAGTTCAAAGTTTAAGTAAGTAGTCAATGTTCAAAGGTGTTTGAATTAAATTAAACCAGTTTTGTTTTGCAGAAGTAAGAATATAAAGACCTTCATATTCTTCCACAAAACCATGAGAGGTGATACCTATTATACAACACTGACTGCTCTTTATTAGTTTTAATCAACTCCATTAAGCTCTAAGCCTTTGACATTACCCTTGGATTAGCATAAATGAAATTGAATTAAGTTTGAATTTTTAATTTATAACTTAATTAGGCTTAGCTCTAAACTGCTTTTGTTCACTAAGAGTAACAAACATATTACTTAAACCCTTAAGGCTAGGCTCACTTAAGTTCCACGGAGGGTTTTGGCCGCGTCCTTGGGATGCGAACATACATAGCGCCAAAACCGCTTCATGATGGCCATTATCACTCCGAGGTACCGCAGTTTAGCAAGAAATCATTTGACTAAATGGAAAGAGGAAGGGCGTCAAGAATAAGATTGAAACTTATTTATTTTAATGTATAAACACTCTTTTGCCTTCATCCACTAAATATACAGTAATTTGCAACACTTTTCAGGGCCATCCAAAAATAACTTTCCCCAACACGACAAAAGAGATTGACTGGAACGTTTTCAAAGATAGAAGATACTTATGAGTTATGGGTGGGGTCCAATTTCATGACCTTTTTGGCCTTTGGGCCGAGCTAGCATGGGGAGGGGGAGATTTTGTACACTGCTGTGAATGGGTATTATCGGAGGACATATTAATAATGCCTTTTACCTAATACTGAAAAGGTTTGTTAGAGTCACCTGTTAGCATACCTCTGGTTAGATAATGTGCTCACAGTGTAACCTTCTATAATAAGGCTATTTAACATTGTCTCTGGTGATTGAATCTTCAAAGAGGCCGGAAAGAGCGAGCATGGGTCCAACTCTTTATCCTACTTAAAACGTTAAGTAAAATATTACTAACGACGTTTTATGCTACTTAATGTTCTTAAACGTGGAAAGGTTTACTTCGAAAACCTTTAACAGTTGGGACTGCTGCATATACCAGCTATTTATAAGTAATTGAACCTGTTTTGTCGCAAAAAGTAAGTTGTTATTTGTCCAATCAAAACTTGTCTGTTATAATAACGTGGTACTTTTATTTACAGAAATATCAAAGTTTTGAATAGAACTTCACATATTTACTGTTTTATTATGCAGCGTTAACATAGATCTTTGCTTCCAGAGGAATACCTCACGCGTTTTTACACAGTTTATATGGTATAGACAAAGTCTTTAGGAAGCTAAAAAATCTAAACTTACTTGTCAACAGTCTGACTACGGTGGAAGGCTTGTTAGGCCCATTTCACGTCTTATCATTGGTTTTCCCACCTCATACAGGTATAGAAGTTTAAAACACCCTGTGAAATGCACTTAATAAAAAATTAATGTAAAGCTTCAGCCACATAGGCCTATGTCCGGCCTTTTATTGATCTTTTAAACGTTACAGGCTTGCCAACAAATAACAATTTATTTGCTTTAAAAATAATACAATTGCATAGAAAAAAAACATACTTAAAAACAAAGACAACAACAAAGTTACATAGAAAATATAAACATATAAATTGTAGCCTAAAAGCAAAAATTTTTTGGCTCATGATTTTGATCAAATTTTAATAACAAATTATAATCCACTGTTGAGACCGGTTAGATCACGCGACTGGATAGTGTTGAATCAATAAAAGTGGTTAATTCGTTGTGAATCTGACACAGCCTTTCATTTCAGTGTTCATTACCAGGATGCGCTACTAGACGCATCTGAGTACGAGTGTACTGCGAGGTGTATTTGAGGTGCCAAGTCCAAACTCCTAAAGCGGCAGTTGAACCTGCATCCTCAACCTCGAGACCCAAAAATATAACATCAACCTTCTATCAATGCCATAAACCTTTTCGCGTGTAGAACTTTTATTAACTAGGTTTAAAATTGTCTCTGTATTTCTTTGGCTGACTACATCACTTCTTTATTTAAAGGAAGTAAGCCCTTGTGAGTTCCAAGTGCTGAGTACCCAAGCTTGTTTGGCCACACAATATATGCAATTTCAGATATTTATTTGACTTTTTAAATGGAATATATTGGGTGGCCACGATAAAGTGTCCTAAACGGATTACAGGAGTACTATTAGACCTAGAAAGATGAAACAAACTTTTTTCTCTGGAAATCGTACATGGAGATTTCAGGAAAAATATTTTTAAGATTCTCAGTATACAGAGTGTGTCGATACTGAAACTCACGGGGTCAAAATTTGATATTTTTTAAATACAAAGGTGCATTATTGTACATAATATTAAACAGAAGACAATTCTCGACATTTTAACGAAAAAACTTTTTTTATATGTTGCCTTGTTACTAAACTAGAGCTATAAACGTGAATTGCGTAAGCTTTAACGGGACGCCCTGTAGTCAAATTATCAGTTCGATTAAAAATATGGTGTTTACATAATTATTGTTACTCAAAATTTGATGAGCTTTTCAACGGTACGTCGTAAAACCATGTTCTTTGTTTGAAGTTTGTTGTTGACGATGGGAGTATTTCAGAAGTTGAACTATTATTGCGGACATTTTCCATCGTTAGTGAACAAAAAGGAACACGACGTTTCGGGATCTGCAATCTGATCCCATCTTCAGGTGTAAATGACCTAAAACATAACACAGAACCTTAGAAAATGAGCTAGCCTAAAGTAGTCAGCGTAGCTGACCAGTCAAACACTACCAAACAACATGTAGTTGTTAAGTCTAACAACAAATTAAATCTTAGAATTTAGAAAAAGCCTAGAGAAAACAAAACTACAATATTACAAACACAAGCAACACTATGAAAGTAAACAATACACCGGAGTAAATTCAAAACGAATCACAAAACACGTCCACTAACCGAACGAGCTAACCCTAGACTAACTGGTTGGCCGGTGACAGGCCAATCACACACACTAGCAGCAGGCTAGCCAACTGTAACAAAGAAACACAAAAATCCCGATTTATGCACAGCCAATGGGAGAAGGGGGAGGCTTACGTGAGTTAAGTTCTATGTGGCCTGTTGTTGTCTAAGCGTAGGGACAACCATAATATTCAAGTAAATTTTCAACGAGAAACAACCCAAAAAACTCATAGCATGGTATTAAGGACGCAAAACAGTGGCTTACGTGAGTTAAGTTCTCTGTGGCCTGTTTTGCTTTTAGGAAAGAAAACCCAGTTGCCTTGGTTATGTTCTTGCGCACTTGGCAATGTTTTATCTGATATGTTATATCAGCCGATTGATTTGTCCAGCTGTTGTATTGTTGTAATTCAAATTTGTTTAGTATTAATCAATGGGTCCATGAGTATCCAATCCAATTGTCACGTAGCAATGTCAACAAATTTGAATCAAAACATTACAAAAGATGGAGAAATCAATCAGCTGATATAACACAGCAGATGAAATATTGTAAAGTGCTCAATAACATAGCCAAGAAAAGTGGTGTTTCTTTCACAACTATGTTTTTTAAAAGCTAATTTTCAAAAATGTCGAGAATTGTCTTCTGTTTAGTATTGTGTACAATATGACCCACCTTTGTATTTAAAGGTCTCGAGTTTTGACCCCGTGAGTTTCAGTATCGACACACCATGTATACTGAGAATCTTAAAAAAATTTCCTGAAATCTCCATGTACGATTTCCAGAGAAAAAAGTGTGTTTCATCTTTCTAGCTCTAATAGTACTCCTGTAATCCGTTTAGGACACTTTATCGTGGCCATCCAGTATATACTTAAAAGTTGAGTAGTTGGAATTAACGGTACTTATAGACGACATATTGAACTGAAGTTGTTGTGTTTTTGGAAGTGGTAGTAATATTCAATCATTCGTGCTTTTTTGTTTTGTTGGTAGTTAGTAAACTGCTATTTATCTATATATTTAAGATGTCAAATCTAGCTCATTAATATTCGGCATGTTAACACATTTTAAAATTTGGGGTTGTACAGAAGCTAAAGTTACGGACCAATCTATAAAATAGATTTAGATAGATATAGGTGAAAGAAGGCTTAAGGAGCAGGACAGGGCAGGGGCGAGTGGTGAGGGGTTGGCAACGGGTTGACGGATAGTGTTGCCCTGAGAGCTGTCAGCCCGCGCACCCCCCTTTCCACTCACCTTCCCCCTAACATCCGCCTAACAACGTCATCGTCAACCCGAGTCCATGCACAGCGTTATTACTCAAAGCTGGATGCGTAATGAGACAGGAGAATCCTTTTAATTTGTAACTGCTACCACGCCGCTGTCGCAATCTCTCCCATTTCGGTTCGTCGTTTATCCTTACGCTCACTGCTCAGTGCTCAGTCTTTAGTTTTAGTTTAACGACGAAACTATATCCCCCTCAACACTTATTTAAGTAAACTCAGTATTTCAGAAATATGGTTTTTCTAATGAAATTAAAAAACTAAAGACATTCGATGCAGCTATTTTACAGTGTCCTTTCAAGTGGTGCGACTAATCATAGCTAAAAAAAAAACAATCCTGTTTTGTAAACTATGCTCCTTTACATTTGCAAATGTAGTTGCATATGAAGGGTGTATAGCATGTTGAGGCTTTGGAACGCTGATCTAATAAGTTGGCCCCCATAAGAACATGTAAAGCTGTAAATCTCCAAATACCAAATCTGCATTTTGTTTGAATGTTTCTATAAAGAATGCGTTGGTAGAAGATTTTACTCAAATTCATGTGAAGGAACAACATAATAACCTGGAAAATGAATAGATTCGAAACGCTAAGAAATCCGGAAAGCATTGCCCTCAGTAATCAAAAGATCTCTTTCTTCCAAAAACAACCTTTTAACTCTTCAAAAGATGTTATATTTTACAAGATCGTTACTATGTACACAGTCTTTCAATGATAACTGGAGAAAACAGGAGCTTTCCCAACGATTGCCAATAAGACAAATAAGATCTTTATTATCCTTCAGCAAATACAACATTGCAATAGACATCGTCATGGTCAATTAATAATTATTCTATAATATTTAATATTTTAATTACAATATCACATTCAAAGTTCTATGCTATAAAATATATTTTTTGACAACCATTGAAACAAAATGGTAGCAAATTTCTTAACAGTTAAGTGCTGTCATGCTGAAGGTAGCATATTATACAATTTGATCCCTACAAAACTATGGTAACTCATTGTTTTACTTAACCTACATGTTGGTAAATCAATATGTGTACTATTTCTAGTGAGATGATCATGAATCATATTTCTTTGTGGAAGACTTGAAACATTTTTCTTAAAATAAATTAAATCATCAAATATATACAAATCTATTACAGTTAGAATGCCTGTTTTAATAAAAGAGGTTTACAAAGCTCCAAGAAATCAGAGCTAGTCCAATTTCTTAAAGCTTTTTTTTGAAGCAACAAAATATCTTCCATATTTACACCATTACTCCATACTACTAATCCATATCTTGCTATGCTTTCAAAAAAATGCAAAATATGAAATCTTTAAGTACTTAAAAGTTACTTGCCTCTTTAAGTTGGCCAACAAGAAGCTTACTCTGAGAGTCTTTTACAGAGATCACCAATGTGACTCTTCCATGACAGATTCTGATCTATACATATACCTAACAGTTTTAAGCTTTGTGTTTTTACAATACCAGTTTCATGGATACAAGCAGTGACTGTGTAGTTTCTACATTTAAAAATAAACCATTGGTCTCAAATCAAGAAACAGCATCCTTTAAATTAGAATCAGACAACATTATTGACTCTTCAAAGTCATTATGAGATATTAATAAAGAGGTGACATCAGCATACATGGTGGCAAAACAATTGGTTAGGTTAAGACTTAAATCGTTAATTAAAATCAAAAATAAAATAGGCCCTAGCCCAGATCCTTGTGAAACTCCTAAGCTAAAATTTAATACATTGGAGCTCTTACCATTTACATCCACAATTTGTCTTCTATCTTTAAGAGATGAGCAAAATATTTCCAAATATTTTCCTTTAAACCCATAAAAGCTTATTTTTCTCTTAAAATATCATGTTTTACAGTGTCAAACGCCGTATGATATGATGCACTTGTGATATAAGGCAATAAACATATCGAGTTTGACTTGATGCTATTTGAAAGGAAAGAGGTGAGTCTCTGAGCTTTCTAAACATATTATTGACATATCCTTTTACATTGACATATTTACTCTGTCGGCAGTAAATTTATCAGACCGTATTTTTTTATATATATTTGACATTAAACCATATAAAACTGTGTTGACAAAAAGAAGTTAAACTAATAACACTTTTTTAACTAATTTGCTAAGGCTACAAACTACTGATAAGGAAGCGAGTATTTAAATACTTTCTATAACAAAAATCTAAACGTATTAACTCCTACAATAAACTCTGCTTCAAAGAATGGAGCCATTGAGAGCAAGTGTGTTACAAGTTTATTTTTCACATAACAAGATTTGGTAACGAAATTTTAATCTCTAAATAAAGAAGCTTGTTCAATAATTTAACGCCAGCTTGCATAGGTAGTCGTGTATTTGCAATCGGTGGCTAAATTGTCCGTATATTTCACTAGATCGAGTATTGTACAAATACAAATTTTGACTCTGCAATAATTTAAATACAATACAAAACTGTCCCATAAATGTATATTGAGCACAATGTAAGTGTTTAAAAGTCTTAAAATAGTTTCTACATGACATGATAGATAGTAAATAGCAAATGATACGAACGGCTGTTTTGAGGATAAAATATCTTAATAGTTTAGTCTCAGCACATCAACCCCAAAATCTAATGCCATAGGAGAGATGAGGCTGTACTAATCCGTAATCGAGTATTTTAAAGAACCTTTAGAACATAGACCGTCAAGCTTTTTAATAGACTGTTTGACTGTAAATATAAATACGTAACATGGTCGACATGATTATCCCATATAAAGATTTATCAATGTAGATTCCCAACAACTTTGAGCAAACAATCTCATTGAGAACATTTTCTCCTAACATGAATGACACTTTTCCAAGTAAAATGGATGAAACTGAAATTTAAGCACGAAGTTTTGCCCACATCAGTTTTAAGATTGTCACAACTGTACGCACACCTTTAAATTCCCATGGGCTGATATCTTTTAGTTGTTTGTGAGCTAAAGCTTAAGGTTGTGTCGTCAGCACAACGGACAATGTCAACAGTATCTGAAGTGAATATTTACAGTAATTTATGTAAGTATTTTAATACCGAATTGACCTGGAGTATCCATGTAGAATATTTAATTACTAAACTGGCAATAGTCCTCATTTGTTGAACCGTTTGACTAGTGCTGTTCCAAAAAACTTAAATCTTTAAACCGCATACCTTGCTTATTTTCAATCAATTTTTTGATATGGGTGAATTCTAGGGGACAACTGCGCAAGAATTCAAGTTATATTAGTTCTTTAAACCATTGTTACCAACGTTTTATTCAGTTAAAAATACATACTTATTATATATTATATTTATTTATATAAGTAATTGTTTAATTATATATTAGTTTATATATTTTTGATGCTGTCATGTACATTAAAAAATCAAAATTTATTGAAACCAAGTTGTGAAATTCAAAACTATAACAAAAAAACTACACTTACTTAAAGTTTCATAGGTTAAGTAAGACCAACAGTCCTTTATTTGGTTGTTGGTTGAATTTCCCAAAAGCCTAATTAATGAGTACTCAGTTTAACAGTTGGAAATAAACTTTAATCGTGGCTACTAAAACATCAGAAAATTTCAATATTAGTAAAATAAACTTAGATAAAATCAAATAAGAGGTGTTAAAGCTCAAGTTGTTAAATTTACCATTGAATTTCCGTTACAAAAAGAAAATTGATCATACCGTCAACATAGTAAGACCCAGGCCCGGGACGATGAAATGAACACTAATCTTAACCCTCAGAACAAGTTTTTAACATTTTTTCAAAATTGTATATACATATGTATATATGTGTATCATCTCTACAGATCACATTTTTGTCCGATTTTCACTAAATTTGGCGCAAATGTTTCTTCTGTAAAAATCTCGGTCAAGTTCGTTTACCAGCAAAATCAGACAACAGGAACTCTTCTTTGGGTAAGGGGGACCTTTCACCAAAAATGTGGGGTTTAATGATCTAAAAGCAGTAGATTTCGTCCGATTTTGATGACGTTTGAAATATATATGTATTTTGTTACTATGTATCAATATACCTATGTAACATATACATATGTAACATGTTTTCTGGGTCAGTAACGGTAGTCATTTCATGACCCCGTGCCTAGATTTTATCATGCTGACTGCATCATTTATCTAAAAGAAATTTGCTAATGCATTGGTGGTGGAACCTACCGCGTGCCTGTGCACTGTACAGTATAGAGTGTGCAGTGTACAGTATAGAGTGTGCAGTATAGAGTGTGCAGTATAGAGTGTGCAGTATAGAGTGTGCAGTATAGAGTTTGCAGTATAGAGTATGCAGTGTAGAGAGTGTGCACACTGGGTGAGAAGGATCGCACGGCGCTACACACAACAAGACAGCACGGCTGCATTGCGTGCATTGTCTATCCTTGCTTGAAGGCGCGCCTCAACACACACATCTACAGTGTATACTTTGCTTTTACAAACCGACCACTCTTAGAGGGTATTTAAGGTGAACTTTGGATGAAAGTTAGTGTGACTAGTTTTATCTATGGATGATGAGGTGTAGTCTAGTTACAAACTAGGGCGTCAGTACGTTGAGTTAACGGTTTATCATTAATTGCAATTTGAAAGCTGTACACTAATTATACATCAGAAACAGAATGAAAAAATGAATGCTCATTCCGCTGTTATAGTGAAAAATCAAATTTCATCAACATCGAACGAAATTTACCCCATCATTAAAACCCCTTTTTGATAAAAGTCCCCCATGTGGATTCCGATAGTCCGACTTCGCTGGTTAACGAACTTAACCGAGATATTAACAAAAGGAACATTTGTATTAAATTTGGTGACAACTTGACAAAACATGCTACCTGTAGAGTTGATACATATAAATACAAATGTATATAATGTATGTAAGTGTGAAGAAATGCTCAAAACGTATTCTATGGGTCAGGATTGGTGCTCATTTCACGGTCATGGGCCTGGTTTTTACCATACTGACGGCTTGAATATGCAATTTTTCCGAAGAAAATTCGATAGCACGAGCCAGACTAAAATCTATTCCTCAGGCCAGTTATTTAAAGAAATAAAAGTACTTACCAAAAACCATTAATTTAAGAAGCTTCAATCGCCGACCCATACAGAATATCAATTAGTAATTACCCTCACAATGAACTATTATACTACACGTTTTAAACGTTCAACCTGCAATTTCTCTAATGAGATTCACCATGAATTAAATCAATCCATTCCATCTAGCTGGACTGGGACTCGTGGCGTGGTTCTGTAATCCAGCTTCATGGAGGTCAGGTTTTGAGGATGATATAGGTCTAAAGCTCCTCAGATATAGTCTCAGCGATCATCTGATGAAACCCGCATCAACTCCCACCATCGTTTAGACATATCAGACCATCACCTGCGTGGTTCGGAAGTCACGTTAAGCCGTTGTATTTCCATTGGTCATTGGGCTATTAATTAATGACCCATTCTAAAGAAGTCGGCCTTAGTTTGTAACAAGACTACACCTCATAACTCATTACTACCGCTCATCACACTCATCCTTCACCACATATTTGCCTTAAAATACCCTCATGAGAGTGGTCGGCATCTCAAATAGTGATTTAGTGATTTAGCTCATATTATAGCTATATGATCAAGAGAAACTATTGAGGAATATAGAAATGCAACTGCAAACGTACAAACAAAGAATAAACGAGTGACTGCTGAACAAGTCGATCAACAAGTAGCAACGCGAACTTGATCAACTCAATTTGTAGCTGATACGATGAAGAAAGGAGGAACTGGAAAAGAGAAGAGACGAATCCATATTGACATTTAACACAGTGCTCACTTCTTCACTTCACTTCACTTCACTTCTACGCTACAAGTACTTACTTCAACAAAACACTTACACCGAATGCACTTATCGCTAACAAATAAAATAACAGTCTCCGTGACATGTCGTCTTTAGAACCTACCTATCGAGTTTGTTCTAACGTAGTCGTTATCGTTTCAAGTATAAAACCATTAGCTTCAAGTATGTTATTAGGTGCATGTTTATTGTGTAGTTTAAAATGGTGTTTAATTATTCTGCTTGTCAATATTCAAAATGATCAAAATAGGCTACGTTGGTTTGTAATTTAGAATTTCTTGTTACAACTTAAAACTTGAATTAGGTTGGAATCAGTTAACTATGATGTGATGGTGATGTCTATGGACAAGTAACGTTGTACTCTCCTATTGTAAATAGTTAATGACACTACATTAAAGAATGTGAGAAATAAAGTTATTCTTACTCTGATTCTGTGGTACTTCATTACTCGTACTGAGCTCCCTTTCTTCCGTTCGAACCTCTGTAAATCCTGTACATTATTTTTGATTACAAAGATACGACTTGTGACATATTAGTAGTTTTTCATACTAAGCACTCCCCGTATTCCATAATACTTAAGTTTGTGAAACAGGGTTCTATGGCCAACACAGGCAACCATTTTTTAAGTCGAGGAAAATGCTTAGAGCTTTTCTTTGACTTTCATTTTTTTAATCATCTCGAAAAGCCCCAACGACCGCGTTTACTGCTATGCACCAGTATTGGTTTGGTGACCGTAGGTTTGCTTGTCTAAGAAATTCAAAATTCGAATGAGAAAGACTTTCTCGAAAACCTTGCCTAAAGCCGGCAAAATTGAGATTGGATAGTAATTTTGTACTAACAAAGGTTGCTCTCCTTGAAAATTGGAGTGGGTTTTGTGGCCTCAGCATAACTATGTTTGGCACATCCTTGAGTAACCACGAGGAAACCTGATTTTAGTAGTTTGAATTTGTTGCAAACCCCCTTATCACTGTAACATTAAATATCACATAAAGGCCGTTTTGGGGCCCTCATCGAAGGGTCATGGAGAGAGAACCCTGCCCTTTGGCATCGCTCCTGATGGTTGGTCTAGATAAGCAGCTATAAATTACAAATGTGCACTGTTAATGCTCAAACAAAGGACTAGTTAGACAAGTTAGGAATGAAGGTTATTTCTAAAACGAACAAATTACTGAACAAACCATCTCGAGCCTGTTATGGAGAAATTTAATTTAACTCTGTTTAGAAATGTGGAGCTTTTACAAGCTATATACTAAATAAACTTTGGTGGGACAATTGTGGGCAAATGATTGCGTTACCACTGGGCGGCAAGTTTGTTAATCCGGTCCTGAACCACTATTCCGAACCACTATCTGCATTCACAGCACCTAGAGCCACTTGCCACTCGCTAAGACGCCATGTCGATACTCTTGATACTCGCTTTGTTAACTTGACACTCTTTATGTTTTTTCATACAAAACAGATTCGATTCTAGCTTACTCTCAGGTCCAAAAACGTATGTAAGCAACTTCGTGAAAGTTTTCCGCCTGTCTCTTGTTTATTGATATCATAAGTAATATTGTCTTCCTAACGGTGGGAAGCTTTACATACACACATGGTTTAAATATAAAGCCCGACACAAATAGTTAGATAGTTACTCAAGACGTCTTGTATCCAACCTTCCAGGGGTGTCATTGATTTCAAAACACAAAAGGTGACACACGAAGATCTCCTCCAGGTTAAGAAATAAAAAACGTACAGTTTGTATTTATTGTTTATAACTACAAATTTAAAAACAATCTAATATTAAAAATAAAACAATAAAGTCAAATATAAATGATACCAAGAAGAAAAACGTTGAAAACCCTTACAGAAGTCATATGATCAAACTCGCATCAATTTCATTTGAAATAATTAAAAAAAACTAATATACTTGTAATCGCATAAAAACAACAACTTAACAATAAAGCTAATTACTGTAAAAGTAAAGAAAACCAAATCACGAGAGGTAACACACGGGATTAAACTGTTGCACGAGCGGTGAGACGCGATGCCGGGCCAGACTTAGCTCTGGCTGAGGGTGTGGTTGAGGGATGAAGATGAAAGTTGGTGAGGCAGTTCCTAAAAGAGGTGTGTAAGGTAGCCCAGCCCTCGGCACTGTCAGCACACATTTATTTATTTGTACATATACGGTAAACACCATTATACACTTGCAGTTTGATTACATTATGCTTGCAAGACGAAAGATAATAAATATCTAGGTGATACAACACTGATGACTAGAATTTAGCTTTAATAACTTGCGATAACATGCAATAATATTTTGTGTGACTATAAATTAAGAACTAGTGTGACTAGCACGAAACAACAAGCAGTGCTATCTATAATAAACTAGAGAATACATCAATATAATAATTAAAAAGTTAAATAATTTATGTGATTTAAACTGATGGCATGACCTAAAACAACGGCATGCAAGTGCTACTTTAGATACAATATAGCGAAGAAAAACAGAAACTGACTAACAAACACAACATGCAAGGTAACTGAAGCTCTAGCTGACAACATGGCTCATGTAGACCTT
Source organism: Matsumurasca onukii (assembly GCA_018831715.1). Lineage (NCBI taxonomy): Eukaryota > Metazoa > Arthropoda > Insecta > Hemiptera > Cicadellidae > Matsumurasca > Matsumurasca onukii. Next base: position 27,140,881 of record CM032064.1, read on the forward strand.
CAACAGTTCTCTTTTGAACTGGGCCTCGGACATGTGGAAAAAGTGGCAACAGCGGCAACTCCATTTCCCAATCGGTGGATCCTCGGTATGTCACTGTTGTAAGCGAACATGTCTTTATAAACAAAAAAGTATACACCTGGAGGAAACCTCCGTGATGTCACCTCTGGAGGGTTGTTGCAGTTGAAGGTGTTGAATACTGTATTAGAGATGTTGAATGTGGTTGAGACTGTCGTCTTCAATCGATTCCATCTCTGGTGTTTATGTTGTTGTTTATTAACTACTACTGTTTGATTGCTGTTTATTTAATCGAGTTATTAATGTCTGGCTTGGGCAAGCTGTTATTGATAGGTAAACGTCTGTAGTATGTTAACCAGTTCTTTTAGTGAAACTACAACCACCTTAGTCTTCAATCGATTCCATCTCAATCTAATCGGTGTTTATGCGTTGCTTTAGTTTATTGAACGTATGTTCCCCTTATACAGGACCCCCCCCAATCAACCCATTTTGAAAACTGGGGCAAAGTGTCAGTATGCATTAAAAGGTACTTTTGGTTTCTCTAATAAAATGTACTTAGTTCGGTTGCACTGGAAAACTGGTTAAAAGTTATAAAGGCGTGTTCACACTTTAGCATAATACAAATCTGCGTCACTTAAAATCGACGCCATTTCTTTCTGGGTTAAGATATAGACTACTAGTTTTAGCATCCATCAACATTTTTAAGACCTTCAAAATGAGGTGTCACTCGAATTAGAGGTGTCACCTCTAATAAAATGTACCGAGTTCGGTTGCGCTGAAAACACTGGTTAAAAAGTTATAAAGGCGTTTCCACACTTTTGTCTGACCCTGTATATACAAATGTGCGTTTACTTTTGATGTATTTATACACTATTCAACAAAGAAGAGAAGCCAACTGCAAAAGATGCGATTCGACACACTAAAGGCCCCAGCTGGTCTGTCAAGTAGGAAAGACTAAGAATACACAAAGAACACACACACACACACATTGTTGTTTATAGTGTCGTAACTCGTACAATTGAAAGCGAAACGACCGTTAACAGTTCAACTGCTTATTGTGCTTATACTCGTAAATCCTGATGTGTTTCTCAGCACATGACAGCACGTTGACAACAAGAAAATCAACCTTAGAATTGCTCCAACATTTAGCGCCATTAAAAACTCACTTTACAATTTAGGCAAGATAAATTGTATTTAGTATACGTCTTTCTAGTGATGTCAATTACTCTATAACAATTTAATCTGACAAGTTTTTGACTCAACTCAATTGTTAATTTAAATAAAAACTCTTTTTATTATACTAAATAAAACGGATGGGCTTTCAAAAAGAGCGAATCTGTTAGAGTAGCATATAATTTTAAAACAACAAGTGTTCACAAACTAAAATTGCAATAAGTTTTAAGAATTACATTTTGCGATATATTGTTTCGTAGGTTATGAAAAATTAATTTTTAATATTTTGTGTTAAACTTTTCCACGGCATTGATTTTTCACTCACTTTAAAGTGGTGGGTCACTCGATTGAGTAATTTACACGAATTACATGATAACAACCTAACCCTTACAACCTCTATTTGGGAGAGGGATGTTCTTAGATTTTACCGCTTAAAACTAATTTAAAAAAACCTATCACAATGTATTCGTGTTTTTACACTTCCACTTCCAAAATTACTATAAATGGGTTTCAACAATAGGATTTATGCCATGATTGGTTTATTATAAACAAGGAAGAACTTAGTGACTAATAAGAAAAAAAGTAAAGAAGGCATATTTCGCAGGCATATACTAACTGAGCAGTGAGGTTATCTGATAAAATACAGTACGGAGTCTAAGATCGGTCTATTAACGTTATACTTAGTTATGATGTCAGTTTACACATCTAGTGTATAATCCGGCTCCTACTGTCTAGTACGGTATTTTACTTTCACTCATATTTAATATGTTAAATCATAGTACATTTATAGGCAACTATGCAATGCTAAACATGTACGAGTACATAAACTCGTTGCTACAAATTCAAGCGTTGCGGTCAGTAAAAACGCACACAAGTTGTATTACAGCTCTGAGAGTGTGAAAAGGTATTGCAATATCGAAATAGTGTTATCCTGATGACTTTCAACGTAGTGTATTACACTGAGAGCGACGAGTGGGTGGCTGGAGCCGTGTGTCGTACCGCACGTTACGAGTAGGAGTAACCGAGTAACGCTACTCAGTACTCTCCAATAGTGTAGTAGGCAAATGTGGGTGGTGGGAGGAAACTACGACGTCACCGTTTCCTTGGCAACCTACCAGTTCGCTCTTTTGCCGCCAGACTTCGCGCGCGTGCTGCAGTCCGTAGCCGCGGGGAAAATCAATTTAGTAGGAATGTGGCGGGCAGTATGGTAGTGCCGTGGAGCGGGACGTGACAGCATGTACCAGTAACCATTCCTCCGCACAGCATGGCCTCGGTCGCCGCTTGGTTGCCCTTCGCGCGGGCGGCGGCCATCGGTTGGGTGCCGATCGCCACTCACCCGCTCCCTCCGCCTCCCATACCTAAGGACAGGCGGAAAGCCGACGACGAAAAGTTGCTTATCAACGTGTCCGGTCGTCGGTTCGAGACGTGGCGAAACACCTTGGAGAAATACCCGGACACCCTTCTAGGCTCGAACGAGCGCGAATTTTTTTACGACGAAGAGTGCAAAGAGTATTTTTTCGACAGGGATCCGGATATATTCCGGCACATTTTGAACTATTACCGAACGGGAAAGTTGCATTATCCTAAACACGAATGTCTTACCAGTTACGACGAAGAATTGGCGTTCTTCGGTATCCTACCGGACGTCATCGGCGACTGCTGCTACGAAGATTACAGAGATCGTAAACGAGAAAATGCCGAACGACTGATGGACGATAAACTCTCGGAGAACGGCGACCAGAATCTGCCCCAACTGACCAACATCAGACAGAAAATGTGGAGAGCCTTCGAGAACCCGCACACCTCGACGGCGGCTTTAGTGTTCTACTACGTGACCGGCTTCTTCATCGCGGTGTCGGTGATGGCCAACGTCGTCGAGACAGTCCCTTGCGGACACCGGCCGGGCCGAGCCGGCACTCTGCCCTGTGGTGAGCGCTACAAGATCGTGTTCTTCTGCCTGGACACGGCTTGTGTGATGATATTTACGGCCGAGTATCTGCTACGACTGTTCGCGGCGCCGGACAGGTGCAAGTTTGTACGTAGTGTGATGAGCATCATCGACGTGGTAGCTATCCTACCCTACTACATCGGCCTGGGCATCACTGACAATGACGATGTCTCCGGTGCCTTCGTTACTCTGCGTGTGTTCCGAGTTTTTCGTATATTCAAGTTTTCACGACACTCGCAAGGACTTCGTATTTTAGGTTATACTCTCAAATCCTGTGCTTCTGAACTTGGATTTTTGGTGTTTTCTCTAGCGATGGCCATTATTATCTTCGCGACTGTAATGTTTTACGCGGAGAAAAATGTGGACGGTACCAACTTCACTTCCATTCCTGCAGCCTTCTGGTACACCATAGTCACAATGACCACGCTGGGGTGAGTCCTTCTATCTTTATGCATGTTATCAATGTCGCTACCATTCATCTAAAGTAGACCTTCTAGAGAAGTAACCAGTTTCTCTTATAATCACGGATTTTAAAATGGTTGAAATATTTTATAATCTTGAAATAAATACTTTTTAATAATATATTTTTGGATCCCAACGGAAAGATGATGCTCTGAAACATTAAAGAGATGCTAAGCCAATGGCTGACCCTTAGTAAATCGTTGTACTACAGACAATATTAAAGAAACAATAAGATTTTAATTAATATTTTTCTTTCCTTAATATACATTTTAGAGATAAACTCGAATAAGTCAAGTAAATAAGCACAAAGTGCCGCCACTATAACCTGTTCAACAAGTTACTAATTTGATTAAAAGTAAACTAAGTTCTGAAGAGGAAGTGGACGCTGAACGGATTATATAAATTGATTAAACCGACCTGTAACAACAGAAAATTACTTTAACCTCGAACACTTTCTTTCAGGACTTATTGGTTTACTTTAAAGTGTTAAAAACTTGAATACTGTTGCAAATTCCAGCATTTTTTCTTTTCAGTTTTACTGCTACCCTAAAAAGATATGAAATAACTATAGTATATGTATACAACATAATATCCAAGGACATAGTTTAAACGTAAGCTTTCAAGTTCAATGTAGCTTTAAATCGAAAGTCAATACAGACTAACAAGAAAACAATGTTTTAACTTTTTAGAAAGTTAATCAAACATATAGTTCCAACAAAGATTTAAAAGACTTTTAAAGGAAAATCATAGTTTAAAAGGAAAATTGTGTAAACTGTTCTTTGAAAAAAAGGCAGTTAATATACATTAACTTTGTAATAATAAACATTAATTGAACATTTGGGTACTCAGATTATGATTGTAATCTTTATTTGTAAAATTTGAGTTTTAATTAAAGCATGTTGTTAACATGTTCAGACTAAATCATTAGTAAAGGAGCTGGTAACAAACAGTTTCTAGATTAAAAGGCGACGACAACAACTTGATTTTACAAACTATTTAGTAATGTTTTCTTTAAACTCTCATGTTTATTTTAACGTTAGCATTCTATTTTGTGATTTATTTTTATGTCGGATTTAAAGTACAATTAGCGATTTCGCGTAACTTGGAACACGAACAAAACGTAACTGACTTTCTAATCTAAAAGTTAGTAATTGTTTGCCTGTAGTAAAAATAAAACACCCTTTATAAACGAGGGAAGTTGACGTAGACATAGGTTTGCAATTTACCCTTTGAACCTTCCTTTGTTTTAAATCTCATGGTGAAAGCAAACCTACATAGTTATTTTCTTTGAACATGTTTTCCACTATGAAACACTTTTTGATAATTAACATTCGTTAAATTATAAGCTACTACAATCTAAACATATTTCACTTAAATTGTTGCTCTACTCTAATTGAGACTTTTGAGACTGTAATTGAGGTGTTGTTATTAGATGAGTAGGAGGTTCGAAATTCTAGACCTACACACGATATATTAGAACTTGACTGATCTATGTGTAACGCTTTTCAAACAGCAGTTCCAACGCTAAATATATATTGCTATTTGAAAGGTCTCAGAGAGTAACTAGGTGAAATACAACCTAATTTGGCATTAGATTGTATTTCAGCTTACGGGTATTTCAAAAGTGTTCATAGTTTTTTGATCACACATTTAACGACGTTTTAGAATCTGAGTTCTGATTTCGTTGTTAAATAGGAATACGCGTAAATCATAACCACGATAACATAAAAATAAAAATGAGCTGAGTAATGAAAAAGCAGCTGAAGTGTCCAAGCGTTACACAAACAAAGAACAGTTGTTTACGAAAAGAAATTAACCATAACAAACTTAAGACATAACTAGTTTCCTTTTCTTCTTGTGATGATACCTTTAGCTAACTCTTTTGGTGAAATTATAAACGTATGTTTGTGCGTGACGAGCCAGCCTATGCTGATGCCTTTAGGCTAGATCTCGTGTTATTGTTATCTTTGTTATATGGATTTCTACTAACTCAAAGTGGAATCAAATCGCAGGATTTGAACGTTAAGAAAGTGGAATCAAAACGTCGAGAACATTCCGTTGTCAAACGGTTTCACAAAATCAAAGTGACATCCTCATAATTCATAAGTTTAACAGTTATGAGTGGCACGCAAACCCTGTCCAGCACGAATAACAGATTGAGTGACGGTTGAGTTCTATGTTTAGTGTTCAGTATCAGCTTCAGTAAGTTATATCAAGTTTGTTTAGAGGGTATTTTTATTTTAACACAATACCCAATGTCTTGCATGCATGAATACAATTGATAGGATTAGGATATCGATTGAGTTCATTGTTAAATAATGAATTCGTCATTATTGGCAAATCAAGTGGCTAGGAATATAGTTATCAATGAAAACTCGATTGATGAGGCTAACTCCACCAAGTTTCTTGGAATTCACATTGATAGACATCTAGAGTGGAATGTACAAATTGAACATATTTGTAAAAAGGTTTCTTCAGGAATATTTTAACTGAGAAACCTCTCAGGGCACTGCACTTTGAATGTACTCAAAATGGTCTACTACGGCCTAATATTCTCTCATTTCTCTTATGGGATATCTGTGTGAGGATCATGTGCCGAGTACAAGCTAATGAGAGTTTTTGTTTTGCAAAAGAAAGCGATTCAGATTATGAGTAATTCTTATGACCGTGAAACTTGTCTTGGAAATGTGTTTTGGCTTAAGCGAGTCTATGGTTTGTAGGACTTCTTTCTGTGTGACTGGGTTGAAATGAAGTTATGGTATGTCTGATATGTTTTAAAACCTAACAAACAAAAATATGTTGAATCGGAAGTATTTTAAGTTGAACAACAAGAGTAAATGAACTTTCTCTAATTCTTTTACGCAAAATTACTCGAACAAAATGATTTTGAGTTGTTCTTAATTTATAAATTAAATATCCAAACGAACTTCCCCAGCAACTTAAACCATATTGTATTTTTGATTTGTACTTTGTACTATTATTAAAGCAATCTGCGATGTCCAATGCACTGTTCAACTTTCCGTTATCTACCAAAATATCTGAAAAGCTGTTGTGTACCTTTTTACTCCCTAACTCCAATATAACAACAGCAGCCTTACTTTTGTCATCTGAATGTTTAATACAATTTTTATTTGTAATTTGTTTTGACGTGTTAAACACTTTCTTAAAGATTTTTAGATTATTTTACATAATTAACAAAGACAACTTAACTAATCTGCTTAATTCCCTTTTTCTTACGCTAGATACTTTTATCCCTTGGGACACCTAGGTCGTTTTCTTTACACAATCTGATTTAATACCGTAAAACTTAAAAGGTAAAGTTTCATCAAATAAATTTAAGAAATGTTCAAAAAAGTTTGAACTATTTTGGACAGATACACCCCAAGAAGTTTCTTTAACATTACTTACAAAATTGTTTACATTATTTAAGAAAACATTAGTTTTGACTTTTTGAACCCTTTTTATGACAATTAATTGGGTTTGTTACAAATATTAATAAATAACGCTCTTTGATCAGAGGACCCAGTTCAAGATTCATAAGTAGTGTTGAAGTAATTGATTTAATTCTGTTATCAATGCAGGATTGAGTATTTTTGGTTATTCTCGTTGACAAAGAATAGTTTATCTTAAATCCATATTGTTCTATGAAGGTTAAAAACTCAAATTTTCGCTGAGGATTGTTACATTCTTCTAAGATATCTACATCAAAGTCTGATGCCAAATAAATGTGTTTAACGTTTTGGGATTTAATTATAATTTTAAGTAGGGTTACTAATTTATGTAAAAAGTACTTAAAACTTGCCTGACTTGAGGTTCTATAAATAGACACACTGATAATCAAAGATAAAAGTTCAACACATGAAATTTCAAAAACTCAGCTCTTACTGAAAGTGTAAATATCATCTCTTACAGTATAGTTTAAATCATTCCTTAGTAAAATACATGAGCCTCCATGATAACTATCAACCCTACAATAAAAACTTGCCAGACTGTAATTTTTAATACCATTTTGTAATACGTTTATACTGTTAGAGTTAAGCTGATGTTCATTTTAACCAATAATGGCTATATTTGAGTTTTGCAAAATAATTTCAAGATCAAGGTTTTGCCCAAAACTCCTTCTTGAATATTTAAATGCATGAGCCAAAGAAATTCTTTATCACACTTAACATTACGTATCGAGGTTAAGTGGTAGAGAGGACTTTGTAGTCCTAACTTCGCCTCGTTAAACAAGACTAACTTTTTTTATGACCACAAAATAGGAAATTTACATTTACTTCCCCAATGTTCAGAGGGAATTTCAGTGTTGATGAAGTTTACACTTTCGATGCTCATTCACATATAATTGATTATACGCTAGTTTACTCAGTTAAATGAAAAGGAAATTCAGAACTGTTTAACGATCAATTCATTGTTTGAAATATCTATGAAGGTGTGTTCTTTGATAAGTCACAAGTGTAGAGTCGTCGGATCGATTAACCTTGGATCTTGAATTCCGATGAGGTATTACCTATAATTATAACATTTCAAGTATTGATTCAATTCATAGTATAAATTATAGATCTTAATTTGTATAAAGGCTAAATAGTGGTCAGCATAATCACCCGGCAAGTGGGTTCAAGCCTCAGTTCGGTCCACACATTTGTTCTTCAAATTAATTTAGTTATAACATAATATACCATTAAACACACAACACGCATATGTAGTGTGATGTATTTTACTATTAAACCGTGATTTGTCACCAGATTCATACAACGAAAATAATTTTGCAACGTTCAAAGAGGATGGAGTACACCTGTGCCTGTAGTTATAGTCAAGTGTATTGCTCATATACCCTACGTGTAAGAGTAAGTGGCAGAACAACAAACTCTTAATTGGATTTGAGTGTTACGATTAAAACAAAACCTGGTCGATACCGGCAGCCAAACCATCACACGTCTCTTCCTAGATGCAACTCTGCTGGTAATCACAGGTCGTAATTACGAAGTGCTAGTCGTCCGGAATCGTCAGTTGCGGATACTGTTTGATATTCTTTAACGACTAATGAGCGTTTTCCATGCACCTAACGTCCGACCTTTTCCTGCAAGACGGGCTCTTACAGCAACAATACACCAAATATAGAACTATTGTAACAAATCTGTAACATCATTTAAACGTATGTACATCAGTATCTTCTGAGTACTTCCATAACTAATATTAAAATGCAGTTATCTGTTCAGGAGTATTTTGGTATATATCCACATGGATTTTAAAATATGTCTCTATTAATTGTACTAGTTCTCTAGACTACGAACTAAACTAGACTCTACAAATGTGTAACCAAATTTACAGACGATTGCACTGGTTTATGTTTAACCACTCTGCTTCTCTGTACATTCTGGCTAAACCCGATCTTGTTATTATTGCATCCGATCCCTTTGCAGTGCAATTAGGGATTATTACATACATTTTTCAACGAAGCCTTCAAAGTTACTGAAAACATTGCAACTACTTTGAACATTCTTGATTAGACTACTCTTCCTTCCATTATCCGTTTCACGTTCTTTTGCCACTGCAGAGATTATGAAAGTACGTGTATATCGTGAAAACCAGACTTGCGTCTACATTGTAGGTCTACACTCTACACATAGTGCACGCTGTATCCAAACTGTCTAGTAGCGACCGGAAAAATATACCATGTCCGGTCTATTCAGTTTGAAACAGTTTACCTTTTGTTTAGAGTCATTTCAAAGATTTTAACGTTCCAATATTTTTACAGTTGATCTCAATGCCGCTTATAACTAGATCTAACATCATTCAATCTTTGAAAATTGGGAAGGGTTTTGCTAATTTCAGAGAGAAGGAAACAGACCCTGAGTAAAAATAAATATTGAAAGTGTACAAGTGGACTCAATAGTCAATAGGTGCCTCAATAACTTAAGCCACACCGTCGCTTAATTTGAGTCTTTTCACTATGTTTTGAGTGAAAGTTGCTTATCACTCTGGTTATGTACTAGGCCTCCCTTGTCACCGGGATCAGAGGCATACAGGTAGTAGGACTAGATTTTGAAAGTGTTGATAATTTACTTCGGGGCGGATGGAGTACTTGGTTGAATTCAACTGATACGAAAAGGCTGTTCAGTTCTTTCAAGACTTATTTCGGATCGTTTACGCGATCGTTCTTTATTTAAGTATAGTTTGTTTATTTGTTTGTGGATTTGTATTGTTAACAATTGCCCACGTGTTCTTGGAAACATGACTCACGAATAAATTATTTGTAACTTTAGAAAACGTCTTGAAATTCGACGTGTAACCAACATACTAACATAAGAGCTAGACTGGAACGATTCGAGTATAAGGGATTAGACTGAATGGGAATATTGCATTTTTGAAACAGACCTTAATTTCAGGACGAATGAAAAATGTTAGTTTCTTTTCCACAGAAAAGTGACGACCACCACGCATGTAAACATGTTTTAAGCATACACAATTTACCTATGCAAACATTTTATGCTGGGTTCAAATTTAAATCTACCCTAATATTGATTCTGGCAACCAACAATAAGTAATGCGGTGAAATGAAATGTCAATGAACCTGCCAAGGCTAGATGGATGGTAGGGGTCAGTGATGGATAAACAGGAAGGCTATTAAGTACAAAGTTGTGGTTTATTGCAAGTGTACGTGTTACGGGCATCGTTTATGCTACACTATAAAAAAGCAGTTACATCTGTTGTTGGCCTCAGAGTTAACAATGGCAGCCAGGTCGTATCGTTCTCGTTCCAATGTGATTGTGAACACAGACAACAAACACTTGTTTGCTGTGAGCTAACTTAAGTACCTAGATAATTCATTCATCGTGTTCACGTCAATTATTGGAGGAAATTGTTCACATTTGTTGACCTACCGTCAAATACAACTGTGGACTGAACAGTACATTTTTCAAAAGGTTAAGGCTTTCAATAAAATGTATGTAGTATTGCTATATAACACGGATATAGTCTAGTATTCGTGATGCGTAATGTTTCACAATGAAAACAATATTGCATCTGGGATCTTACGTACGTACCGAGTCACCCAACGAGCTAACTTTGAGATTCCGTTCGTAAAAGAAACAGATGTAGTTCAAAAACATGTAAATTAATCTATATACTAATACAATTCACCTACCATTAATCAAAGTTGAAACACAATGGACAAGAAAATAGAAAAATATGTGTGACAGTTGATTGCAAGTGTACAAATATGAAAAATTACTATGGATTTTAAATTAATTTAATAATTAGCCAGAATATTGCGAATACACTATAGTGTTTTACGAATTTACACATACGTAGAAGAAACCTGCATGTTTTATAATGTGCAACGTCGCGAGTCCCAAAAGACACACTAATAGGCAGTTTGAAATCTGTCACTCGATAGATAACAGACATTGGTGTCCATCCGTCAATTATATTGTGAAAGCCAAGTGCAGATTGCGGGCCGTGAGCTTAGAGATAAGGGTGCTAGAGGCTTCTATGGACACGATGTAGTTTGTGGAATACAGAGTGTGATTTGCTGATCGCGGTCTGTGCGAATTAAGAATGGGCTTGGATCTCGTAGGCCTATAGATACAGGATAGTTTTCGGTATTTGAAATGTAGACCATGTATAGACATGGGAAAGTGCTCGTGGATTGTAGGCTGCGAGCTTAAGAGATGAGACTTATGGACTTACAGACACGTGGGTTGGGGATCGCTGGTTGCGGGCTGCGGGGTTCAGAGATGAGACTTATGGACTTACAGACACGTGGGTTGGGGATCGCTGGTTGCGGGTTGCGGGTTGCGGGGTTCAGAGATGAGACTTATGGACTTACAGACACGTGGGTTGGGGATCGCTGGTTGCGGGTTTGGGCTGCGGGCTGCAGGGGTTCAGAGATGAGACTTATGGACTTACAGACACGTGGGTTGGGGATCGCTGGTTGCGGGTTGTGGGCTGCGGGCTGCGGGGTTCAGAGATGAGACTTATGGACTTACAGACACGTGGGTTGGGGATCGCTGGTTGCGGGTTGCGGGCTGCGGGCTGCAGGGTTCAGAGATGAGACTTATGGACTTACAGACACGTGGGTTGGGGATCGCTGGTTGCGGGTTGGGTTGCTGGTTGCGGGGTTCAGAGATGAGACTTATGGACTTACAGACACGTGGGTTGGGGATCGCTGGTTGCGGGTTGTTGCGGGTTCAGAGATGAGACTTATGGACTTACAGACACGTGGGTTGGGGATGCTGGGCTGCGGGTTCAGAGATGAGACTTATGGACTTACAGACACGTGGGTTGGGGATCGCTGGTTGCGGGTTGCAGGTTGCGGGCTGCGGGGTTCAGAGATGAGACTTATGGACTTACAGACACGTGGGTTGGGGATCGCTGGTTGCGGGTTGCGGCTGCGGGCTGCGGGGTTCAGAGATGAGACTTATGGACTTACAGACACGTGGGTTAGGGATCGCTGGTTGCGGGTTGCGGGTTGCGGGGTTCAGAGATGAGACTTATGGACTTACAGACACGTGGGTTAGGGATCGCTGGTTGCGGGTTGCGGGTTGCGGGCTGCGGGTTCAGAGATGAGACTTATGGACTTACAGACACGTGGGTTGGGGATCGCTGGTTGCGGGTTGCGGGTTGCGGGCTGCGGGGTTCAGAGATGAGACTTATGGACTTACAGACACGTGGGTTGGGGATCGCTGGTTGCGGGTTGCGGGCTGCGGGCTGCGGGCTGCGAGCTTAAGAGATGAGACTTATGGACTTACAGACACGTGGGTTAGGGATCGCTGGTTGCGGGTTGCGGGTTGCGGGCTGCGGGCTGCGGGGTTCAGAGACGGGGGCTCGGGGCTCGCGTGACCGTGAGTCGCAGACGCTGTGCACTCGCCAACAAGGCTATTAATAGCAGCAGTGTTGCGGTATCTCGAGTGTAGTTTGAAAAATATGAGTATCTCTCGTGAAATGTTTGATTCTCGGCCAAATGCACGCCACAACAAACAAACCTAACTATTAAAAACCGAACAGTTAATGAGGGGTGGAGTTCGGACAGTTCTCACCTAGGAGCGTGAACGGATGATTGATCTGTGAGCGCCGGCTGCAAGGCACAGCTACATTGTACTAGGGGGCTATTGGGTTAGGGGGATACTAGCGAGCGACACCCGCCTAAGTGTTGTTGTGTTGACCTACACTGCATACGAGTATACACCACACTCCAGTCTCCCACTGTCTCACAGTCCACTCTACACTTCACACTCTACACTTCACACTCTACACTCCACAGTTTACAGCTTTTCAAACACGAGATACTGTGGTTTGTAAATAATCTGTCACAGTTGAAATTTACTTCTTTGCCTCTCGGAACAAACACATACTCGTATATTTGTAAGAGCCTTTCAATATTTATAACCCGACAAGTTTTCTTGAGTCTACATTCCAATGTTTGAAGCATGTACGCTAAATGTGGAACTCGTGGGTTTTAAAATAATTTAAGTTTCAATAAAACTAACATAAACCCAACGTAAATGGATTGTGTGTAGTCTGTTAAAAAAACACCGACTTGAAAAATAAAACCCTAAATATAGATGATATACTAACGAGTAATAATTTAGTACATAAGTAGATTGAACTTGACGCCAAAATGATGGTGGTTTAAAGATTGGACACTTGGAACTTTAAATCGTTACCATTTCTTTTAAGTATATTCTTTTAGATAGGGCGTTTGTATCACTGTTTTAACTAGTTATGACCTTTAATTTGATACCGAACAGCCACAAAAACGTGTTGACCAAAATCCAGGAGATTATCGAAAGAAAAATGTTCTATAGGCTAGGTTGAGTTTGGTATAAAATAAAAAGCATAATTTAGAATAAAAAACCGTTTCGGGACGTTTTAGAGGCACTGTATACAAAACGGTGGGTATATGGTTCATTCATAACATTTAAACATAGATGCGTGTGCTATCTTCTGAGACCAAGCCGCTCTCGGGAAGCGTGAACGGCTGAAATCTCAAAATAAGAACGGTGGACCCGGGCATAAAAAGAACCACACAAGTACTATAGAACAAACTTTATTTAATGAGTAAGCAATCTTAATAACCACAATCCAAAATATTAAATTAAACAAGATCAAGAAGCATGAGCATAAATAACAAATAACGTTTACCAAAATTAAGCGTGCACATCATAATAAACCGGCAAGGGTACAGCTTCAACAATTCACAATAAAGGTTACAGATATTTAAATGTTCAATATGAAATCGAAAAGGACAAGTTATTTTAGTTTTACAATATAGAAAATATATATCATACAAATTTACTATAAAAACCTTTAACATTAACGGGTACATAAATCCCTCAAAAATTCCCTTAATAGTGATGGGCATTACTGACAAGTACCTTTAGTACTCTAGTACTCTTTAGTACTCTAATTACTTTTAAATACTTTAGAATAGAACTCTTACACAGGCAAAATTTTACATACCACTCATTTAATTTACACTTGACACAGAAACACAAAACACATACGAGAAAATTTGGCGTAACGTCAATTTCGAAAAGAGAAAAAGGTAACCAGAAAATAGAAATTTAATAATGGTAACGCTCTAGGACTGACCAGGTCCGGAGTTCCGAATTAGGATTATATTCTCAATTAGGTATTTTACGATTAACAAAATCCAAATTACGAAAAAGGCAACTGAGTTACGGGTGCTACGCGGAAGTCACTGGGGACGAAGCAGATATTCCCTCGGAGAAACTTTACAGTCCAGAGCATATTCACTACGGCACTTATCTGGCATGTTTAGCAGAACAGAAGTAGTTCAACGATGAAATCAGAGTAGAAGTAGTTCAGCGTAGTGAGAGCTGCGTGAGCCAGTCCTCAATAGTCAAGCAATGGTCAGCATTTCCACCCAGTGTCCAGCACTCCAGCATCTCTGCGTAGCATTTTCAGTCCAAGGATGATACTAGGACTCGTACATGTTGATCTCGGCCTATGCCGTGAGCCTCCCTTTGGCTGGTGAGTGTAAGTTAACTCCAACGATTAAATTTGTTTGTTACAAAAGAATACAGAGACAATAAATAACAGTTTAACAAATAAGATGCACATGGAAGACATTTTATCCGACTGCCAACATGGCACCAGTGGCACAGAACGAGAAGAAGGAAGACAGGGCTGCTGTCGTAGGCAGGGGCGCTGCCGACCCCGCAGGCGCATAGAACAAAAAACTGCAGCGAGAAATCACCGAGCCAACCTCGGCACTATAATTGGCTCATTTCCAATCTTGCCGATCAAAAAGACAATGATTCTCAATCAACTAACTCACTCAGGTTACGATATGGTAACGCGTGGTATAGGTCAAAGTTGAGTGCTAGAGAGAACCTTATACTCTTATGTCAACCTCGCCTCTTTGAACAAACTTTACCATTACATTTGTCCAGTTTCTACCTATACTGCAAAATTACCGTCAATTTGTGTTTGCCAACAGGCTAATAAATCCATTTCGTTCAACAAAAACTACTTTGCAAAGAACAATACGGATTTGTAAAAGGAAGTAACTCGACAGATGCTATGGTTGACTAACGACTTTGTAACTGAAGTAGTTATCACATTGAACAAGAAATCTGTAAAATGCAGCCGTGGGCGCATTTTTAGATATACAAACTTTGACCGCTTGTACCACAACGTATTCTTTACACACTTGGAGTTCAATCAGTGTCTTGAGATTAGATCAAGTTATACGTCTTGCTCCGCAGGACGGAGAGCTTAGGTTAGATGTAATACAAACTAAAAGATATATTGAATTTAGGACTCCTCGCTCAGTTTAAAAATTAATTACCAAAACTATATACGAATATTATTTGAAAACTACTATATAGCTTATAAATAACTATGTATGCTGATGACACTACAATTGTTAAAAACAGAACTGAACTTAGAAATGTATGGTTATTTTCAACTAATATTTTCAACTAAATAGTAATAACGTTTAAACTGACTAAAACAAAATGTCTAAGTTATGCGGAAACCAGCTTTATCGAAATATGCTGAAGATATTTGAGACTTCTATGTCAGAATACTATGATATCAACCTTCTTTTTTATACATTAGTTAGATAAGAAGGAGTAATATTCGACGATTCTTTGAATATACGTCACATAAAAATGCCCTAGCTCTAAAATATAGTTTTACCTATTCCTTTCGGCAAGACTCTCGGGCTGTAACATTTGTTTTGCATGTTACTTTACTAAGTATCATAGAGCAAAAGATTGTTTAAGTAGACAAACACAAGTTTTGTGAACACGTGAAATTGAATGTGAAATATTGAATTAATAGTATGTACTATCCATGGAGTTAACTTAAATTATATCCAGATGATGTTTTGGTCTTCAATGCTCACTTAGCGTGAGTAATTGTTTTTACTCTTACTTTGTTCAACCCTATTAGTCTAAAGCAATTTTCCAGTGTGTATTTTTCATGTCCCCTGACATGATTTGCTACTTATCTTCCCACCACAAAATACATGGTCAGTCACCCGTATACTGTTTGTCACAACCCTAACACTCAAGTTATAATGACATATTTTGAGTTACAGTTAACATGTCCTCTTGAAATGAGTAAGATGGCACTACGATTGAGATTTACTTATACAAAGCATCACATGTATGTTATACAGTATACTCGGGTGGTAAGATACAGGGTGTCATGGAAGGGTGTCACAAAGTTTACTTTAGGATTAGGTTTGTTGAGTCAAAATAAAGATAAAATCAAGAATGACATTTTTCGAAAAACGCTTAGTTTATCAGATATCCGCCATATTGTTTTTCACTTATTATTAGTTAACTCCTACTCCACTTATTGGAGTTGAATCAAACCTGATATAAATTGTGTATCTAAGTAAGACCATCTTTGGAAAAAATTACCAGCATCATCTAACTTGAAAACGGTGGCTATTTATGGCACTTTTGGCGTTTCAACTTAATTAGCGAATAAACTGTTAGGTTTAAAATAAAATGTAACGAAAAACGTTTCCTGGCAAATTCCTTTACCTAATTACTGTATTAGATTCATGAAAGTCAATTGAAAATCAACAAGGCATATTTTTCAGTCTGTTTTAGTCATATTTTCCCCTAAAGCTCAGCTATTTCTCAATCGACTGTTATGAACTTAGTTTCAATAGATAGATAATGATATCAACTAAATAACTCTTTACACTTTATTGTAAACCTCATCTTTATTCGCTAATCAAGGAGTAACACCAAAAGCTGTAAGGTGTAACACCAAATACCATAAAATAGCCACCATTTTGAAATAGTAAGTTGGATTATATTGGTAATTTTTTCCATAGATGGACATACTTGGATACAAATGTATATCAAGTATGAACCAACTTCAATTAGTAGTGTGGGATATAATAAATGATGGGTGAAAAACTAAATGACAGACATCTGGCAAACGAAATAGTTCGACAAAATATCATTCTGTGTTTTTTTTTTTTACCCTATAAATCTAATCCTAATGTTCGAGACACCCTGTATAGAGTTTATAAGTGTGGGATGCGAGTGCGAGTGTCAGTAGCGAAGCTGAATTGTTATGAGGTTGAGGGAGAAGGCCGCACTAATATTAGATCGCGGAGGCAACTCGGCAAGAGACAAGACACACTACTCAGTAGTCTCAGCTCTCAGTGGCCCGCTTTAGCTCGAGGTGAGAACATCTACGAGTAGAATCTAGATGAGAAACTAGTTACCGTAGTTACAATAGTAAATAGCCAACTGAGTGTCGACATAAACTATCTAAATGTTTAATCAATTGTACTAGGCTTAAACGCCTGGCTACTTCGTGGCCCAACCCTTCTGAGACCTTAGGCTGTGAGATTTCATTATGAAATACAACTTGTTTAAGTGCCTAGCTTCTTATTTTTAGCAGACTTCAAGAGAAACGAGGAGGATATGATATACAAGTTGAACCTGCGGCGATTTTAATTTTTACGTCTGTTCACGAATAACTTTTGAACGCGCACCTAGGCCTATGTAAAGCAATAGATAATTGCATTAACTCAAACCTTTTAGAAATTTTACCGAAGTTTTAGTTGAAGTCGGTTCAATCTTTTATTAAAGAGTTTTATTACTATGAATCATGCCCTTTCTTCTGTAGAGCTATTCGACAACTTCTTCCCACTTCGGCCTTCATCCTCAAATGTTCTTTATGTATATTTAGATGAAGCTGATATCTTGCATGCTTACATTTAAGAAAATGCTCGAGATGTTTACTGTCGGAGCGTAAGCGAGATAATGTAAAATCTGAATGCTTGAATGAGATTTTGGTGGAAAGGAAAATTTTAGATTTAATAACAATAGGATTACTACACATTGTATGTACGAGTAAAAACTGTTCATGGAATAACTACTTACTTATTTTTCATCCATTTGTCCGTAGTGATCTTTTAGGGGAAGGGGCGTCCCCCCAGAAAAATGGGTTTTGGCTGTACAAACTATACAATTGTATGTTCTGATTTTAGTAAAACGTGATAGAACGATTTATAGTTCCGTATCTAACATTTGTACTAAAGGTCAACACAATCCGTTCAACCATAATGGCAGCAAAAATGTTATGTTTAAATAAATACATAAAAAGTGACTTAATTACAGCGTCTCTCAGTATAAGTATGGTTTTACATAGCTACTTTAGACAATCTTAAATCTATATTAATCTACGTGAATACTAAGGTTAATCTAAATCGGAACATAAACACATTTTGTGTAGCATTAACACTTATCTTTGGGGGGAAATCACCCCCAAAAGCCACTTCCTGTGGATCAGGTTTTATGGTTATCGAGCGAGAATTAGAAATATACAAAAGGAACATATGTGCGAAATTTCACTCAATCCGGACAAAAGCTGCATTTTGTAGAGTAGAATTCCGGAGTAATTCTCAACCTCCATTACTAGAAGTTCGCTAGGACTCACGGCAGTGCTGTGGCTACGCGTCGTCTACGTTTCAGTTTAGTTACAGCTCATCGTCTTGTGTTTTCATGTAACAGAATAATTACGTACCGATACACTGAAAACACTATAACACTATGGTAACGGTTAATAAACCACAATTAGGTGAAAGTAACCGCAATACAGTCGATCACTCCCGCAAATGGCTTTACCTGTAATTGGTAGGCTATGGAGTTTAAGTTAAACGTGAACGTTTTTATTTGGCGAAAGTAAGCCATCTCTTACATTTAACCACGAATAAATGGAAAATTTTATATGTAAATATTGTTTTAACTATTCAAAATTATTAAACTTACATAAAATAGTAATAACTGAGCCTACAAAAACTATTGCTTCATTTTCTTGTAAGGAACGTTTGGTTTTTAAAGAGTAGAGATATCCATAGGAGAACTTCATTATTAACTTAACTTTTAAGTTTCAACTTCGGATTTTTAGTTAACTAACTAACTTTGTAATACATTATTCGCGTTAATTTAATTTAATTCGTCGAAATACCCAATAAAAACAATATTTACATTTGAAATGTTCCATTTATCTACCAAACCAGAGGACATAAAATGTTTTATTTGTTCAATTGCAAGAGCTGTCCAAAATGACGACCTTCGACACGGTAGCATAACCGGAAAGACTTATTATTGACTGTAGAGAAGTCCAAACGAATTTAACCAAGTCCTGAATCAAAATAATGTAGTCAGTTCTATTGTTGTTGCGTTAGCTGACTGGAGGAATGCATGGCGGGCATAGGCCGGTAAGACAGAAATTACAATAACTTCGTTGTTTCTCAATCAATTTTCAAAGCTTATACATTTTCGTAAAGAAAAATAAATACACTAAGAATGATTGTTCCTTTAAGTTTGTTGTAAAAGTACTCGTTTTGAGTTATTTAATTAACAGTCGCCATTTTAAAATTTAAAGTTAAAATTTAATAATAACTTTTTTCTGACTTGTAAATGACATTTTACATTTTGACCAAAATTTGGTGAAAATCGGTACATTAATTTTGATGTTATAATTATTTTAGTAAAAAACATATCCACACAGACAAACGGACAACGAAGCGCCGGAGACCCCTGTTTATATGGTAAAATATTATTGTTTTGATCCAAGGAACATGTCTACAAAGTATGTCCAGAGAGTTCACCGACACTCTGTATACCTACAACCATCTGTGTAACTCACTGACTCACTGATGTATACAAATGTTTACCCACTTCTAGATAAGCTAGAAACTTGAATTTGGTATGTAGGTACCTTTCACTAACTCACCAAAGGAAAAATTGCCAAAACTCAAAATTTTAAATTTTAACCACCCTAAAAAAAAAAACCAAACTGGCGGAAAACATGTTTTTCTAAAAAGTATCTAGTGGGTGAATGGTAAGTCCTATCTAAAACGGACTGCATTTTCGCGGGCAGGTTTTAGGCACTCTATCGTTTTGGTCCTATATTTTTTTGTCGTATCTGGCCTCATTCACCCTCAAAAAGAGTAAAAGTTTCAAGTTTTCTACTTTTTTCACGATTTTGCAACAGTTTTTAGTTTATTTCTCCGGTATTATAGGGGTTAGACGCTTTAAACGTCTTCATCTAAAGTATGAAGTTAATTTTCCCTTTATAAATATGTTGAGAAAAAATTCCAAATTGTATACATTTGCTAAAGAACGCGTTACCGACAGTGAAGTTCGAATTTTTGGTTAGACCGGCGTGAAGTTAGCCCGACCTACATCTTTCTTACTAACGCCAAGAACACGTCTTGTATAACACGTGTATTACACTGACCAACTGGAACAGAGAACACAAAATACCTGTTTATACACAGCCAATGGAGGAGAAGAAATACTTTAGTTTTGATGAATGACTCAGTTTGTTCCTATCAAAGGAGTTGAAATGACTAACACTACTTCAGAAAGTTCCAAACTCGATGAATCTCGATGAACGTCCATAATAATACTCGTACTTCAAACTTAGAAACTCTACCATCGCCAACAACAACTTCAAACAAGGGATGCCTACAGTTAGCCTTTAAATGCACAGTCATCGTATAAAGTGTAAACCCGGAGTTCTTCATAATTAATGTTACCTCATAGTGAGTTATTTATTCAGTTATTTAGTTTGTAAGCATTGTATAACGCATGTAATTTCATAAATTCGTATTCATTAATGTAAGAACATATAGTGTAAAAATCAAGATAGTAAGACCCGTAAAAGTATTTAGCTCTTCATATATAACTTTACAACTCCATGTCATAGCCAAGTTACGGCTATCATCACTGGCAATGATTCTCATGTTGCCATGTTTAAACGACATGTATTACATAGGTACTTTATACACGGTTAGTTTGTAATTTTGACTTTCTTTCTTAACCATTTATTATCATAAAACCTGACTATTGCAAACTGGGTAACATTTTGTAGCGAATATGACGGACCCTAAATGTTTGAAACCCGTTATTGTGGAAACATGTTGTTAAGCGTTCAGTTTCTTTTGGTAATTAAGCTAGTAAATGATAATACAACAAACTAAACGTACTAGAACGATACGCGTTATGGTTTTGACGAATGAATGGTTTACAGTGATGCTCGTATCACACATTTTAGATTGTGTCTCGGTTACCTTAAATTGTCCCTTTAAACCATACTTTACGCGTAGCCATGTTTCGAATACCATAAACTTAAACCTTATTTTGTATCAAGGTGCTAAAGACTAATTGTTTACCAAATTCGAGTTGTATCGATTAAATCCCAATATGTCGTTAAGACATTACGAAGTATTATATGGAAATCCCTATGGCCACCATTATGATACTTGATAGCTACTCTATGTATGTATAACTTAGGTTAGGGTATTTATATCTTTGTTTGGTACTTGGTTCCATCAGTGAATTGACTTTGTTAAATTTAAATATATCCAGTCTCAAGACCTATATCAATTAATAGATGAAATACCTGTTCGGGACTTTCGGACTTCGGAAATCGGACTTTCCAATTTCTTCACAAGGTCTACAGGCACCCAACAGGTATTTCATCTATTAATTGACTTTGTAAGTTCTACGTATAAAGTATTAATTGTATGAAGGATCTTGTTTGGTGATAACGATGATACCTTTGATTCCTTCAATTATTGGCAAGTCAGAGAAACATTCCCCAACTTGCCCTCGATTTCTTTAACAGAACAGAAAGGAAAATATTATCCCCGGACTGTTACTTTAAACGAAGAACACAAGTTTATTACTACTGAAAGTAACGTAGGAGCCTTTAAACATATTTAATTTAGGTGAGTGAAAATTCACTATTTAAGTACCATCAGTAAACAGCTTATTTGTTGAGTGGACAGACGTAGGTTTCTTGTGGAATTATGTCTGCAAAGCTTGACCCTCTTGAACACAGTTTACGAGTAGATGAGTTTGAAACAGAAAATCAATTCAAGAAAACGTCATACCTGCATGGTTGTGAGTACGTTTCGGTTTAATGCGCAGCAAAATGACATATAATAATGTATCAATTGGTTAATTACGTTTACTGGGCTTTGCACCTTAAAACTTAGTACAACTAAGCTGTCACTGACAAATCTTACTTACGTTCTTCATTCTAATTTAATCTAAATCACAAACAAACATCTTTTCTTTTGCTAACGAAAACAGTTTGGATACAAATATAACAATAGTGCAGATTTCGTTATACCAACATAGCCTGCGATTAAAATATCACTACGGACGTTTTCCATTGAACATTTGTCCAATTCATCAAGCTGACTTTGTTGCCTTGTTTTTCTTATGTGCTAGAGACACATTTTTAAAGCTCGATTGATTTCTTATGTGAAATTCAATTCTTCAGTCTTTAGTGTTCATTCATTAGCGTTAACCAATTTGGTTTAAGAAACTCTCGTTCTACGGAGGATGCACTTCTCACTTTCAGTTCCGATATCTATGATGGTGTGGACAAAGTAGAGGACCGTGCAGCTCATTATGTTGACATTACCAAAGCAATTAGTTCTGTAGATCATTACATATTATTGGACAACATGTTTCCTGCTGGTATCAGAGAAACTCCTTTGAACAGATGTTCTACCTATCTTGCAGATAGAAAACAGCGTGTGAAGGTTGATGATGTATTTTGTTATGAATCGTGATGTGCTTCAAGCTTCTGTATTAAGACCAATTTTATTCTTAGTATACGTAAACGATACCTTCAAAGGAAATATAACTGCATTTGCTGATGATCTTGCCTAACTAATCGTGCTTCTTCATTTATCTTCAGAACTATAAGCAAGTAACTTTCAATTGACAAGATGTTGGTTTACATGGTTCTGAGTAAAAAGAAGAAAATAAAAATCATTGATTTAAAGAACATGCTATTTTGTTAGTTCGTCTAGTTATTAGGACTTCACCAGCCAAACAAGAAGTATGTTGCGATTGTTTTAGAATAAATGAAATTAAAACAATGAAATATATGGGTTTGCTCATGCATTTTGAGCATTCATGGACGAACCATATCAATAAATTAAAGAAGCTGGATATGGCTATGGAAAGGATATGGATAAAATTGTCAGAACATTTTACTTCTAAAGAGAAGTGTGTTCATCAAATATTCCTCTAAATATGTATCACGCTTTGGTCAGTTTAAGACTGGGTTATGGTATTGTTCTATGTGGTGGAACATGCTTTTCCCACTTGTATCCTATAGCTTTTTACAAAATACCATCATAAGAGTAATTCGCAGAGTCCCAAAATGATACATTCTGCTACTTACACAATTATACTCTTGAGACATCTATAAGTGTTTCAAGTACTAAGGCAGTTTTTAATAGACGCTCAAAATCTATTGTCATCCGAATAAAACTGCAGTTTAAGACAGTCTTTCACCGTTATAATTCCTAAGTATAGAATGAAAGTGCGTCAGCAGTGTAATACATGTACTGCTCCGAGATTTTAAACAGGTTTGCCTTTAAAATATATATTATTTTTGAATTGTTAATTTTGTCAAATAGGTTAGACGATTTTCATGTACAGCACCGAGACGATGGGCTTAGCTCCCGAAACCGGTCGTGCTTCAATTAAAATATGAAAAAGGGTACTACTCTGTTTTACTTGTCTTTGTTAATAACATTAGTAGCACTGAGTGGACGATTTCCTGTTTAATATGAAATACAATATACAACTGATTTCAAACCATTTAAAAAGGTGTTTATTAGCCTTATAGAAAATTATTTATTAGCCTGTTTTAAAACAAATGGAAAAAATATGCAGAATTTATTTTGAGAGTATCTTAAACACTAATGAATTTAAAATTATGTTTTAAACGATAAAATGACCTGAACGTCGGTGTAGAGAAATTATACAGTGTACCGTAAATTTTAAACACGTTTTTGGCTGCCAATTTTAAACGGGTGAATAGTTTCAACCCTGTTTTAACTATTCTTTTAAAAGTTTAATGGGATTTAAGTTACTTTATTTTAAGTATTTTGGTTTGAGACACTTTATATATTAAAGCCTTGTTCTAAAAAATATGCACAATGTATTTTTCTAGTATCATACAAGTTATGTAAGTGTGTCCAAGAACATAGTTTTAATTTAATACCAATAGAAATAATGACAAAACCTTTGTACGTAATATAAATAACAAACAATCTTAGCTTTAGTTTTCCCCTCAATTATTTTTCTAAAAGGGAATACTTTGTTAAACTGCATGTAGGCTAAACGTTGTATTTTTCTGTATACACATTTTTAAATTTGAAAAAAATTTATAGAGACTCAAGTTTATAGAAATGGGGAGATAATTTTGAATTTTGTTCGTTTACCCTAATATTAAGTAATTAAATTCGCAGTCAATATTCTGAAACTTCTGAAATATAGAAACAAGATTTAACGAATTTGGTTGGCTAAACAGCTGTTCATGAAAAAGGAAAGAAATAGTGTAATGTTTAGTGTTTGAGCTCTTCATCAAGCCAGGAGAGCATAATAACACAGACAGTAGACAATGGCTTGAATGGAGAGAGACGTCACTGATAAGTAAACTCGGAGATGGTATTGACAATGCACAATTCACTGCGCTTTATGTCGCAGTCGTACAGTGTGTGCGTGTGTGCGTGGGTACGTAAGCATACATAGTAGCGGACACTTACTCTCTCAGTAGTCACTAGTCAGTAGTCACTACTAGTAGTCAGTCAGTAGACGCGTAGACTATAGCCCAGTTCTCACTTCTAACTTCTCAGTTCTTCAGAGTTCAGTTGTATTTTGGGAACGGAAGGTCTCCCACACGGCTACATTCTTCATTGCATCACTTTACTATCAATCTGGAACAGGCGTACAGCGTACTACTCGTATCTGTGAGACTGTGAACAACATTCTCCTGCCCCGGTGCAAAACAGTTTATGGCGCAGATTCATCTCCTCTAATTGGTCCGACACGGTTGAGTCACCTGTTTATCCATTTCTCAGTAAACACTGAGGCCTCGGATATATCTGTACGGATTATATTTACACCTTTGTAATGAACGCTGTTTTCTCGAAATAGGTTGTGAAAGTAAGGCAAACAGATCGGACGAACTCACGTTCCTCCCAGTGTTGATTTCTTGATACCTGAAGTGGTCTAAACCAACGTTGTTATCCTCCCTAAAGCCTGGGATTATGACTTACGCGTTCTACCTTTTTTTATATAGCGATCTTAATAAATAAATTGATATCCATGATTTAAAAAATCAGCACTCGAAGTATAAAGCTACTTACATGATAACTATTCAGAGTTAACTACTTAATGATGAAAAACTAACACTACAAGTCTCCAACTTGGAAAATAAATTATCGGATGTAGTTTTATTGATTTTGCATTAGCCTAGTTGAACTACAGTTTCATAGGATTTGTTACACGTCTTCACTACGTTAAACCTTCAAACATTTTCATTTTCGTGTCCCTATATGCTTTTAAGTTGAATAGAAAGTATGCTTGAAACAAATAGGGACAGTGTTGAGGATGTATAACAGAATTATTTAAAACGGTTTTTCTGTTTTTGGAGCTATGAAAGTTAAGCTAATATTTTAAACGTATCCAATTAAGCTGTTTTCCCGGAAAGCAAATGTTCATGTTTTCATTTCAAACACTGTGAAAACGTCAATAAACATATGTATTTCAAACCATCTGAAAAGTTATTATTGAAGGGGGTTGTCTGTTTATTTTATTAAATGTTTGATAGATTGGCTGACAGTTAAATTATCAACAGACTAATTGATGCAAACTGTATTGTAATTAACGTAAAGTGTTCACCGTTTACTAAGTGATGAGCTTGAATGTCAATACTATTTGTCAATATATGAACAAAAGGTTTTACAAAGTGATGTTGGTAAAACATAATTATGTATAATGTGGCCGGGGCCTGCCCCCGAGACAATAGGCCGGCCGCTCTATTGAACCTGGAAATTTGGAGACCCAATTGACTGGACAGGTTTGTTGCCCTCGGGTTGGACCTTTCTAGACGTCTTTTACGGTTTGAATAAACACCGAATGTACAAGAACATCAATCCTATTGGCTTAGCGTCTAGTAACGTGACGTTATAGAACAATGGAGAAACTTCCAGATCTATCTACCGGGATATATAACCCCTCCTTAGAAGCCCCCGGCAGGCATTTCCTGATAGTCAGTGAATGTGTACGAATCGGTCCCGCGTTCCCCGGTAAACGAAGAGTCAGTTCAGTTCTAGAGTGAAAGGTCCGCGTAACTTGTGAACATACAGGGTTACATCCCTAGTGCGTGAATAGTGTCGATTCTCGGTGTCAGTGATATTCAAGTGTGCTACGAGGTCACGTGAGTGAACGGGAATTCGCACCGGAATGTGAATAGACTGTAATGTGTAAATGGTGAAATAAGGAACTGTACATAGTGTAATAGTTGGTAGCCATTGAGTGAATAATTAATTGTGTTAAACACAGGTGCAATTATAATTAAGCTGTAAACAAATAGTGAATAAACAAAACTGACGCCTTATTATTTGTAACCCGTGAAACACAGTACAATAACTTAGAGAGTGTTGTGTTTCTTTTTCTGCCACAACTCTAGTACAAAATACACTTGTCTTTTTAGGCACTTTACCACCCAAATCAGCAAGCCTGTTTGTCACTGATAAGCTGGAAAATCTCAGAGGACCGAATTTATGAACTGCTTTTGAAGCATCACACAAGAATGGATAGTTTTAAGGACTGGCAGAACTTTACGAAGCAGTCCTAATTAAAAATGAAACAAACCTATATCGGTCCTTGATCAAAGCCAACAAGACAGTACACTTTAGACACTCCTAGGAGCCTACGATATTCTGTGTTAAATTTAATGCAGAGACTTATCTCAGAATTTACGTATGAAACTGAAGACACTCGTGGTTAAAGGAAGATGAAGGGAAAGTGGGCCAAGGCGAGGGGCACCAAAACACAACAACCAGAGCCATTGTTTTATGTTGCTGGCTGATATTGATTTTCCGTGTCCCGCACCAACCCCCGTGTCCCTGGTCACTAAAATCAGAGCATCCTGCTCAGTGCTCAGTACTCAGTACTCCTTACACATAGCATAACATTACTGTACTATTTGCTCCTAACTCATAACTCCTTGGTGCTTAGGAAACAAATAAAGACATTCCGTCATCAACGTCTCAGGGGTTGTGTCACCATTTCGTGACCAATATTCACGGTAATCAGTTCTTTCGATTTTATGAAATGAGTTATTCAAAAGTCACTTATCGACGATTTATTGAACTTAACAAGTTCTTTATTGATATCATTTCGACTAATTTATTTTTAAAGCTAGTTCACCATACTAATGTGTGCGTAACGCATTCTGTTTTTATGAATAACTCTACAATTAAAATATTTTCATTTATAACGTGTTTTTCTTAACATCGATTGCTGGTATACTCAGTCATACGAACAGAGAAGCGTTACCAAATGTCTAACTGGACTCTAGAAATAAACAAAGAAGACACTTGAGACTCTTAAACAAGTTGAATTTCTCACACACCACATTGTCAAAGAACCTGTCTGTGAATCAAAGGAAACATTATGTGTATAAAGTGTTGAAAATACTGTTTGTGAATCTAGGTGCTCCTGTGTTGGCAACGCGTTTCCGAATATTTATATTTAATACCAAGTGCAGAAACGTGAGTTGCCAGGTAACCGGACATGTTTGGAGACAACAGTAGCTTTCATTGCGAACCGTCAACAGTCACAGCTCGTTGCAAAGCAACTCAGGCGAGGAGATTAGTGCAAATCTGACTCTTACTCTACGAGCACATGATTAATTAACATGGCAGACTGGCGACTTGTGCTCTACTTACTATCACTGTCCACTGGTCTTCAGCACATGAGCACAGTAGGCTACACGCTCAACTGCATCTACTGAACCGTGCATCTACTTACTATCACTGTCCACTGGTCTTCAGCACATGAGCACAGTAGGCTACACGCTCACTGCTGATAGTAGGCTACACGCTCAACTGCATCTACTGAACCGTGCATCTACTTACTCAACAGCACCACACTGTAGGGCAACTGCATCTACTGAACCGTGCATCTACTTACTATCACTGTCCACTGGTCTTCAGCACATGAGCACAGTAGGCTACACGCTCAACTGCATCTACTGAACCGTGCATCTACTTACTATCACTGTCCACTGGTCTTCAGCACATGAGCACAGTAGGCTACACGCTCAACTGCATCTACTGAACCGTGCATCTACTTACTATCACTGTCCACTGGTCTTCAGCACATGAGCACAGTAGGCTACACGCTCAACTGCATCTCCTGAACTGCATCTACTGAACCGTGCATCTACTTACTATCACTGTCCACTGGTCAGCACATGAGGTCTACACGCTCAACTGCATCTACTGAACCGTGCATCTACTTACTATCACTGTCCACTGGTCTTCAGCACATAGGCTACACGCTCAACTGCATCTACTGAACCGTGCATCTACTTACTATCACTGTCCACTGGTCTTCAGCACATGAGCACAGTAGGCTCTCAACTGCATCTACTGAACCGTGCACTGTGCATCACTTGCACATCACAACTGCATCTACTGAACCGTGCATCTACACCGTGCATCTACTTACTATCACTGTCCACTGGTCTTCAGCACATGAGCACAGTAGGCTACACGCTCAACTGCATCTACTGAACCGTGCATCTACTTACTATCACTGTCCACTGGTCTTCAGCACATGAGCACAGTAGGCACGCTCAACTGCATCTACTGAACCGTGCATCTACTTACTATCACTGTCCACTGGTCTTCAGCACATGAGCACAGTAGGCTACACGCTCAACTGCATCTACTGAACCGTGCATCTACTTACTATCACTGTCCACTGGTCTTCAGCACATGAGCACAGTAGGCTACACGCTCAACTGCATCTACTACACGTGCATACTACTGCACAGTAGGCTACACGCTCACTGTGCATCTACTGAACCGTGCATCTACTTACTATCACTGTCCACTGGTCTTCAGCACATGAGCATAGTAGGCTACACGCTCAACTGCATCTACTGAACCGTGCATCTACTTACTATCACTGTCCACTGGTCTTCAGCACATGAGCACAGTAGGCTACACACTCAACTGCATCTACTGAACCGTGCATCTACTAGACATTCTACATGTTCTTCAGCAACTACAGTATCTGAGTATTTATTCAATATGCACTTGAGAGTGGAATTCAACCCATTCGACGATAATTTGCAACTGATATTTGTTTTGGTTTTTTTAATTAAGTTGATTTAATTTTTCGACACAGCCGTGTTCTGCTGTTATTTTTATATTTTAAAATATTTTTTAGACTGTACCATACGCTATACTTGATATAGATGTCTCGATTCGTAATGTCCTAGCAAAAGTTACTTAGCAACATTAGCGCGAGTGTAATGAAGCTTACCAATCAGTGAATGAATAGATTAATTGTGGCTTCAAGTGAAATGACGCTCGGCTTTAGCCTTTGAGTGATGAGGTATCGGAACTATTAATTCAGTCATACCGTAATTTCTTTGTCAACTGTTGCACGATAATATTACCTTGACAACGTCTTAACTAGGCTGTAAATAATTAAATTAACCGTTGAAAATATTAGAAATTATAGAATTCTCGCAGACAGCTGTTAAACTTCATGGTTGGGAAAAACCTTTAACCGTGGACAAGACATGGTGTTTAAGATTTCGCAGGTGCGTACAGAGTGAAACATGTGTATACGAGTATCCACAAAACAGAAAACACGTATGCAGCACCAAAGCTAGCCTAAATACAAACAAACTATTATAATAAAAGCTCCATACTTGTCCCATGTAATTTTGTTTGAACTCACTTAAGCTTGTATATGACAAAGTAATAAAACGAGCTGCAAAATAAAAAAGTAACCTCTTTGTTTTGTGTATTTCTGGCCAAAAAGGAGCTATTTTCAAACACATGAGGTTTGAAATATCACTTGTTATACGTCTAGTTAAATGGATGACGAATTGGTAACCCTTTCACTTTTGACTTGTCTGGAAATCCCAACTATGGCCAACTAGTCATAGAAACTTTGTCGAGCCAAATACGTTTAATGTTGTCTTTGTATTTATATTTTTAGGTATAAAAACCAAACCCCGTTATCGGTCAAAGTTTAGATTTATGTAAGAGGAACTAAATTAATTTGTTCCTCTGGTGAAACAAAAAAGAATGCCATACGACAGGAGATACTATGATTTCTACTGTGAGGAAATCCCGAAGGACTATATGAAATAAGGTTAACCTGCTACGAAAAGGACTCCAATATAATTATTTGCCTATTGGGAATCCATAGTTTGGAATTGTCATAGCGAGATAGGTTAAATATTGATTTCCTTCGGGATTCCATTGCTTGTCATCTGTCCACTGGTGGAAAGGACAGGCAAGTCAAACTCGATTTAACAGAATGTAGGCCTACTCATTGGATTGTACTCTCAGTACAATTCTGATTGAATAGTTATGTGTTTAATCTGTTTCCATATATATTCATACAGAATAATGAAACAGTGTAGTAACAAGCTAGTTTTGTTTGAATAATTGTTATTAGTTATTACTATTTAGCTATTATTATTGTATTTGAAAACTGCTCCTTGTTTAAAACAAATCACCAATTTTCAAAGTTTTGACAAATTTGTGTTGTAGCATATGATTTTAAAGCTCTGATTGGCAAAAAAAATCTGTAATTGTTTCCCAAAATTCGGAAAACGGTAGGGACCGCGTTGGTTTTTTTTTGCTTAAACAATGAATCATGTTTCGGGCCGCTATTTTGAACAGAGACATCGTAAAGGTTTTAATGGTATCAATGAATTTGTGTTTATATGCTCTTTGAGGGGTCCAAATGAGTGGTAACGTGATAGAGTAAAGCAAATATTTCAAAGGGTTACCCCCTACCTTTATTTTGTAGTGGGGGGCAAACCCCAAAATATGCCAAAAAGTACTTAAATTGAACCTTAGGCCTACATATGCCACATCACATTAAAAACTGTTCATTCGTTTAAAAATTAAGGGGGTCGGACTATTTGGACACCTAATATACATCAAACTGTAAGCAATACAGCTAACTGTGTTTAGCTAAATAACCATTTTAGTTAAAAAAAAACACCGTCACAAATAGTGAGTATTATTTTAAGCATTGTAGGAACGCAGTTTGTTTAAACTTCTCTCTGACCCAAGTTAGCTGAGTAAAAGGATAAACACAAAAATCATGAGTAACTAAATGAAGAAGGTGGGAGTGATAATGTCCAGTTTTAAATTTTCAAACGCGCGTGCAGTGGGCGTACAAGTGATGATTTAGTCAGACTGATCAGTCGATATAAAATACAGTATTCTGTATTTCGGAGAAATAACACGTTCCACGCTCCGTTTGTACTCGTATCTACGACGAACAGTCCTTGTTATGTGTAGGTGCTTCTAGTCTGTGAAACAGTAGTCACGTCATGTTATTCTATAACCATTTTATTGTGTTAAGTAAAAGGGTTAATCAGGGCAGGTTTTCAATTTTAAATGTTACGCGTGTTTTGTTACGTGCTATATGTTTTTTCCAAACTAGATTAATTAGGTTTCAAGATCGCTTTCAAAGCTATATAAGGTGCAACCTCTTCCTTTAAACGGTTCTACAACAGCAGTAATATTATTTAATAAATAAATCCACTTTTGCAATGAAAAAAAAAACACAGATAGGATAAAGAACAAGAAAAAGTTTATGAATCTCGTTTTTAACTACAGGTACATACAGTCAGTAAAATAACAATAATATGTAATACACAATAATTAAATTAATGCTATTTTACTTCCTGTACATCTACGTTGAAAACGCGTGAAATCTTCCTTGTCCTCAATTTTCTTTTTCTTCAACAAAAGTGTATTTATTTATTGAAGCAAATGAATATAAATAGATAAATGATCTAGTTAAGCTGACAAGAACAACGACAAACCAAAACTATTTTACATATGATGATAAGATCTACAAGCAAAATGATGGATTAGCGATGGGGTCAACTGTCTCAGGGCTACTTGCGGATTTATTTATACATCAGCTAGAAACCAATCAAATCATGAGTGACAATCCTTTTAATAATAAAATAGTGTATTGGTATCAGTATGTTGATGACATTCTCTGTTTATTTGATGGTAGCTCTGAAGAAAGTGAAGACTTCTTAAAATACTTAAATAGTTTGTCAGATAACATTGATTTTACGAAAGAGTTACAAAACAAAGAAATAAATTTTTAGACATAACTATTGGAAAGAACAATAATTTCGAACATTTCTTCAAAATATTTAGGAAGCTGACTCAAATTGATTTTTTGATACCTTCTGATTCCAATCACCCTTGGGAGCACAAAATGGCTGGCTTTCATGCAATGGTCAATAGATTAATCAATATCCCTTTAGATAGTTTTGAATTCGAGAAAGAAAAAATAATCATACAACAATTAGCCCACAGAAACGGATACAAACCTAGTATTATTGATAAAATAATCAAAAAAAACAACGCAAACAAAAAACTAACGATAAGAAAGATGAACCTAAGAACAAAGACTACATCTGCGCTCCTTTTAACAAAAATTTACATAAGGCCATTGAAATACGTTTAAAAATTCTAACTATAAATTATCTTTTACCACAAAAAACAACAGTTTTAAACTGATAGAAAAAATGGCGAAAAATAAACTACAAAACAAAATCTCTGATATACAGGGTGTTTCAGAATTCGTGTCGAATACTTAAGGGTTTTGTTCCAGGAGGCTTAGTAAACTCATAAATAATAAGGTTTTTTTAAATATGCGTAAGTGGTTGTCTGTCTGTCTGTATGTGTTTTTAATAAAATAATTTTTAATTTCAAAACAGCTGTTTCATGTAAAGCTTTGAAACTCGGTATGTAGGTCCAAACTATCAATGTAAATAAAGTGTAATTTTTTCAAAATCCTAACTTTTAAAAATTCAAAATATGTTTTTTTTACCTAAGAAACACTGCCAGAGGATTCTAGTTTGTTCCAGGACACTGTTAAGTAATAATAATATTTACTTAGTTTTAACGACTGCTAACTTGCTTATCGTATTTCCTGCGCCACTGGAGCGCAACGGAATGATATTGTACACGACAGTGCTTCCAAGTCGGGTGACTGTAATGACAATCCGATAATACGAGGCTCAGTCTACACTGTACAGCGTGCCTGTTGACTTATTACATGAGCGGGCAAGGTCAGCATTTAGGCATCAGAGCATCAGGCACACAGGGACACACAGACACACAGATACACAGACATACACAGACACACAGACACACAGACACACAGGCACAGTGCTGAACTCTGTGTTTCTGTGTGGGTTTGCAATTGAACAGCGTCCAACGTTACACTGAACGAATCCACTTGTTTGCTTGCAACTATGTTTACAACAGCATGACTAAGCCGAGTGAAAATAATCCAAATAACTGCAAAACAACAAATCCGAATCAATAACTCGTGTTTTTGTCAACAGTTTCTAATTTAATTTCAGAGTCGTGTTAGGTGCCTTGACTTAGTTCCCTCCATTTGAACAGTTTTTCAAATATCAAATGAACAACCGAAGCTAACTGTTCATGAACAAAAGTAATTTTCTATTAACTTTCCTTTGACTAACTCCTCAAATACTTAAGAAAATCTACTAATGGGACGCAGAAAAATTGAAGTATTGCTTTGTTAATAAAAATAAACATGATTTTCTACCAAACAGAAAATATCAGATAGCGCGGAATGGATAAACTGTAGAACCTTTTATGTTTACTCAAACTCATGTCAATTTAAACATTGTGCATGACCAGTTAAATTCTCTATCGACAAAGGCTTCAAACGCAAAGAGGTGATTACTCCCTTAATTCAAACTGTGACTTTCATGTTTGATCAGACACAACCTTGAAGTGAGGCCGTTGTTTTAGGTGCAGTTTCATTGTGTTTGTATAGCTTGATTCCATGATGGTTTTATGCATGTTTTATTATAAAGGTGATCCAGGGTTCAAATCATAGGAAACTACCTAATCTAACTTTTGAAACTTTATGAAACTAATGTCTTACAAACTTTTTTTCACCAAGGGTGTTTTTGTTTGTACAGTTTTATTTTTATACCTATATAACATCCCTTACCACCTCAAAATCTTTATTGTTACTACTACAGCACACGTGAAAAACATATGATTTTCAAATGTTGATCATACATTGAGTTGACTTTTGTTTTTATTTTCAACTCTAAAAAACTAAAACCGCATGCAACATAACGCCCAGAATTTTAGATTGAGTACAACAGGCTACAGAATAACACTTAGTCGAACAAAGTTTATCACAATTACTTTGGAAGTTGTATTGAATATAAAATATTTTTATTTTACCTCATAACAAGGATTGTAAAACGGTACACGTACAACAAAAACACCTCGACGCGGAAGATGAAGGTTTCTAGTAAGATTTATAATAAACAAAATTACGTTGATAAACACGTACCTAATACACTCGAAATGTAAAAAGGACGTTTAATACCTGGATTATCTTACCCTTAATTAACTTTAAATAAAGCACATTGACTGTATGAATCCAAGTGTATGTCACATGTTTTGGACTGTATAACACATAAGGGGGTGGTCATAGCTCAGTGGTACAGTGCGTGCTTCGCACCAAATCAACCCGGGTTCGATTCCCGGGCGCAGTGTTAACTTTTCACGATGGCCATTCCCCGTGGTTCGGAAGTCACGTTAAACCGTTGGTCCATTCCATTGGTCGTTGGGCTATTCATTAATGACCCAATCTGGGGAACAGTCGGCTCTAGTTTGTAACAAAATTACACCTCATCTTCCATCAAAAACACTTATCACACTCAACCTTCATCCCATATTCACCTTAAATACCCTCTAGGAGTGGTCGGTGTCTCAAATCAAAGTATTAAGGTATAGGCCAAGTTTATGAATGATAGAATGTTTTATTTTGTAAAAGTACTCGTGGTTAGCTAAAATTAAATAATATCGTCTTATTTATGGTGGCGTATTCTCTCTCATGAAATGATGGATTGAAATTGTGTTGCTGTTTTAAATATTTAAACTCAACTGAATAATACATTACTCAAAATATATAGAGTATTGTAGAGCACTTCAAGGGAAATTAAAAATGAATCTATTGGATAGTGTAGGCACTATATATTTTAAGGTATCGTAATAGTTCAACAACGGCTTGCTGTTAATATTTGTAATTATGGTTTTCATCTCCTCGTTTAGCTTTTTGAGTTATTATTTTGTGAATATTCAAACGAATGTAAATCAAACCTTTGTGAATATTAAAACGAATGCAAATTAATCCTTTCTTATATTTTTATTTACACTCTCCCAAAAACATCTACCTACATATCGCCTAAACTACCTCAAGATACGGATCGCAGGTTATTTTGAAAGCGCTTGAGGTGTTCTCATTGAGTAAAGGGGTAACACGAATGAATGGTATGTAATACTTTAAAAGGAAACAACATTATGCTTCATTGAAAGGTAAAAAGGAGAAGGAAAACGAAAAGAGCTTCAAGAACAAATAAATATCTTTATTACGTTGGAATCAACTTGATCAAGAGTGAGAGGGGAAAGTATATTTTGTTCAATATTTCCTTCCCCCTCTCTTTCTTGATACAGTTGATTCTAACAAAATATTCAGATGTGTTCTTGTACAATTTTCGTTTTTTTTCTTTTCTCCCTTAAAAACGGTTTAATAATATGTAGTTCATATAAAAGCTGTTAGCTTATACGCAGTATGAAAGGTACTTTTTGTTCCCACAAATCAACGACACCAACAAACTAATAGCTGAAGAAGACTTGTGAGTTAGGTTTTAATGTATGTAGTAACAAAAACGTATCATTATTAATTTTAATCAAACGTAACGGAACTAAAGACGTAAGGTAACTACCATCTAGTTAGTGTGTTAATGCAACATTTTTACCATCATTGATGTTGAAAAGTAATTGGGTATTTTTCTTTACTACATTGTTTGCCATAAGCAATGATGTATATCATGGTTTTAAATTAGCCTTTCCATTATATCTAAACACTATTTCTTAGTGATCCTTTTTGGAATCTGAACGATTGTCAAAACAACATCAGTTCTAAAGAGCCCGTGTCTATAATCACACTCTCTGCCAACTTTAAATTGAAAACGTTCTATTGAGTGGTCTTTTAAAAGGACAAACACTATTTGATCTCAAACTAATTTCCTAATATCGTTTTCCTATCGTCTTATATAACATTCAGAATATAAATCTTGGGTTTTAGCATACAATTATTGTTGATTGTGTTGTTGAAGTATCAGAAGCAACTCTTGAAAATCCAGTTGTATATGCTTATGAGTTATGTGCTACTCAAGATGGTTTAAGAACAGTTCAACATCTTCACAGTAGTGTGGTGTAGTGAAATAACCCCTACGACTAACGCAGAAACGTAATTAAAAGTTTGATTCGATCAAAGGTGGTGGAGGGATATCAGTAACACAGTAATAGAGAGGCCTAACACAGTAAGTAGGATATAAAACATATTAGGTAAGTATAGCAGGGTAGATTGACGTGACGAGAGAAGGAAAAAATACGTTATATACTTATTATTACAATACTTTGCAATTGTGTGTTGAATACAATTGGCCCTAGAAATATCTAAATAAACAAGTAATTAAAAATCAAATCAAAAACATCTGAAATAGAAAAAAAACTAGCTTGGACAGGATTTTGTTGACTTAAATTATCTTGCTGGGTGAGACTATATAAAAGTTCAAATACTTATTTTTAGTAACAGTAAAATAATATAAGAGCCTTTGTATTATTTGTCCTTATAATTTAGCCAGTATCTCTGTACACTGAACTCATATTTTATGAAATATATTATGTATAGTAGGGAGGCCTCACACAGATATAATAGGATACAAAACAGTTGGCTAATAAAAAAAACGAATTCATCCAAAAACGCAGTTTGTTTATAATTAGTCTTAAGATGGTGAATCTAAGAAACAATATACTTTATACACACTGGAGAGACTAACCAAAGTGGATGTGGTTCGGAAGTGACTTTAAGCCGTAGGTCCATTCCAATGCTACTAAATAATGGGACCTAGTCTGGGGAACAGTCGGACCTACTTTGTAACAGGAAAAACACTGATCCCACTGATCCCACTCAACCTTCATCCCATATTCATCTTAAAATCTCCTCTAGGAGCGGTCGGTGTCTCAAATCAAAGTATTAAAAGATGTTGGACAAGGATTCATTTTACACGGTAGAGAAACCTATTACAGTAAGTATTATATAAAATACGGTGCATATATTAGAGAGGCTTAACTCGGTAAAATAGAAGATCCTTTCAAGACGTAAAGGATACGACGTAATTGGACTTGCACTCGCGTCTCCTTGGCGCTTGTAGGAAGTTTCGTTCCGTAATATGATTACCTTTTCTATCTGGATCACGATCGGTTTACTCCTTTATACAGTATAGACTTTCTCAGTGCTTTGATACTTACTTTAGTTTACTTTGATACTTTGGTTTGAGACACCAAAGCTGTATGCTCTTAGAGCATATTTTAAGATGATTATAAGATTATCATGGTTAGTGGGATGCGTGTTTAATGGATTTTGAGGTGTAGTCTCGTTACAAACTAGGGCCGACTGTTCCAAAATTGGGTCATTATTAGTAGCCCGACGACCAGTGGAAATACGAGAGAATATTCAATAACACGTTAAACGTGTATTTCAACATTAACATACATGCAGGACAATAACAATGTGAGCAAAACGATGGATTTGTATTTAGTACCCCAGCTGGTTGAATCCTGGCGTTAACCACTGACAGTTCCACTCTAGGTACAAAGTACTGTAGTACAAATCAAGATCAATGTTTTCTTTTATCAATGATTGTAAAGATTGTCAAGGATCTTAGCGTTTCCTCTTGACAGAGACAAACTGTACCTTCTTGTTTAAAGTAAATATATCAAGAGGTTGTAGCTTTCTTTTAAATTTGATTTCTTGTTTGACTTTTGTAATTTAAATAATAACACTAATTTGATCAAGAGAACTTTGTGGTGAGAGTATTGAAAAAAATAATAAAAAGTAAAGTGGTGAACTCCGTGAAAATAAATAAATAAATAATCCTATGTATCTGGTTTTAACCAAATTTATTTCTTGTTATTTTCCAAATTGACTATTGGTCGAGATAGTAGGCTACCTCTGCATTTCAATGGAGTCGATATAAAAAAATAACAAGTCGATATCTTTCTTAAGACTCTTCTGTACAAAGAGAACAGTATAGTGCAGTTTTCTACTCTCTACGACACTCTTCTGTAGGACGTGGGCCACCGTTTTGTAAACAGATTGTCGTTGGTACCTCGAATTTGAACTATTAATCTCCTTTTACCATTGGCTAAACGTCAACGTATAATTTGATGGGGGCACATTTGAAAATATTTCGTGATTGAAATATGATTGATGTATGAAAATTCTTTACTACCAAAGGGGATAATGTGCCAAAAGGGGCTCATTATTCGTAAGAACACAGTGTTTGTCACATTGTCACCCTGTATACAGAGCTACACACGTGTTAGTGACCCAGCATTGACGCGGTGAGAAAGCAGAACGCTTTATCTGTAAACAAGTGAGCTATTTTGTACCAAGTGTCAAACCGAAGAGCCGAGCCAGAATTCAGCAAACATTATAAAACGCGTATTTCCAGCGCCAAACCTGAAATAGATCAGATAACTGGCGATAAGCCTATTTGTGTATGAGGATATCCACTCATTCAACTCACTATTGATACATTGTAACTTCATCTTTGTTTAACCTTGATCCATGTTAAACTTATTTACTTATACTTACTTATTAACTTAATAAATTGCTAAATATTTTCACTTATTTCGGAAGAAAGTGGTTTCACAAAAGTGGCACGAAACCTTGAAAAAGTAAAACTATTAGAAGAACACGTAACGTAGTCGTGGAACCTTGAAAAAGTAAAACTATTAGAAGAACACGTAGTACGTAGTCGTGGCTTACTAAAATAAAGTTAATTCCACCTAACAAACTAAGTATTGTAAAACTATTGTTTGTCAAACACGCCATACAAAAAGTACTGATGTATGTATTATACTTAGTTACGTACCTTGCAGGTCAGCATTTCTTCAGTAAAACTAGTGAACAATCGTTAAAGTAGAACAAACTCAGGTCATGGATTGTATGTTTTGTACCCACATTTATTGTGAATAAAACCAATTTTCTAATAATTGTCATACGATAAACCAAACTAGAAAATCAGCAGACAAATATTATATTTTGTGAATACATTTTGCATGTAAATAAATTGTGTGAATAAATTTGATGCACTTTTGTTTTGTCATAATGTAATTGTGCTCATTTGTAAAATATTGAAATTTTGGCGATTGGAAACTGATTTTCACCCGGAATAAAACATCCAAGCAAAAAAATATTACATCAATCATTCGTATCTAATCAATATATGTGTCACCACGTCGATAACGGTTACCTCTTGTGATAACAAACATTGTACACAACTTTATACTCTCGTCACTACGGGTATGTAACACGCACAATGTTGTGGGACAAAACTATTTGTAATACACCTGATTTTGTAATTACTTCCACTGGGATGCACATATAGAGGACACACAGAACAATGCGTACACATGAGCAAAAGGCACTAGTATATAGATTGTCAGTTAATGTGTCGTTCAACCTTTGCACTACCCCCAGGTAGAGCTTAAAACATTTTGCCTTAATTAGGCCAAGTAAGTACTTAATAAATCAATGGTTTTTTGACAAAAATAAACACAGAGTAAAACTGATTAAAAGCTTAACTGTCTAGTTTGAGGAAAACACTTGTATAATATTCCTTGTAGACGCCAAAATAAAACAACTACATTGAAACAGCTGAAGTACCTAAAAAATCATCAAATTGCATTTTTATGTTAGGGTGTTAAACTATAAACACAAAAACAAATGTGAAACTTTCGCACACTACTGAATGTATAAGGAACAGATTTTTAAAACGAAATGACAAAAACTGTTTAATACATTTTCATTAGAATATTGTTTTAGTTATGTTTAAGAAAGTTAATTAATTGTATAAATACTTTTACAAAATACTAAAGGATATAAACTAAAATACGTCTGAATGCTTTTACTTGTTTTTCAGTTAGGATATACTTGGCAGGCCAAAGACCTCAAAATTAGTTATACAGAATATCCCATACTTGGGATCTATGGTGTAGCAAGATTTACTTGTAACTTTGAAATGATACATTTTGATGAACCAAACGTTTAAGTTATACGTTTTGTATGATTTAAAAAGAACTAAATACCACATCTGGTTAGCCTTCAATTACTTCCATTGGACTGTTATCCCAGTGCAGAAAAAGTGTCAAATTAAAAAGCTAATGATTAAACATTGCATTCCTATGTAAATATGTTTCCCCACTTGAATAACATTGTAGCGAGGAAGCTACAGACTCCCTTATATCGTTTGTTAGACTTTAAGATCTTCTTTTTTCGTTGGCAATAATTATTTAAGTATTTAAATGTTGAAAACTAGGCTAGGTTCAATGGAAGAAAAACGTGCTCGGAAGTATATTTTCCGATCCTTACTTTTTTGTATTTTAAGTGAAACTCGAAACAAATAGTTACACCCTATATATACTCTAGAACTATACGATAATTATAACTTCCGTTTTGTTCCCACCGCCAAGTGGGCAATCCAAAGTGGTAGTGACTATCATTTTTCAATCAGACACTCAACGTATAATTAAAATTAGTAATTATGTTAAACATAGGCTAGTAAGGAAGGCATTTTTCAGCGGATAATAACATGTGTTCTACGTTTGCAGCTACCACTATTGTCAGTACATGCGTGTAATGGGTAATGACTACACAGTTACCGACCCAAGGTAAACACATTAGGCGGCATCACGTCGTTGACGATATTGCGGTTTCGTATAAACCATTTCAGAGAGACCATCAGTGGAGTTAAAAACATTAATTAAGGTACATAACATCATTAATCATTGCACTGGCATTGTTTTGGATCCCATCAATCAACAGGCTGTGAGCTTATTCAACATTCCTTTTGTTTTATATTTGACCGACGCGATAATTCAAAACAAAGCGTCGCAGTCAGTTGTTATATAGCCTACAATCGATCATATTTTCATACTTGTACCTATTTCCTTATTGTGTTTACTGCGGTTGTATAATTTTACGAGTGTAGTAGTAATACGAGTGAATACATCGTGAAAATCGAAAGAACTGAGCTACCCAAAGAATAAGTTGGGACAAATGGGGAGTTTGTCTCCAATTGATCAAATATGTTTCCAACTGTTTATGGTGTTGTTGGATCGAAATGATTACTTAAAACTAATCAAATCCCAGTAGCTTTCAGGCTATTATATTTTACACTGATATCACTTAATTTAAAGCTAACCTATCAACTACACGCAGTAAAGCTGTTCGAGTCTTAGCTTATTATTAGTGTAATGTGATGGACATTTCGGCAAATAGTGTAAATAGCTTCCCCGGCTAATAGTTCCGTTACAGTGCAGCAATAATTATTTCAACCTTATCTTTTCTTTGTATGGATTTCAGTGAAAACAAAGATACTCGTACACCCTTTGCATAAGTTCTGTAGGAACATAAATTTCTACTTTATTTAACGCAATGTGATGATACTGTATGGTAGCGAGGTTTCGTCAAAACACTATACAAGAAAATCAAAACAGCAATACGATTACTAATTGCAGTTAGGTGGAACACTATTTATAGGGGGTGAGACAAAAACATAAGCTCTGTGTGTAACAAGTGTTGCCTAATAATGAACCATGTTATATCATGTATCATTCCTTTCAAAGTAGAGCCCCTATTCTCAGTAACGTATTTGCGTGAACATCCACCAACGGAGGACACCTACAATGTTAATAAACTGTCGTACACAAAGTTGTGCTATCAAACAATTGTCTATTTTAATCGTAACGTGGTTTTAATTTGTTCTGGTACA
Organism: Matsumurasca onukii; assembly: GCA_018831715.1. NCBI lineage: Eukaryota > Metazoa > Arthropoda > Insecta > Hemiptera > Cicadellidae > Matsumurasca > Matsumurasca onukii. The sequence continues at coordinate 27,183,014 of CM032064.1, forward strand.
ATTATTTGTTTTGATATACTTGAAATTCAACTAACTATTATCAAGACGTATTAAACCAATCTGACATTAGTTAACCAAATACCAACCAAATAATTATAAAAGAAAAAGATATATAACGACACAACAAAGTACAGGAAAAATTTCATTTATTTATTTTCAGTGTTTGTGTGTTTATATTACATACATTTATCATAAAAATTGTATTCAACCTATGATTACTTATCACTGTAAAGTTGAAATGACTAATTTGAAATAAATTGTTGTTTCAGTGGTAAATGAAAGGTTTTGTTTCATTCAATTAATTCACATTCAGTGCGATTGGTCATCTGTAGACTGTAATTAAATCAATATCACTTAACGCCACAAACCCTCAATATGACGGGTTACGCGGTATGACTCTCGACCCTCGTATACAAACATGTCCTTCTACTCTCCAAACTATTTCTACTCAGAGTTCAAGCACTAAAGTGATCATCGTACACAGGTTTGAAGTAGTTGTTCATTGCATTTTACATAAAAGTAGCCAACAAAATTTACCGGTATGCATTTTTAACCCATATTAAACTCAGGGATGTTAGAACTAACGATCTGTGACGAGTTTTAGTGAATTTAAGTGCAGTAAGTTTCAGCATACTGTACATTGTACACTAGCATGATTATACATAAGGGCCAGGTTGATCGTTTTTGAATTGTGAGTAGAACTCGCCTTCAGTTTTCTAGTTGGATGATTCAGACGTTTACCTGAAGTGAAAAAGCTATTTCCGGTCCTACACTCAACTGCAAGAGTTATTTCCGATTATTTAACCTTTCAGGTGTTCACCTAAACATCGAACTGCCACGTTTCGCTGAAATGTATTAAATTCGACACGATGTTCAATTTAATATTGCCTTTTTTACCTATATGTTCATGCTGTTCATAAACAGACCCAGAAGTAACAAAATCTAAAGCTGTTCTAAAAGGTAAAGTTTGTCTTGTTTAACGAGGCGAAGTTAGACTACAAAGTCCTCTCTACCACTAACCCAGTAAGTCACATTACAATCGAATCTAAAGCAATGTTCTACAACATGTACAGTGTCTCAAACCAGCCCTATAATGTGCACGTAGCAAATTGGCCTATAGAGAAAACAAAAATTATTCTATTTACATACATTTCTCCAACACCTCCTATTAAATAGTAAAATAGTATCAGATTCGTTTCAATAGTGAGATAATCTTTTCAACTAATTTTATTTTCAAATTAAAGTTGCGATAATGTAGGTTCTCCGTTTCTAATCTACTTGATTATAGATATCAAGGTTGCCGTAACTAATGCGCTTAATCAACTCAAGACACATGTAGGATGCATTATTCATGCGAAATCACAAGATATCGATCGTTTCAATTGAAAGGATACTCCTCCTGTAGACTTGATGTAAAATTAATTATCCAACCTAATTAAGGTTTCAATCAGTACAGTTACCATCAACCAATTTATTGGTTTGATATAAAGACTAACTTTACTATTCATATTCATGCATTGTGTTTTAGTAGTAGAATAAGCTCTGAGAGGATATTTGAAATGATGCCTTGCATGTTTCCGACTTCACCACAAAGGGATGCTGAGGCAGGTGATCTTGTGAGATCTTTTCAAATGAACATACAAATTTAGTTAGACTGTTTCAGAAAATACATTTGGACCAAGGTGGCTAAATGAAAGAGAGGAATTTTATGGCTCTAACTTCACTACGAAAATAATGGCTTATTTAATTTTATTTGCCACGTTTCCTTTGATCGCTGCACGTTTTTCAGCGCATTTTAGTTAAAATAATCTGAAGTTGTTTTCCATGTTTTGGTGTTTCGCCCTTGAATCTTGTATATATGTACGTTATTAGGGGTAAATAAAATTATCTAATATGTACTCTATCACATAGCGCTTAATTTTAAATAATATATAAACAAAGAATTATAGTATTGAAAATGCTTTTCGATTAAAATTCAAACTTAATAAGCTTTGTATTGCATATTACTTTTAAATGAAATGTAATCGTCGATAGGTACAGTATTAGAATTTTCCTCGCGCACACATCTATGAAACACAATTTAAACTTACATAAATGAGTACATTCAAATAGCTATATTTGAAATTTTCTCAACTTTAAACCTAATGTCATGCAATCTTCTTGTAACGCGTTCTCCCAGGTGAGTGTTTGGCAAAGCCTAAATCATTAGAAAATGAGCTAGCCTAAAGTAAGCAGAGTAAGCTGACCAGTCAAACACAACCAAATACATGCGTGTCATGTTGTGTTCTACTTGACCACTAACCATGCTAACGATGGAAACCCAGAAACCATGTTCATCCCATCGTCAACAACAAACTTTGAACATAGGCATAACAGAACTTGACATAGGCGTAACAGAACATTCGTGTAGACTGTGTGTAGAGTGCTATTTTTGAAACCGGTTAAGAACATGGTAATTCTAAATTCCTCGAAAGCTGATCGGAACGTACAAGCTCGGCAGTTAGAAACTTCCTAGCTTCATCAGGACTCCGGGCTCTGTGTTATCATCAACTAGGTAACATAGGCTAAGTGCAGTTACACAGGCACAATGTGCAGTTTATTCACGCACTATATTTTGTAATTAAGCGTTTTTTAACGGCCTACGTTTTTAGAATGACAACAATAATAAGTTCGGTGTTTTCATTGAAGCTTTAAATATTTTCCAAAGAAGGTATTTTTGTTTGTTATTTGCTAGTCAGACTCCAAGTTAAAACTAAGTTAATGTTTTAATAACAAGTTCACTACTTGTATGTATCGTTACTACTAGTAAATGGTTTGGGTTTTTACGTTAATGTTGTACGTCTTAAATAATTGTTAATATTCTTTATGGTAAAATGATTTGTGTCGGGGTTTCTCTGTAGCTATCAAGTAAATGAAATAAATAAGATACATTTTTGCGAAATGATTTGTTCGCAGAATTGAACTGTAGAATTGAAGTGTTTGCAGGTATACTCGTACAGTGTAGATTGTAGGATGTACACTGTACAGAGCTTGATGAGTCGCGGATTGTAGGAGTCAGGGATGGCTGGGGCAATGTACCAAGTCCCAGCCCGGCATCAATTGCAGCGGGCGTGTATCGATCTTGAGACCCCCCCCCGGGATCATCCCCCTTGTAACACTCTTACACCCTTACACAGAAGCTACCGACCTTCCCCTCACTTCACTTCACTCTCTTTACACGTTTTTAATAATTAAGTCGTTTTCACGTTGCCGTCATTTACTCTTCCTTCATAGTAATTGGAGCTAAGTTTGTGTTACCGAGATATTAAAATTCAAATAAATTAAATAAGAAACTCTGCTTAACTTTGAGGTTGTCATGGAATTATAGAAGGCTTTGGGTTCTAAAGTATATGCATTCTCTTATTTAGCGAATAATAAAACTGTTAGGCTTCAAAATAGCCAATATTACACTGCAATATATCGGAACATTATGAATTCGTAACAATGGACTGGACGATTAACTGCAACTTGTGACAGGATTTGTTCAAGTTCATTTATTTGTTTTAATTAAAAACTTACATCTAGGTAGATGTTAATGAAATTCCTATCCATAGTTAATACCAACTCACCATTTTACCATGTAGTCGTATAAAAAGTGTTGTACTTTGTGTGTCCCTTTTTTCCTGAAAACCGACGTCTTTCGTGTTTTACAAATGTAACTCAATACACAATGAAATAGTAATTGTATTGTGATAGTGATTGTATCGTACATACAGTAGTAACATACAACGAAATGTCTTTAACAAGTAAGTGGAAACAGTCATGTAACTAATAGAAGATAATGGATTGAAATAATGGTTTTAGTAAGACGCAAAATAATAATTAGAAATAATCAAATTGGTTTCGAATATATTCAATTTTTAAATCGTGTAATTTCAACTTGTACCACGTGAAATAAACTTATTTTTATGAGATTATTTTTCTAGCTACGTTGAAAGTTTGTTTAAAACTGTTTCAGTTTGCTATTTATTTTCAGGAATATTTTTTTAAATCAGACGCTAAATATTGTTGTAAGGAATCTTGTATTTTCCGCAGACTAAACTTTACTATCAAACTGTTAACTGTGCCTTAAAAGTGATCATCCCTTTTTGTCCCAACATTATTTATAATAATAATATCTAAACTGATCTGTTGTTGTTTCCATCAGCATAAAAGCAGATAATGGAATGGAATATCAGCCGCTAATAGAGGTAGCGATGTAGCAACGCTCACCACTGCCCCCCCCCAACTTACCAACACCACTTGCATTTACAACATAACACCACGCTTTACACCTTACCCAGACTGAGTATAGGCCTAGTATTTACTAGCTGAGAGTACCCGCGCTTCGCCTCGAGGCTTTATTAACATAGCTGTGCTATACCTTAAGAACAATTCAAATTTAAAGTAAACACACAAAAACATGTTCATATACCGTATATCCTTAGAAAAAACCATTTGGTTTGCCTGTTAGTTCAAGTTTTGGCTTTCTTGTAAGAGTCATAGTTACCCTTTGTTTAAAGTTTGTTGTTGACGATGGGAGAGTTTAAAATATTATTGCGGACATTTTCCATCGTTAGTGAGCAAGATGATCTCGACGTTTCTGCAATCTGATCCCGTCTGATTACTTTAGGATAGCTCGTTTTCTAATGTTCTGTGTTATGTTTTAGGTTATTTTTCACCTGAAGACGGGATCAGATTGCAGATCCCGAAACGACGTGATCATCTTGCTCACTAACGATGGAAAATGTGTGCAATAATAGTTTAAACTCTGAGAGTCATAGTTACTTCCGCCGTTCCGCCCGTTTTTAGAGGTCGCTTTGGTTTTTTGCAATTTATTTTGAGGATGTTATATGGACAAAAAATGTAACAAAAGACACACTGCGTGATTACCTTAACCCTCAAACAAAGTTTCATTGCCATAGTTTTAGCCAATTTTGACTAATAAGCGGTCCAAAATGCCTAAAAACATTTTCAGAATCCATTTTGGTCCCTTGCCATTTATTTTGTGGATGTTGCATGGATATGAAATACAGCTAAAGACACACTTCGTGATGGGCCTTAAACATAGTTTCACCGCCATAGTTTTAGCCAATTTTGACTTATAAGCAATCCAAAACGCCTAAAAAACGTGTTTAGAGCCCACTTGGCTCCCTTGCCATTTATTTTGTGGATGTTGTATTGATACAAAACATAAGTAAAGACGAACTGTGTAATGGTCTAAGCCCTTAAACTAAGTTTCACCGCCATAGCTTCAGCCGATTTTGAGTTTTAAGCGGTCCAATATGCTTTAAAAACGTTACAGCCAGACAGGAATTTTTCGACGCCAGTTTCGGTCTTTGCAAAGTATATAAACACCAAATAACTAAAACCGATGGATTCATTGCAATGTACAGACAAAGGTCTTATTTTATTTATATAGATATGCTACCGAATTACTAACTATTTGATGTACATGTTCTTCACTCAGGGTGTAAATCTCTTGGAATAATTCAATGTCTGTCTTGTTTTTATACAGTTGTACAGTGACTTTGCAATATCTTGCAAACGCTAATCAATAGATCTTCAACGCAATCAGCTTGGAAACCTAATATCAACGCCTTTAATGAGACAACATGTATACCCTCTTGAAACGTTATTAACCACTCAGAGTACAACAAAAGTATTTTTATTAGACTCTCATTGACTTTAAAACGTTGCTGTGTTCCGTTGTATCTTCGTGCATACAGTATTCTTCGTATGCACGTTTATTTATAGCTTTTCTGTTATTCAACCGTTCGAAAGCTTACCTCAAAATATGTTAAATTGCTTTGTATTACCCTACAGTGAAATATCAGTTAAGTTGATTTAAGGAGCAAGAAAAACCTTGGGAGATAAGGTGAGAGTTTTTGTCTTCTATGTGTTACTATTGCAGATGGTTGGACGTATCATTTTGGAACAATGGAACATTTCAACTCTTCAGGTTTTCCGTATCTTCTAAGCGTTTGTCTCGATGTACAATCATAACCAATATGAGAAATTCAAATTGATAGTTACAGTTAGGCTATTTCGAAGTAACAGTCGTATACAGGAGAATCAGGGGTAATTGTGTCATATTCTTTAAGCTGTTTCTTCGTTTTTAACAAAACTATGAGAATAAGATTTACAACACAGGATAAAAAAGGTTTGAGAAATCGAATTTGGTTGAATTCAGACCCCCGGCGCCGAGCAATTATTCTAATCGCTTAGATAACCTACTACAGATATCAAGGCTAAGGGTAGAGATGTGCGAAAATCACGACAATATATGAAATAGTAATAAAATGTCTCCAAATCCCGAAGAAACACGGATAGTCGTGGACAGACGTTGAGGCAAAGTTCAAGTTCTCAACAACGTCTGTGTGACTCAATCTAGAATTGAACGTTCACAATAAAGAAAACCTGATGCGACACAATAGCGAGCACTCTTGTGCTGTTTGAGGTTGATGTTGTTTATCGTTTTGACTTTATACAAGTATTTGAGCCACTTTGTTTCCTCTCCTGCCTAAGACTTTGTTTATAATATTTAGTTCGAGATGGTCTATCATATCAAACCTCGATATATCACAATCATGTTCTAAAAGTATATCTATTGTTGGACTTTAATAAATAATGTTAAACACTTGAGCTTATTTGTTTTAAAATACATACGTATTACTTATCAAACTTCAATGTTGCTGGTTACCCAAATATCACTAATATTTTCAACATGAAACCCTTTTAATAACAATGGAGTTCATAAACTGACACACCATCTTAATAGGTATCGAAATAACATTTTCTGAACGTTGTCATTCTTCTCGAAAGTTGTAGGATATTCCGGAAAATAGAGCAATATGCATTCAGATAGTAAGAAACGAAGATTGAAACTCTACGGTCATATAAAACAAATGCAACCTTCTAGACTAACAAAGCTAATGTTGGATTTAACTGAAACTTAAAGTAAGATGATACAACTAAATCAATCGCAGCAGTTAAAGAAGATTTAAAAGCGGCTAGTAACCACACGGCCGGATTCTTATGATACAAACACGTTTTTACATACAGTGTTTAATTGGACAGTTAGTCAGAGGGAAGTCGCTATAATTAAAGGACCTAGACTGATGAAAAATTAACTAATTCCGAAAGGATGTATAGCAAGCTTGGGCACAAATAAATCTAACATTTCCTTCAAGAGGGCGTAACCTACTTTGCGAAGGGAAAATAATAACAGTTAGATATTCTATAAGAATATACTCGTTGAAACCAACTACTAAGCGCAACTAGGATGAACAAATGAATAAATGAAGGTCACGAGTAAAGGTGTGAGATGCTAAAAGATAGCACAGCAGTGTTGTGTGAGTGGGAAGTGAGCATTTGGCACAGAACAAGGGCTTGATTGCGTCCATTGCAGACTGGGACTGGACCGCTCTCGTGGGTATTGGATCTTGTCCATCTTTAGTACGAGTACAATACTTGTTATAGGAATATCACTGGTTTTCACTTGACTATAGTTACTATACTATGTGTATACAGAGTGTTCAGCTTGCGTCCATAGCTCAAACTAACAAGTCTTATGTTACTAAAAAGGAAATGATAGATAATAAATTAAGGGATATAATACAAAAAACTCTATATTTCGTTTAACAATAAAACTTTTTCACGAGAAGAAGGAGGAATACACTATTTACAAAACAACAAACATTATAAAACATGTGTGTAGTTTATTTAATATTAACAAATTTTGTGACAAGTTGAAAACATTTGAAAAAAGAAAAGAAATAACAATAAAATTTTTGATACTTACTATAATTTGGAAAAGAAATTTTGAAATTGAAAGGTAAGCTATCCAAATCTTAGGTTAATGCCGTCAGGCAATTTTGTTCTTAAAACCTTTTGATGGGCAACTTCCATGTGGGTTACTGAAACTGGTGTTAACATTGGAATTTTGAAATTGATGGACACTTTTCAAAAACATTCATTGAAATTTTGGATATGATCCATTGCATGGGCCGAAATTGGATTGGTAGAAATTTTGAGATTGGTGTCGCTACGATTCTTATTCATACGAATATGCAATGGAGTGGTGGTTTGGCCAATGTAATCTTTTGGGCAAGTCTTACACGAAAGTTGGTAAACTACATTACTGGAGTGACAATCCATTTTACCAACTATCGGGTAAGATCTGTTAGTAGACTGGCTGGTAAAGTTGTTACTAGGGGTCATAATTTGGCAGGTTTTGCAGCAAGCTTTTGAACAAGGTTGGGAGCCGAATTTTGTTGTTATTAATCGTTGAAGTTGCTCATTCACATCTGGTAGTTTAGGTTTAACTTAATTTTTTTTTAGAATTATTAGGTATCGTTGAAATTTTGAAGATTCTCACATGTGTTATCGAGAAGATCTAAAGTGTTTTACGTGAAGATCTACATATCGAAGTCTTACTAATTAAGGTGAGTGAGGCCCAAAAGTCAGAATTTATTGATTGACATTTAATAAACATGTCATTTAAGATACAATACTTTGAGGTTAGGTGGTTAAATACAATTTAGGAGGTTTCAAAAGGTTCCTAGAAAGCAGGAGAAGTACTGTAAAATGTTTAAAAGAAAGTTCTAATGATATTATTAATTTTATGAAGGCCAGGGTGATATGTAGTTATAAATTTTGCTTCGTTGTACCGATTATAATTAGATTTAGTATTTTTATTTTGATTGATTTGCCTATTAACCACCTTTTTAGAATAACCTTGGTTGGTAAATGCATTTTTAGCTTGCCAATATACTGATTGTAATCAGAAACGTCAGAACATAAATTTTGGGCTCTAATCAACAAGTCTTATGGCTTCACTACAAGTTTGTGTTGCGCTGCACTGCCAGTGCAATCCTCATTCAATGATAACGGTGTACTCGTATTGCGTTAGGAATGTCCTTTTTTACACACACATGCAGATTTTAATCGACTTAATTTTTTCACTACGGTAAAAATGTAAAAGGTGTTAGCTGCATTTGTTCTTGTGAAGAGTGAAAAGTGTTTACAGGCCCCATAACGGATACAGTTCAATTTAACAATTAGTAGTAAATAATTACCGGTATTTAAAACAAACCAATTTCAAATTCAAGTTATTTGTTCACATCATGTTATGTACAATTACATATTATGCACAGTGTACAAGTTCCGTATAATATAATTTAAATCGCCAATACAGATTTGTAAAAGTAATAAAGACGGTCAAACTCTCTTAAACGCTTTGAAGGTTTTTAAATAAATGTGCTATTAATTTACAAACCTACAACCGTTCTGAATAATGTAACGTTCTCAACAGTTGAAACCGTTCAACTCCATTACACGGTTAAGTATGAGACAGCTTTGCACCTTTTACTGTTTAACTTGTTTTCCTTTTATTTCGCCTAAGCCGTGATTTTTATAACTGCTCTTTTACACCATCAAAATTGTTCTAGTTATTCTGTATAAAACCCCCATTTTTAAACACGAGGAAGAATATTTTCCTTCCCTACACAAGGAAAAAACACGTAACAGACTTGTTCTCAATAATGAAGCATCCGGTGCAGTATTCTCTAAGCGTCTACGGAACGTGCAAATGGCTCGACATACTCGTATAATCGTGATTAACCTCCAGATGACGTGTACAAGTTCTGACATTACATCAAAAACGTGATGAGTTAAAAGAACCACCGATAAATTCAACGAGAATAAAACTCAAACATTACTTGCTGGCTCTCCCTTAAGCTCAACAACAATACGAATAAGCGTTAGTCCGTGACAAAGTCACAAGTGTCGGGTTTACTGGCAATAAATCACTGACTCGGTGACTTGCAGCTGACCAGTCACCGGCTCGCCGCTACGTGCTTGAGTTGTGCATCAACAGCTTAAAGCACTTTGGACTCTCACTTTGCTTTATTCCCTCCACTCCGCATGCCGCATGGAGTGGCTTACCCTACTTCAACATCCACTATTACGTTCATATTATTGCTATGTTTGTTGAGCTGCTGGTTAATTGAATTGGTATGCTCTTTTAGTTAAAGATATTGCTCGTTACTAAGTGCTTGATTTAATTTAATTGTAGTTTGTTTGGTAGTTTAGTATTTATTTGATCTTTGAAAATTTATATAAGTTTTTAAAACACAACGTCGCTGCCTTAAAATACTAGATTAGGTAAAAAGCTACCTGTCATTATAAAGTTTTTGTTCATCGCCATGATTTGGAAACACGGAATTACGAAATAAACCAAATTGTCCGTAATTATTACCTTTAGTCCAAAGTCAACATGGTATTCAGTCACAATTTTCACCTGAATAAGGACATTTTTTATTTAATTTATTCTGGGTTTCGTCATGCCCAGGCTATGGGTCACAAGAAGAGCTACTGAATTTGTAAATATAAGTTTATGTCAGTGATGATCTCAATTTAAAGTCCTATTTATTATAAAAATGACACAAACTTCACACAGTTCAAAGGATTTACTCAAAACAAAATCGCTTGGTTTTAACCCCATTATCATATTCAAACCAGTTACCATATGAACACAGTACACAGGACAAGCTTTGAGCTTTATCAGTCACGTAATTTGGTAGTATTTGGTTTTATATGGGCTAAAGTCTAACAGTTGAATGTAGTAACATTTTCAAATAGAGAGTGAAACTTTTGGGGTCAAGCTTTGTTCTGCAAACTGAGAACTTCGGTTTGACAAAGGTTCCTGACTTATTAAGCTTAACAAAGCTGCAAACCATTTTGTTGTACAGTACGTCATTTCCTTCTCTTTGGCGAGAGAAATGAATAGGGTATTTCCGGTGTAAATTTGCTAATAATCAACATACTAAATAAATAAATAAAAATGCCTTTTATTAGAGCGTTTCTCAGTTACAACTGGTTTTCAGAACAACTCGTGTCAACTAAATTTAACATTACTACATTTAAAAACTATAATTACAGTGTACAACATAATTTAATTTAAAAGCCATAAGGAATAAATAGCACAAAGTTTATTACATGAATAAATAAAGAAACAAGAAGTTATACAGACTAGCAAACAATTGGTTAGATCACATATTTTAAAATGATTTTTTAATTTATTTTTAAAAGTTTCTTGATTAGAAAACTTTAGGCACCTGGGAAGGTCGTTGTTGTACAACCTGGGGCCAAAGTAAGAGAAACTCTTCCTACCTAGCTCCAGTCTTACTCTGCGAAAATGCAGCAGACTGTCGTGGCGTGTGCTGCGCTGGGAGATCATGTCGCTAGACATAAGTCGCTCGCACAAGTATTGCGACTCCTCGAGTGTAAGAGCCTTGTGCGTCATGCAGATAGTCAACACCCTGCATATTGTTTCCATTGGAAGCAATCTGGCGTCACTTCGATAAGAGGACACATTATCGAAACGACCTAGCGAGAACACAAATCGAACTGCCGCATTTTGAACTCTTTGTATTCTCATAGCATCCTCCTTCGAAATACTATCGGACCATCATTCAGACCTCCGCGCCCAATCCAGTCCCAGGCAGCCATTAGTAACATCTTTTTACTAATGCGGCCATTTGTTTTAAAATTCAATTACTACTAGTAAATAGAGTGGTTACTAAGAGTATTTTCATTAAACCTGGCACTAAAAAGTGGTTGGACACTAATAAAATATTGTTCAATGTGATAATCCAGCACTTAACAAGCTTTATTGTCTTCAAATTCAAGCATTACACAACACCTACAACAGTTGACTTAAAGCACAGCAAATACGTACCCAAACCAGTGTAAACAAAACCTTTTGAGTTTTTCTTTCCAATGGTACCAATTCTAATTGTCTAAGAGCAATTTTACTGAGTAAAATTTATATTCAAAATCAGGAACATCATTGGTAATAACCCTGTATATGTTTTGGTTTATTATCAGTGTAGTCTAAGTAGTAAGGGTAGTACTCTTAGTCATATTGATATACATTCATTTATCCTTTTTTATTGCTTTATATAGTCTGCAACCCAGCAATTCATTTTCCTTAAGTGCTTTGATGTTACGTCCAAGATGTATACAGGTTGTCTCGAAACTCATCTGAGGTTGAGACAAACAAATTTCACAAAATAACATGGGGTGTAAAGTCTTTAGTTTCTCCACTAGCCGCCATTTAGAGTTTTTAACTAAATACCGCAACCGTATTATACCACTCATAACTACATCAAAAACGTTGGGGAAAATTTAAAGTTTAGTTAAGTTGGAACTAAAGCTTTCAATATATACATAAATAATAATCGAGCGTGAAGAATATTCTCACCCTATTATTTTGAACTAACTGACGAGCTAAGAGCGATATCATGTAGTTAAAAGCAAGACACGATAAACTGTGTCTCGCGGTGCTGTGGATTGTGGACTGACACTCTGACAGGGAATGTAGATGATGTGTGGAATGTGGTTGGTTTGGCTAGGGTGAGGAGGCGGCAGTCAGGGGATGCAGTTGGGTAAACCACATGAGAATGTTCCGACCTAAAGGTTATGTTGACGGTCAATTTAGCAATATAACTCACAAAGTCAGGGATACAAATGAGTATGTATAAAACAAATGATTAGATACTGATGTTGTGGCTGTGATAATGAGAGATTGTAGATACAGTTGCAACTTAGCGTTGGGTAAGGCGCCTAGAGATTCTCAATTTTGTACTGTAATCGTCACGTTATACAATGTAGCTAAGAAACTACGGAAGGTAGAACAATGACGAAAACTGCATTCCATATTAATTAAATTAAATCTTAAAAAAGCAACCTCAACATTACATCAAATTGCAGAATAAAATTAAAAATTAACTGTGTAGTTTTTCCTCATTAAATTCAATCCATAATGGAGCAGGTAAGCTATTGAATGCCTTGATTTTTATTCGAACAGTGGTTATAATTAACTACTGTAAATTTTACAGAACTATTATTGCTAAACAATTGAGTTTAAAATAGTTGCGTAATGCCATGCTACAAAGACGGTAAAAACTAACTCATGAATATTACCTGTTCCACTAAGGTATACTTTAGTCCAGTTGCGCAATTTATACGTGTTACCAGTAAGCAAACACCCACGATTTGCGCAGGGTTGAACCATACAATATAATGATACATTTTCCTCTTCAAGTAACGGATCATAGTATTATGTTTAGTTATTAACAAAGACAAGTAAAACAGAGTAGTACCCTTTTTTCTCATATTTTAATTGTCGCACGACCGGTTTCGGGAGCTAAGCCCATCGTCTCGGTGCTGTACATGAAAATTGTCTAACCTATTTGACAAAATTAACAAGTCAAAACAAAACAATAGTCCATCAGGTGTTTACAAATTAAAATAGAAGTCTTGATCATATTAAGGAATTAAAATATGAAAAAAGGGTACTCCTCTGTTTTACTTGTCTTTGTTAATAACATTAGTAGCCCTAAGTGAACAATTCCTGTTTAATATGTTTAGTTATTATTTATACAGAAATTATATTGTTGTGAATGTTTTACAACGCATCTGTGGCCTAAATTTTCAGCATATATCGTGAAATGCAGTTCGGCCATTCTGCAGGCCGACTGGATAGTATTGCGGTGTTTCTATTGAAGTATCTGCCACTATACAAACCGCTTCACTAATGCGGTTACACTGCTAAATTGTGTCATCATTAACGTATGATTTCGTGTTGTAGTGGACTCTACAATCCACATGCCTCTTCTCACCATGCCGTTACGGTCATTAACTAAACCCAAACATCGATTGCTAATGATTCTTTAAATACCCGTACACATTTTTTATATACCATAGCTACAGAATAGAACACGATAATGTGTTGGGCTCTGTTCCATAAACACGGGTTGCATTCCTAAATGCGAGTGTAAACATTTAGGAGTACTTCCGAACGAATGACTATTTATACTCATATTAAAGAATAAACGAGTTGGAGCCCATATTTACTTCTAAACTTAAATATTACAACACCTAGCCTCATTTTTAACCACTTGGTGAACAATGACAATCAAAATAATTTGATTGTTTTAAACTCATAAAAATACACCACTGAAGGAATTGTTATGTATATTTTATATCAATATATTGCCTATACTTTATAGAACAATAATTTTCATGTAATAAAACCATATGATCCGTGCCAAGTCGTTTTAGAGCAATGCTTAAGATTGATAAGTTCATAAAATAGTTCGTTAAATAACTTTGCCCGCCTGGTCCGGCTAGTCATTTGTTGTTTTCGAAGCGACCATGGGACTGCTAATGGTAGTGTAGAATTTCAAGAGTTCCCAGTTGGCTATGAAACAGACATATTCTGACTCCTAACTTGAATGGTTCTATTTGCACTCTTAAAGGTTTTGGAAGAACTGTTATTAGTATAATTTTGTATCTAACAAAACTTTATGAAACTCCCGATTACTATTTCCTAAACTACCTTTTTAGGTGTGTCTACAGTAGTAACTTATATGAAATAGGGGCCTGGAATAACAAAAAGCCATTCCTAGATATTCCTGAATTTTCAATACTATTTCTACAGGAGCCCGATATTGGTCGTAACTGTTTTGCCTTTTCCCTGAAAGTGAGTGGTACCTTTTCCGGGGTTAAACGTACAAAAAATCATTATTTTCTTTTAAAACTAGCTTATGTTTATGTTAAAATAAAACATAAACAACTTTGTTAAGCTATAAACATTCGAGCTTCTTGTTTCTATTATTTGTTCGGCCACAACATATAAATATATGAGTCTGTTAGTATTATTGTTGGTCTTAACACAACTCTTAAGAGGTATTTGTCGGGTTTGGAAGCGCCACAAGTGAGGAAGGCTTCGCAAATACTATAACCAATTGGTTTTAGTGTCCCCTACCCGGCAACGTATGGTTTCTCTGGATTTGGTAGGTAAATCATTATTTGAGTACATCTGGTACATCAAAGTGCTTATCACATCGATCTGTTTTTACACAGAATCTCTATACAGGTAATAGATTTGTTGTTTGTTAAAAAATCTAAAGTTTTCTCCAGGCGTGGGCCTGAAGAAGATTATTTAAATTGTCATTCGGTACCATCAGTGATTGCCCCGTATGATAATATGGAACGGCCACGACACTGTTTAGTTTATAACCGTTTGTGCGTCATTTGTGCCGACACGCAGTTAAGCATAAAGTGCTGCTAGCACGAGTGAAGCAAATTTTCTTTGCAATTTGTTATTTAAATTTGCTAATTGTAACTTTACTTTGCTCACCGCCTCAGTTTTTCGTCCTATATTGTCATTGGCGTTGCGAGGTCATTCACTGTATGTTTTATCACTTATCAAGAAGGGAAAATATATTTCTAATTATTTGAAGTCGGAACCTAATTCCACTGTAGCAAAAATCACTTTTAGCAAATATTTTGAAACAATTATTGGATTTTTATAATTTCAAGTACATTTATATATACCAGTTTACATATCGATTTCAAATTTCATCAAAATCTGTTGAATTAACTATTCTTAAATAATTAAACCCACTTTTTGGTGAAAAATTCCTCTTCCCGAAGAAATGAGTTTTCTTCGTGTTGATTTGTGTTTTTCCTTTTTTATGTGTAAAAGAAGAACCTACGTATATTTACATAAGGTACAGTGTAAAGTAACTGTATTTATATACAGTTTGGAAGAAATATCCATAACGTGCTCTGGGGGTAAATATTGGTGCTCATTTCATGCAAAATGCACACAACTGTAATCTATTTCAAATTTTGAACACACATTCCAAACCATAAAACATTATTGACTGCTGAAAACTGACACACCCTCGATACGCTGTTGTTGAATCATCATGGGGCACCGATATCGTGCCGGTATCGAGAGAGCTAGCTTACTGGGTATCGGTGTTGTCGGCTCAGTATCGGTATACTGTAAACAACCGTTATAACTCTACTAACAACAGTGCGTAATATATCTACAGAATGATACATCCATCTGTATTAATATATTTTCCAAAACAAAAGAGTTTTTCAACGACGCATGTTTGATTTATCTTTCTGTCTGTGTGTAGTTTTGAATTGAAGTCGTTTTGAAAACATCTTTTGTGGTTCACAGTTGGCTGTTTTATTAACTATTACCGGTAAAGATCGTGAAGAAGACTTTTGATTTCATTTGATGATTTGATTGTTTGATTTGAATGTTTGTACAGATCGGTCGAATTAGTTTGTTAATAATTAAAATGTTCAATCCACTTCTTATAAGCCCTATTTAGTTAGGGAAGGGTAACAAACCCCAACAACGTGTCAAAAGTACTTTAGAATTCTCAAACTACAAGTGTCACAGCTTCAGAAGGTGTGTCTCACCGAAGCTCAAGGGCCACTGAGGGGATATTTGCGGGACACCTGGTTTAAATGTGGTTTAGAAGAGGGGCTTTTAAATAATCTTATAATATAACAAGCGAAATACGTACATCATATTTATGAAGTTTTTTTAGTATTAATGCATAAGTAACAGTCAGTTCATTTTTTCATGATTTTGCTCATGTCTAATTTTGAACTTTACATTCAATTTGGATGTCAAAAGTTTACTTTCAAATATAAAAGACAATCTCTAAAGAATATTTCCATACCGAAAACACTAAACACCAAAGTGTTGATGAAAGTATATTTAGTTATATTTCATTCTATCACTTTTACTTCATTCTATGGTAGCTTAAACTAAATGGAAGTAAAGTTGTACAGTTCATACGACCAACCACGCACAACGTTTCACATCAAGAATACAACAGCGTCAATGTTAGGAGTAGAACATCAAGGTGAAATCTAAGGAATAAACTGAAGTGAAACTAGCCAAGATTGTAGCATATGGGTGAAGTGAGAAATGTTATGGCCAGGCAAACTGGAAGGTTCCAGTTTGAAATCACCTCTCCTAACTACCATAACCACCCACATCCCTCATCGCCCCCTCCCACCATGTCTCTACCCCTGCCCACTGCCACTTCACTCTCGACTCTTCACTGCGGGCTTATTGACAGTGGCTCATCCCCGCTCAACAGCAGGAGGCTTAATAATGAGCCTGCACTCCGCCACAGGCTGGATCGCTACACTACGTCATCGTTGGTATAGGCAGTTTGAGAACTCGAGTGGCATGGTAAGGCTGTGGTGAGGTGCAGCTTGGTGCCATGCCTCATTTATCTGTTAGTTCCACAGGAGGGATGATGATACCAAATTGGTTCTCAAGCCTCAAAACGTAGCTGCCGGGTGGTTTTTGGCTAGCTACTGACGTTATTTTACTAGTAGCCTATTCGGTTTCTGGAATTCGCCAGGTAAAGATGTTGTGTACGGCAACTAACATCTTATTTAGTTACCTAAGTTATCAGATAAATGCTTCAAACAAATAATAAGACTTCAATAGGGCAATAGCAGATCCTCCAGATCACGTGCCTGTTATATACTTTTTAGTGTATGAAATGAAGGTTATGCTGAAAACGTACTCTCATAACTCCCCCTGCAAGCACATGACACGGTTGTTTCCTGTATACAGTTTTGGTCGTTAGCAAAAGTATCAACAGACGACTAAAAGACTGGCGTGATTACAGTAGGTTTCAGAAAATTCATCACCAAAGTACTTAAGTGCAGGAGAAAAGCTAGAGCCATTTCTTCGTAAAAATAGTGACAAAAGCCTCCTCTTACATATGTCTATAATAATCGGTTATAAATAACGTTGGCCCGGCCGGGAACCGATTCATTCCAAATAATTTGTGTTTAGTATTGAAACCAATTCGGAACTCACCCCAAGCTATACAGCTTTCGAATGGAGGAACAACCTATTCGGCCAAATAGGAACCAACTTTCTATGGGAGACTAGTTATTTACTTATAGTCGATTTAATCAGTGCAGTGGACACAAATCTTGAAGTCATTGATATTAGGATAGTTTTGTTTCTAAGAATAAAATTATGCTCTGGGAATGGGAATTAATGTAAATACTACATAGAATGAAGATCATAAAGTACAGTATTAATTTTCTAAAAACTCATGAAAGTCTTTGTGTAAATTATGTCTCACAGATGATCAATGGAAACTGTCTTATGACGAGAAGCGATAGGGCACGTGATAATTGACAATCGATCAGTTCATGAGACCACTAGAGTAAGCAAAGTATAGACTTAAGCCTACTCATTAGTTTCATTGTTCTTTTTCCTTTGTGATGAATCACTAACATTTGAATGATACGCACATCCATAAACAATCTGTCGAATTGCATCCTTAGAGGTAACAAGGTTTATTTATTGAAATTTTATAGTTTAAATTCTAGAAAATGAATACTTTCAAACGGTTTTACACAAGTTTTACACATAATAATTTACTTTTTTTACTTTGAGTATTTGTATTCATCGACAGTCTTTTAAATAAGTGACGGACTAAAGATAACCA
This sequence comes from Matsumurasca onukii, assembly GCA_018831715.1. NCBI lineage: Eukaryota > Metazoa > Arthropoda > Insecta > Hemiptera > Cicadellidae > Matsumurasca > Matsumurasca onukii. The sequence goes on from CM032064.1 coordinate 27,201,400, forward strand.
AGCTATATTTTTTTGATGTGATAAGTTGAGTATTTGCGCGGGGTATCAATTTAGAAAGCCTTTTCAATGAATTTACAATAACCCTATTGCTGCTAGTAAAAAATAAAAGTTAGTACTTGAAACAAACGACATTTAACTATAGACAAATTCCAAATCAATCAATTATTGTGTTTTAAGCGGTTTGCAAATAGACTACTGACAGGTTTAGAGGTATTGTGTCGTGATCATGGTCATGCTCAATTTACGTGTCATGTTCCAATGTGCTGGTTAACATCGACTAAAGAATCAAGAATCTTTATTGCCTTTGATCATCTTTACATGAAATGGGCACAGTTTTAGTAATTATTAATTTCTTATACTATGTAAACTCCTTACAGCTAGTATTATCACATTTCATTTTATTATTAATTTTATTCTAGTATTATCACACAGTTTTTATTAACGTTTGTACTTGGCAAAAATGAAAAGGTTAAAATATAAAATTCTTATAACTAGTACCACATATAACTACAGTTTATATTAGCATTGTATATGGCAAAATAAAAAAGGTTATTAGGTAAATCTAAAATTCTAAATTTATGTTGTCATCTAAAAGCTCTGTTAAGGAATAGTAGGGATTTTCAATTAACCAATCATTGACTTTGGATTTAAATCTTTTGAAAGTTATAGACCAAGCCGTACTTGGTAGTTTGTTGAAAAATTTAACAAAATTGATTTTGAAAGAGTTACTTGTTTTAGATAACCTGTGTTTTGGAACATCCAGTTTTCCTCTTCCTCTAGTGTTGTGTGTGTGGAAATCCTGTCTTGTATTGAATTCTGTAATGTTAAATTTAGTGTGTATTAGTATGTGATATATGTATAGATTAATAACTGTCATGATTTTAAGTTTGATAAAAAGAGGTCGGCAATGCTCAAGCCTACCCACTCAACAGATGGTTCTGATTATACTTTTTTGGATGAGAAGAATATCATATACAGCACCGGAGTGGCCCCATAGGAGAATTCCATACGAGATGTGCGATTGAAATAAGGCAAAGTAGGCAGCTCTTAGATATTCCTGACTGATGACATCTCTCAACTTCCACATTAGATAGGAGATTCTAGATGTTCTTTTACAGATGCTGTCAATATGCACTCTCCAGTTCAATCTATTGTCGATGTTGAAACCTAGCAGTTTGACAGATTGATGATCACCGAATGCTGTAAGGTTGAGTATGATCTTTTGAGTTTTTTCCGTATTGCAGAGCAGTCTATTAGATGAAAACCAATTCAAGACTGAATTGTGGGCTGTGTCGGCCTCCAGCTCAAGATCACTCAGGCCAGCATTGGATTGAAATAAGGAAGTGTCGTCTGCATAAATTACTACATCTGAGGGAACATTTTTTGGCAAGTCATTTATGAAAACAATGAATAGAAAAGGTCCTAAGACTGATCCCTGTGGAACGCCCACAGTCACAGAGAGGGTAGAATGATTGTTGGGCTTGAATTGATACATACTGAGTGCGATTGGATAAATAAGATTCAAAGAGTTTAATCGAAACATTGGACAAACCATAGTACTTGAGTTATAAAAAACGTTCTAGCTCAAAGTTTATGGCCTCAGACCACGGTTAGCTCGACCGTTGGGTATGTTCTTTCAGGCATTTGTCCATATCGTGTTTTCCCATTAGATTATTGCAGGGGATACAAATGTGCTGTTCAGGGAAGATTTTGATTAAGGTGAGATAATTTTACCCGTGAGGTACATCTTATTTACGAGGCAAACTTGGCCATGATTAACACTTACCATGAAACTAAACTTGCCAATTATTGCATCACCTATTCCTATACCCTCGTTCACGAATTTACAACTACATATGTCTAGGCTCCAGTAGACTAGAAGGATAACGAAGGAAATTACATCTCGATCCCATGTACATGATTTGATATCTCAAGAACTCGATTTCCTAGATATTCCGGATATTTTCTACCTTCGGATCCGAGTGTCCATTACTAGGGTAAAGCTCGGTTACTCCTTCGTGGTTGGCTACCTCTGGAACCGATCATCCAATAATGGTGTGGAACCCGGTGTCACAGGCATCCCTTCAGAATCGGTCACTGATACTTCTTCGACATTGGCTCTGCGAAATCCAATAGTGGTGCGGAACCCGGTGTCACAGGCACCCCTTCAGAATCGGTCACTGATACTTCTTCGACATTGGCTAGCTGCGAAACCGCTCGTCCAATAGTGGTGCGGAACCCGGTGTCACAGGCACCCTTTCAGAATCGGTCACTGATATTCTTCGACATAGCTGTCCAATAGTGGTGCGGAACCCGGTGTCACTAGGACCACTTCTACATTGGCTAGCTGCGAAACCGCTCGTCCAATAGTGCGGAACCCGGTGTCACAGGCACCCCTTCAGAATCGGCACTTCTTCGACATTGGCTGCGAAACCGCTCGTCCAATAGTGGTGCGGAACCCGGTGTCACAGCACCCCTTCAGAATCGGTCACGGGACATCGGTCAATAGTGGTGCGGAACCCGGTGTCACAGGCACCCCTTCAGAATCGGTCACTGATACTTCTTCGACATTGGCTAGCTGCGAAACCGCTCGTCCAATAGTGGTGCGGAACCCGGTGTCACTCTTCAGAATCGGTCACTGATACTTCTTCGTCTGCGAAATCCAATATAATACCCTTCAGAATCGGTCACTGATACTTCTTCGACATTGGCTAGCTGCGAAACCGCTCGTCCAATAGTGGTGCGGAACCCGGTGTCACTAGCACCCCTTCAGAATCGGTCACTGATACTTCTTCGACATTGGCTAGCTGCGAAACCGCTCGTCCAATAGTGGTGCGGAACCCGGTGTCACTAGCACCCCTTCAGAATCGGTCACTGATACTTCTTCGACATTGGCTAGCTGCGAAACCGCTCGTCCAATAGTGGTGCGGAACCCGGTGTCACATGCACCTTCATAATCGGTCACCCTGGTACTTCTTCGAGATTGGCTAGCTGCATGCGGAACCGCTCGTCCAATAGTGGTGCGGAACTTGGTGTTAAATCTACTCCTTTGGAATATGGCTAACTATGGAACAGTCTGCTCGGTGCTAGGATCGGATCGGTGTTACTGGCAGCATGACTCCGTGTGAGCTGCGAGTTTCATGGTACTGTGCAAGTCAGGTTTAACAAGTGCAAGTTCTCAGAACCAATCAATGGTAGTCAGTACGTATCGTCTTAAACATTTCGTATAAAATACATCGTTTTATTGATAACCAAACCATTGTTAACGATAAAACCAGGACGTTAGTACTTTGTTTTACTCTAGTCTTTTCAGTATAATCATGCAGGTTTAACCTACTTTTATAAATAATGCGTGTACAGTAGGACATGCATTTTGAAACGAAAATTCTAACAGGTCAAATAGTTTGAGCAGATGACCTCCATAATGTGAGAGCAAAGAGTGTATTCTATAATAATGACTTAAGTCAAAAACTGTATTTCTGAGCTAGCCAAGTTGAAATCAAAGAGGAAAACACTAAAAAGCTATCACGGCGGTTGCGAAGTCAAATAATGTGTATTGCATTGCTTGCTCATCAAACAAATGCAAAGCAGCGTGTAACTTTATCCAGAACTCCAGCTGCTAGGAAATACGCCCTTCCCTCTGTCACCGACTGTTTTAATTAATTTTTTTAGTCTTCGCTCTCTAGAAAGAGTTTGACAGTTCGAAAACTAGGCTGACTTTTTTACATAAAATGGTAGTAACCTCTCAGCTCTTATGTCAATATTTTTAATGTGAAAAAATAACTGTTAAATCATGTATATTCTTATCTGTACAGAGTGTCTCAGACCACTCGTATCATATGTATATCTCGAGAACGGATTGACCGACTTAAATGAAACGAAAAAGTCTATGCCAGGTCAAAGAATTTAGGATAATTGTTGTCTACTTTTTAGTATACAGGGCGTATTAAAAAAAGGGTCAAGGGTTCGAATTTTGAGTCATGGGTCATGGGTTCGGAATGTAAGGGGGTCATGCTATATACATTATTTTAAAGATCTTTTTAAATTAAAAAACTATCGTGAAGAAAATTTGTTTTTTGTTGAGCCGTTACAAAATAACGGCTGAAAATCTAAAAATAAAATAAAATTACGAAACGCCCTGTATTTTTTAAATATTTTGGTTACTTGTTTTTACACGTTGCAAAGAGCGAAACTGATATCAAAAAATTCCTGTCTGTTTCTTTGTAACGTGTTTAAGGCATATTGGACTGCGTATAACTCAAAATTGGCTGAGGCTGTGGCGGTGAAACTTTGTTTAAGAGTTTAGCCCATTATGCAGTACGTTTTTAGCTATATGTTATATCCATACAACATTCGCAAAATAAATGGCGGGGAACCAAAGTAAACACTGAACACGCTTTTAAAACATATTGGACTGCATATAACTCAAAATCGGCTTAAGCTGTGGCCCATTACGCAGTGTGTCTTTAGCAACATGAAGCAACATTTGATGTCCATATACGAGTAATATCCTCAAAGTAAATGGTAAACACCCAAAGTGGGCTCTAAAAACACCGGAACGGCGGAAGTAACTATGAATCTCACAAGGTAGCCAAACACCGATTAACACTTATTTCGTTTCTGTTTGTTTGTACACGAAATAAATCCATCGTTTTTGGTTATAAAGTTTTACTACACTTTGTAAATACCGAAACAGACGTTATAAAATAATTCTTGCCTGTCTGTCTGTCTGTAAAGGTTTTAAGCCATTATGGAACTCTAATAACTCAAAAACAGCTGAAATGGTTGCGTTGAAAATTTATTTATGGATTCAGCTCAAACACATTACACAGTGGTCTTCATCTATAGAATATTTAATAATGCATACAACATCCAAAAAATAGTGGGCTCTGAACTTGCCTATCTGAAGTCTGAATCCGAAGCATGGCTGTGAGCGTAGCTAAAAGCCTTTAATCATCCTTGGTAATAGAGCACAAAAAGCGAAGGCCAAAGGCTTAAGCGAGGTAGTAACGGAGTAAATTAGAGTTAAAATTAATTATTTAGTGTAACAAATTGCAAAGAAAATTTTTATTCATTGCAGCGGCGCTTAGCGCTAAGCTGCGTGTCGGCCTGGTTATGTATTAGACCTATAAAATGGTGAACTCATGGGAAACAGTACAATTTACCACAAAAATTGATTTTTTTAGAAACATTTAGGTAAATATAATCACAAAAATTCAATATTTAAATCTCGTAGCGTAGCACGGGTATTGTCAGCTAGTTTTGTATATATCCCTGCGGGACAATATATTCGTAACAATACTGAATACACATGTCACGATAGGCAAGAAAAAACGCTCTTTTTACTGTACGATGTTCTCTCAACCCCTATTAAGTCTTGTTAAATTAAAAATCTGCCTAACAACTTCAGACCAATCTCGGCAACATACAAACTGCTGCTGGTGCTGAAAGTTTAAATAACATGTCAAGTGCACAGTGCTAGCTCGCAATGTAGAATAGGAAATGCAGTAACAACCATCCCTTATCACAGACACTGAAAGCTTTTTGTTACCATATAAAAGCCAATACATGACCTGTTTGTGCCATCTGGTTAATTCTTCGGCCTTTCGTAATGTACATATGCAATTTTGTTGTTGTTTAAAACCAATACGGATCCAAACATAACAGGTTTCATATGTGATTCGTAAACACGTCATTACATTTTCTTGCATTATGTTCCCATGTGCTTTGAATGTTGTTAACTAGGGACAAACAACCTTTGTAAACCTTGTTTTACATACTTTCCTTATTTTTCTTATTCCAAAGCCTTTTCATCTAACCTTTTGTGTTGGAAAAAATTATGATTAAATTTTGTTGGGTCCTTCGTTTGAAAGAGCTGAAACTGATTGTTCATCAGTTATAAGTTTAGCTGAAAATATGTGTATTAATTTTTGCCGTTGTGAAATAACAAGTTGAAGGCAATTAGCTTTGCTATAAAGTCAGTCTGAAGCAATTAAGCAATAATGTACATGAAACCACAATAAACATTCGGTTTTCTGTGTATTTTTTGATAGTTTACCAATAAGTAATTATTCCAAAGGGTTTTCACACTAGCAGTGCGTATACAGAATACAGAACCGTTGCGTTTGGGCATGTTTTGGCCAAGAAGGAACAAATTGAGACAAGCCATTTGGCGACGTCATCACTGGAACTACATAACTGCCTTAGTCAAGGGAAGCTACGGAGACCCTGCCAACAAAGCATATTTGCTGCATTTGCTGTGTTATGCTCTCTTAGAAACGTGCCAAAAGGTCATAGATAATCTAAATATTATCTGCATTAAGGCAAATATTTCAAAGCACTAAAATGTTAATTCGTGTTAATCCTTGATGCTTGGTCTGATGTTTAGTAAACTCTTTTAGCCTGAAGAGTGTTTAAGACCGCTTTCAGCCGTGTGCCGGATACGGCACGGCGCGAGTGAGTTTGCAAGCGGCTTGTCCGGCGCGGCGCCGAGGCCGGCACGTCTGAACAGCTCCATATGTTGCCATTATTTGGCGGCGGGTCAAACTCACTCGCGCCGTGCCGTATCCGGTGCACGGCAAAAGTCGTAAGTGCACGTCTGAAAGCGGCCTTAGGGTTGTGTTACTTACAATATCTTACTTACATTTCTAAAGGCGTTTTAATAATTCCTTTGTTAATAGGCGTTTATGATAAGAACTATTAGTTGAATGAAATTAAAAAAATATTCCAGGACCAAATTTTATTTTTTTTTCAATGGCTTAATTAACAGTATTTATCCGTATTGTTGTCCCTGTTAATTTATATGTACTACTTTGTATGTGTACTTTGTACTACATTACTTTATATGTACTTTCCCCCAATAAACTGAGTATTGCTTCTAAATCTTCTATAGCAGTCCTGTAAAGATTGTGAAAGCTATTGACTATTGAGAAAGGCAGAAAACTATAGGTCATGGTTTATACCAAACTACAACGTGATAATAGCTGCAAATAGTCTTGCAGCAGTTAACGATAACAGGATGAGTGATTAGTACGGGATAGGTTTGAACATTACTGAGAGAAGGTTTTCAGTTTGCCAGTATACTCGTATACCTGTGAATACTTGTAGATAAGTTCAGCTAGTAGATACAAGTTTGAGTACTAGTCTTGTTTGACGAACTGTTAGTGGTTACTGCGGGAATCGATCCCGTGTCTCCATGCCTCCGCTGTGAGTAAAATACGTGTTTGAAACTGGAAAAAACATGACAGAGCAACTAAAATTGATAAAAGAATGAAACTGCATCAAAACCACTCCATTTCACTCTCAGATGGTACTATGGAAACCCCATATACCACGTTATTTAAATTCGAGTTAGTACTGTATTACCCAAATGAAAATCTGATACATCCACCATTTTGTATCAAGATTATCTTGTCACTCTCTCGATTTATATGATTTTCAATTTCTTATTTTTTCTTAGAGTTCTTTACTTTTAATAATCATCAAATTAAAATTAGAATGACATGATTCGAGATACGAAAAAGTCTCCGCTGCAATTGAGGAGTAAACGCAAAAAATGGTTTCATTCGTTTTCTACAATTACCTAATTTCCAAATAGTTTTTTTTATTTGTTTAAAGTAGAAAAATAAACTACGCTAGAGCCACTATAACTTTGCATCTGTCCTTCTCAAAGTACACATGGAAATGAGACAATCTTCATTAAACAATCTTTAACCACTGAAATAATATTTAAACAATTGTTGGAATTTGGTCAACTGCAACACCGATTTGAAAAGCTATTAGAAGGCCGATACAAATATTGTTGGATAGGGATACTAAAAAAGAAATCGCAAACCTGATACCATTATACAAAAAAATGTTTCACTGCAGAAACCGCCACAGTAGGCGACTCATATAAAAACCGGAAACGACCCTTATTGCGGCAAGCTAGACATTCAGCGTTCTTGGAAGAACCAATTTGCAAAAGTTAACATAAATTTTGTTTAAAGTACTTAAATAAGTGGATTTTCCTGATTTTTCAATCTAAAAATAAGGTTGATCGGTCAACTGAGCAGGAAAAATAGTGGCTTAGGCTCGCGGAAAGGCTTTTATATGTTGCCATATCAAACAAATCTAAGATGCAAAGTTATAGCGGCTATTGTAAAATATCCAAGAGTGAGTGAGAGAGAGAGAGAGAGAGAGAGAAAGAGACAAGCGGTGCTCGCACTGGCCGAGAATTCATCGATCCACCACCGGCTCTAATTGAGATAGAAAATACTCTAGCGTACGGCTCTTCCATGGGAAAGGTACATTGTACATACAGTTAGTGATAAGCTGTCAGTGACGAGGTATGGGTTGAACGGGTGTGGCGCTCGTTACTGCCACATCACGGCCTATACATTACCACAACGCCCACTAAACCCCCATATCTCACTGAGCAATCAGTTGCCCTTTTCCAATCACTTAACTTCTCCCTTCGTCCTGCTTTCGTTTCAAACAGTTCAGTTACTACCGATTATACAACAGTAGTGTTTAATTTCAAGCCGTAAATAATAAAAATGGAGCTCAAATAAACGCTACCGCAAGTATATTTTAGTTTTTAGCGAATTTCCTTTGGACAAATAAGATAGCCTATTCATGCCGTTCTCACGGTAAGACCCAGACCGGAACCATGAAATGTGCACCGATCCTGACCCCCAGAACACGTTTTGAGCATTTGGAAGGGGTTATTAGTACCAGCTTTGGGGAATTCGGTCACAAAAGTGGTTAATTATCTAAAAACAGTAAATGTCATTCGATTTTGATGGAATTTGAAATAAATAAATGTTTTGATAGTACTCATCCATGTACCAAAAAGATAGGAAAATCCATAAAGGCGTTTCAAAATGGTGACCAAAAGTAATTTTTCACTATAACAGCGTTATAAATAGTTGGAAACAAATGTTCCATTCATGATACGTTTTAAAACGTGCAGTAAAAGACCACGTAAGCCTGAGATCGCAAGCCAAAGCGAGGCTGTGAGCGAATAGCCTCGTAATTCCTATGGTTACAAGGACATTCAATTCACTTATGCCAGCGGCGCTTTAGCGCTTAGCTGCGTGTCGGCCTGGTTTCGTTTTCTATAGCTATCCCATTAACTTTTGAACGGCTGAACACTTTCAAACATGCTTTGGCCATTCAACCAAATGTCAACTTCATGCGTTACTTAGTAATTCAGATAACGAAAATAACATGGAATATGAAAATCAAATTATTTATCCCTAAAAGAAAGCATAATTAATCTTTAAATAATGTGCTATGTACGAAAAAGCTTTGACTAGCGCAACAGTAAAACCTGATATGGCATTTACTATGTACTTCACCATGATAAGTTAAAAAAACACTTTAAAGAACAATTATGTATTGTTAAGAATATTAAAATGTAATTTATACACAATTATTTTCAGGTTTTTGTTGTTGTTTTTATAATACTTAAACAATATAATTTCAATGGTCTAAATACGATATTTTGACTTTATTCAGCCTCAGGGACCATATCCGACACAAGTATGAAACGCCATGTTTCCTCGTATTTAGTTTGGTGGGAGGGGAAAGAGTTTTCACTCACACGAACAGTCCTAAAATTTAGTCTGTCGTTGTTTGTATGATATTTCTTTTCTTATGTTCTCCAAAACCATGTTTACCATGATTTTAATTTTTAACCTAAAGCTTCATGTGAATGTTTCAAAGCCAACCCCCAGCATGTTTGTTGACCTTAGCGACTGACTCATGTATCCTTTTGTATTCCGTCATATATTTTGTGTTGGTTAAACACTTTTAGGCACAAACTCTATGTAGGCCTGTTGCAGTTTTATTCTTGTCAAAGAATTGAATATGTTATTTAGAGGTTTAAGCTTTTCTCTACCCAACCGGTGTGTAGCAGCATGACTTATATTGAATGATTAAGATGAAGATGAAGATGAAGATGCTGAGTGATGGTATGGTGTTTCAGGTACGGAGACATGGTTCCCGAGACAATTGCCGGCAAGATTGTGGGTGGGGTGTGCTCTCTTAGTGGTGTGTTGGTGATCGCGCTTCCAGTACCCGTTATAGTGTCCAACTTTAGTAGGATATACCACCAGAACCAGCGCGCCGACAAGAGGAAAGCGCAAAGGGTGAGTGTGAATGCATGCTGTGCTATGCTAAGATTCAACTTGTCCGAGTTTGCTAGATGTGAAGTCAAGTTGCTTGACTACAGCAGGAAGAGTTCTTTATTGAGTTTTGGTTGTTATCCGTGAGAAGTCAGGTGTCTGAGGCATTCTTACTGAGTCGAAATCTTTTTAAACCGAAATGTACATTCTGCTTAATACATTGGTTTTTTCATAGTTCAAAGGAATAGAGTATGAAATATAGGAAAGCTAATCTAGTGGTTGTATACCAAATTAAGGTTTTCATGACCTTAAAAAAAGAATTAGTTATACGTGGTATATATAGGTAAGACTACTAATTAGGTGGGTATTAATATTGCATTTACATCTGTTTGGAGCAAAAACTTAACCTTTCGTCATCAACTTGTCTTCTCGTGCTTTCATTTTCCTTTTCTTTAGACTAACTTATTTATATTACGTCGAACCCTAGTTACTGAATACGAGTGCAAAGTAATTTACAATTAAGTAAAACAATACAACACGCAAAGCTGAACAATAATTGTGTCAGTAGGGTAAAATGTTGTGATTCAACGGAAACTGAATACGGCGTTGACTTTCAATGCTCCCACGCTATCATGTGCTGATAAGACTCCTCCACCTCCCTGTCACCCACCCCAACCCACAACCCTCGCGTCAACACCACCCCGTCCTAGGCTCCAATCCCAGTCCGTGCTAAACATTCATACACTTCTGCTCTCTTCACTATTTATAAATCCGTGTCACGAACAACAAAGCTCCATCTTGACACTATCAATTGATTTTTCTTTACATTCTCTGTGCAATTCAAAAATGTAATATTTAAATTACTATTTTAAAATCTGGGAATCAAATTTCATAAGTTCAACTCGAACTTGTAAAACTTATTGATGACTAACAAATTCATTTCAATAAGATAGCCTACACTTACTAACTGTGTAATTTGACTATAACATACTTCGAATTACCTCCGTGACTGACTTGTTAATTTAGATTTTAGTTAATTTTAAGTCATGTTAACTTTGGTCTATTACATTTATATAATAATATGTTTACGAAGAATAATTGTCTTGAATCTTGAACGCTAGTGAATTTTTATGCCATTATTGTTTGACATTCACACACAACATAAGATGACTTAACCATTCACGCCACATCGTATCACCCTTACTCACAAGAGACTGCCGCCTATAACTCAATGGTACACAGGTTACTAAACGTACCCCTGAACGAAGAAAAGTATAAAGTGGAACTCAATATAATAAAACATATTGCTGTGGCAAATGGTTTCAAAACGGCTATTATTGATAAGTTGATTTCAAGATTAAAAATCCAAAAGCAAAAATCAATCATACAGATAAGAAATATATATGTGTCGAATACACACAATATTCATACACAATCAGCAAGAACTGAAAAAACATAACATTCATCTTGCTTTTCGGACATCTAATACAATTTCAAATTTAACAAAAAAGTGTACAAATAGGTCCGATTCAGAAAAATGGACAGGACTGGAGTTTACCGATTGAAGTGTTCAGACTGCCCAAGTACTTATACAGGGCAAACGGGCCGTTCTTTCCTGACCCGATACAATGAACACAGACCAAATCCAAAATTGCTCACCCAAAAATCTGCATTTGCGCAACATTTAATTGATAATAACCATTCTATAAATGATGTAGATAGTCTTGAAATATTGCATGTCTGCCCCAAGAGCCATAAGCTTAACGCGCTAGAAGAATATAAAATATACAAGTCTTTCCAATTAACCAACAATAAAGATCTGATTCTAAATGAGAAGCTAAATTTTAAGTCACATCAGCTGTTCAATGTAATCATAGAAGGACAACGCAGACCAGCTGACCACGGCCCTCCTGATAACAAAGATAACTCAGCTGTCACCTAGCCACACAAATCAGTCTGCCGCTTGTCGTCGTGTTTGTTGGTGCGTGTCCGTATGTACTTGTGTAGGCCTACTGTAAACTGTTTATCGTATCCGTGTTAATTTATTTTAATTGTTTTTGTGATGTGTGTGTGTGAATGTCTACTCAACGAAGTCCACATGGATGAATCAGAAGATTTTCAAGCCTGAAGATGACGATTATTTGTCAAAACATGTAGCTAACTGATATAACTACAAACAATTTGAACTGATTGACGGAGGTACCAACCTAATTTTAGTCATATAATCCTTGTCACCAACTCCAAAGTAAAAAAAAACAACCGTGAGTGGTCTTTAGTTTAGTGTTTTAATGGCCAAAGGATATTACTTTCTATAAAGCTTTACTTTACTTTTACGAATTATTTATACTCAAACAAAGGCAAGGTGGTGTATGTGCGTACTATGTGTACTCCTGGCAATTCAAAACTATAGAACTGATTAACATGACATTTTGCTTAAATGTAGCTCAGATTCCCCTTAAACTCGTTAACTACTTTTGTTTAGATATTTTTTACATTTCATTTATATTTCTGGAACTAAATACGGTCAGTAAAAAGATAACACGGGCTCAAGTTGATGTTTCTCGTTTTCATTATCTAAATATTACTTGTAAAGAATAGCTTACTATTTTTTTTTACAATAAAACTGTATTATTATTATTTACAATATATAAAATGCAACTAGCAATTAGGATAACTAAAATAGCTTACTAGTTGTACTGCAGATTCAAGTCTAAAGAGCTATGGTATTATTACCTAATTCGGTACACTAATTTCGACACACGGTGGCTTTTATTGATCTTACCATATTCCAGTTAGATTACAATTTTATGAATACAGTTTTCTAACTTATCTTCAGTTTCAAGAGTTTTTAACATTTACCCTTTACTACTGGATAGCCACTAGAACCGTATGTGTAGTCTAACTGGCAAGCCGTTTTGCTTTGACTATGTGAAGTTTAACATTAAAATTAATTACAAGTATCCTACTCGTCTCTTTCGGTGGTCTGGCTAGTGGCCATTGCTAAGCTCTAGCCTATAACTCAAAGGCTCTGAACCAGGTTTTATGAGCTAATGTTTCTTATGGTCTTTTTATCGAAATTCATAGGGATAAGCTGGGTTGAAAAGATGCAATTTGAAAAAGGCCACCAAATGTATTCAAGGATCCTTCTGTTATTGAAGTTATCTAGAATACAACTCTACGCTTAACTGTTCCATGTGAACAAAGTTTTAGCCGAACATAACAAGATAAGCTGAAAAAGTATTGTTATTTTAGGAGTTAATTAAAAGCCTTCAACAATTCCATTGACTTATCGGAAATATAAAACCCAGCTAGTTTATATGTATAAAATTTGAAAATTAAACAAATGAACTGGCAATCAAAAGTGTGTAATCCACAACATGTTTCGGCTATTTGAAAGCCATTTTAGGTACCACTAGAAAATGGCTTTCAAATAGCCGAAACATGTTGTGGATTACACACTTTTGATTGCCAATTCAGTTGTTTCATTTTCAAATTTTATACATATATACTTGTGCAATCAGTGGTCGTCATGAATAATGTCCAGCTAGTTTATATTGCTAGATATAATTAATCTAGATTGTATATCAGCCAATATTATTCATAACTAACTTTGTGAACTTACTCATAAACTGTTTGTTTGAGGTTTGTTGTTCACGATGGGACTCGTGGCGTGGTCCTGTTATCCAGCTTTTTGGAGGTCAGGTTTTGAGGATGATATACTGTAGGTCTAAATTGGCTCAGATAGTCTCAGTGATCATCTGATGATACCCGCATCAACTCCCACTATCGTTTAGACATAACAGACCATCACCTGCGTGGTTCGGAAGTCACGTTAAGCCGTTGGTCCTTGTATTTCCATTGGTCATTGGGCTATTAATTAATGACCCATTCTAAGGAAGAGTCGGCCTTAGTTTGTAACAAGACTACACCTCATAACTCATTACTACCACTCAGCACACTCGTCCTTCACCACATATTTGCCTTAAAATACCCTCCTGAGAGTGGACCGCATCTCAAATAGTGATTTAGTCATGCTACAATTTCTGAGGTTGAAATATTATTAAGGAGGTTTTCCATCGTTTTGAGTGAACACAAAGTACACAACGATTCGGGATCTGGAATTTTACCGCGTCTTCAGGAGAAAAGTAACCTAAAACAATAAAGGTTTTTTGGTGATGGGTGACTGGTAGCTTGCGCTGATTACTTTGCTTAGGCTAGCTCTTTTCCTAATGTTTTGTATTATATTTAGATTACTTTCACCTGAAGACGGGTTCAGATTCCAGATCCCGAAATGTCGTGTACCTTTTGTTCACTCAAAACGATGGAAAATGTCCGTAACAATATTTTAACCACAGGTACTCATAAAAGCGCAAATTTTATATTGTACTACTTTTGTTCCGTGTGAATAAGAAATACAGCTTTATGAAGTGGTTTAAAAGATGTACTAGTCGTACTTATCGTTAGCTTAAGACATTTCTCGTATTTGGAAGAACAAGTAATACATCATACTAGTATTCATTCAAAGGGCACACTAGTACTTTGCTTAAGCGTGTAAGTGTTGTTCAAAGAACAAACTACCTAAAAGGTTGAAAAGGTAGATTCTAACAGTTGTCCTTCTCCTTATCCCTGTTCAACAGATTCTTTGATCTTAGTCTCAGACTGATTTGAGTCCAGAGCCGTTCCTATTCACAACCTAAGCATTGATCAGATTACGGTTTCCTTCAAAGGTCTCCCTCAAGGTTCTTATTATAGGAAGAAACTTACTTTGAGCACAAATGCCAAAACCTACACAAAAATAAACTGTTTCATGGTCACTCGTACTTCGTCACATTGGTGTCTATCAATTCTTTGTTTGAAGTTTGTTGCTGATCATGGTACAATTTCTGAGGTTAAAATAGTATTACGGACGTTTTCCGTAGTTTTTGAGCGTACAAAAAATACACGACGTTTCGGATAGTTTATTATCCTAATCTTTAGTTCACTGAAGAAAAGCTGCAGCCTAAAAGTAATCAGCGCAAGCCGACTAGTCACCCACCACAAATAACCTTAATTTTTCCCCTTAAACTTGTAGGTCTATTATTCGTGATAACAGTCTCTTGAAACTACAATACACTACATGTACAGCGTAACTAGAAAAACATGGCTCAGTGTCAAAACACATTAACAACGCCCGCGGCCAGTGTAATTACAGTGACACTAGTGGATTACCTACCTGGTACCCAAGGCCTACCACTAACATGTCAATCCTGAAGTGTGGGGAAGTCGTGTTAGTGATGCAGTGTCTATATAGAGCCTGTTGGTGTAGCATGAGGGCAGTGTTTCGTAGGCTAGCCAAGTACACTTGAGTTCTAGGCCTAGGGCTAAACAGTCCAACATAGGCCTACCTTCATGCAAGGTTGCCAAGCATGGGAGGCCTAAGGGTAATAACTTATACCCTGGCCCATTCAAAGGTCACGTTAAACCGTTGGTCCATGTATTTCCATTGGTCATTGGGCTATTAGCTAATGACCCATTCTAAGGAAGATTTCGGCCTTAGTTTGTAACAAGACTTTACCTCGTAACTCATTACTACCACTCACCACACTCATCCTTCACCACATATTTGCCTTAAAATACCCTCCTGAGAGTGGTCGGCATCTCAAAGAAGTGATTAAGTGATTAAGGTACGTAAATATGCTCATTTCACCTAGGCTAAGTGAAATAGTTTCCTCGGCAAAATAGGCTCGTTACATGTTTTAGGTTGGCTTTCACCTAAAAACGAGGTCAGATTTCAGAACCCAAAACTTCGTGTTCACTCAAATATATATATATATAATTATATATATGGAAAACGTCCGTCATAATAATTCAACCTCAGAAGTAGTATACCACCTTATATTGCAATTTGTAATCTAAACAAATGTGGTAAAAGGTCAATTTTAAGCCTAACCTCAATATGAAACAGACTTTATATGGCTTGAAAAAGACAGATCTACGTTTTGACGATGCCATTCCTACTGTTGGTGGTACAAACAATGCCAACACACTGGGCATGTTTCCACTAAATGTTTCTATTTTGTGCGGCGTTATTAAAATTAAAACAAAGCTATTCTGGTAAAAACAGATATAAATCAGATTTCAAAAACATTGAATTAGACAGAAATACAGTATTTCTTACACATTATTAGTAGCTACTTCCCTTTTTGGGTTACCCGTGCTTAGTAGTAACAATTTGTAGTATTAGGGGGATTTGTTTGTTTTTTCAATAAACCAATTACTTATTTGGTTAATTACTTATTTTTCATGGTTATTTGGCATCTACTCTAAAATAAAATGCCTTACAGTAAAACACTGTAGAGTAAATCTGAGGAATCCTCAACCCTTGACAGCTTATATTTGCGTAATTTGTTTACTTCTGTTCTTATAAGCTCTATATGTTATTAAATAACTTGCACCATTTTACTATGTTTTCCAAAAATACGTTATACAATATTTAGGGTGAGTTTGAAATATCCCCTCACCCTAACTTTTGAAAAAAACAAATTTTAAATCCTTTGGGAGATGTTTATATAAGATTCTGACGTTTGTTTTGGCGAACTTTGCGTCACCCACCCCCTTCCCTGGAAGGGCCCCCAACATTTTAAAATACAAACCCCCCTTTTGTGGCACCTCAAAAGAAAGGGAATTTTAATACAAAGTCAACGACGCAAAGAAAAACTGTTTATCTTGACTGTTTTTTTGTAATACCTATTTGAAGGTAACATGAAATCAGGTTTAAAATGCTAAATTTCACATACAAAACCATTTTATGGCACATTTCTCTTCAAAATACCCTAAGGGATTATTTCATAGCGTTGTAATATTTTCCTCAACAGATTTTCAAGAAAGGTTTGTCATTAAAAAAATTGTTTGTGAAATGTGACAATTTAAAGCTGACTTTTTGCAATCTTTAAATAAGTATTACTAATTACGTCAAAACAAACTTCAGTATTCTATAAATATATTCCCCAAGGATTTAAAAAATGTTTCCTTTTTCAAAAGTTAAAGTAGGGAAGGGGACATTTAAAACTCACCCTGTATAGCTGAACTAAAATGTAATATGAAATATTCCAATTAATCTACTTATAGACTACCAGAGGTCGGTAAATTCTCACGTAATACAGTTATGTAATGGCAACATTCCACTGGAGTGATGTCGAGATCGGTTGCTACGAGTATTTTATCTCTCAGAGTTAATTGTATTACGAGTTTGTAGCAAATATTGTTTCAAATTATTACACATGTTATAATTAGAAACTAGGTGTAATTAAGAAATTTAAACTTGATAAACCTATGTTATTTGATTAAACACGACCAAACAACGACTAAAACGCTTAAGTTTTTGATTAATCGGTTTTAATGTATTTTTGATAGTATTATTGATCTCTGGTTGAACATGATACATTAGATAACATCTTATGGCGGTGTATTTAGGTGTCGCTGCTTTCCCGGTTAAGTTTACAATTTTGAACAGTATTTAAAAAAAACTTTACTAAAGTCTGACAATGTTTATTTTAATAAGGCTCTCCCGATTCTGTACTAAAAATAATCAGAAGCTATTTTGGTGGTTGCTCCACAAACCCCGTCAGTTTACATAGAACTTCAACAAAACCCGTTTAACTTACAGCCAAATTTGAATCTAATTGACTGGTGACCCTTAGCTCTGTCTAGCGTCCTCACTGTTCACCAGGTACCAAGAGACTTCAGGAGGTCATTGAGTGCAACTTGTTATGAAAGTCACAAGGTTAACATTTTGGCGGAATTTGAATACACTACATGACCGTGTTTTCATTTGGTTTGTTCGAACAAAACATCTACTCATCTAAGGCAGCTACGGTAGAATTGTGATTTGAAGGGGCTTTTACGCACGATGCTAGGTTATATCCAAAACATACTAAAGTAAAACTTACTTAGACTCATAAGTGATTGAAAGATTTTGACATTGATATAACAACCCTTAACGCCATAAGATCCCACCTTTAATTACAGTTCTAGTTAAAGCTACTAACAGACATAACTATTACTATGACACGCTAAGCTTAAGCGATCTAGGAATTGGATGAAACAAACGTTACACTATGGGTTTGAGTATTAAAAGGTACATTTGCCCGTGTTGGTCTGATAAAATATTTGGCACAAGTTTCTGGAGGTTTGCCCGTCTGTCATCAGTCTAGCCCAAGTGTCGGGAAATGAAAATATTTACACTTTCAGCAACAGTGGGTATTCGTTATCAGTTTTGTCTGTTTTTATCATGAGTATTTGTCTCACACATTAAAATCAAACGAGAAATGTAATACACAGGTGTGGTTTGTTCCTTTGTTCATTTTTCAAATATTGAATCAATGCTTAGCTGTTAACCAAACATAGCACCTATGCAATTTCTGGTTTCTCTCAAAAGGTTATGCTAAAAACTAAAAAGCTAAATAACATTCAAACTACAGTATGTGTATGCTCAGAAGACGCTTGGCTGAGTAAATTCCCATGATGCTAGCAAGAAATGATCTGACCGTCTGTGTGTTTGGCTGTTGTTAGTCCCTTGACGTTCTCTCGATCCAGACCGTTTCATCTTTGCTTAGAATATATTAGACTATAGTTCGTACATTACTCTAGCATAAAGAGATGCATTAATTCCGATTGTTTGATTAGTATGCTGCGTTAATGTTGTAGCGTAAGAAACAGATAAGGGCGCTCTGTTCACATGTTTCCATTTTTCATTACTATAAACTGAACGTGCTTAGAAAGTTCCAATACAATCCATTCATTGAATATATCAATATTAATAATTTGTTTTGTATACAACACATAACTGTGACAACCTAATAAACAAAGTGTTTTTACAATTCATTTGTTTAAGGGATCTTTCTTTACGCTTTGCTGTTATATCCTAAAGGACAATTCCACCGGTCGTTAATTTTAAGAAAAGTCCCTTTGGATATTGCCAAATGTAACTTTTTAGCATTTTTTAAAGAAACTTAACAAAATGAGTCTAGGATATAAAATAACTGTTTATAGGATGGTATCTTAGCAGCTTTACACGTCGAGTATAGGTAATTAAATGAGTTGAATATAAAAACAAGCTTAACATAGTAAAGAAAGGAAAAAATACATTGTGTGTAGTAGAGAGGCTTAACACGGTGGGGAAAGGATGTAAAATACATTGTATGTAATAGAAAAGCTTAACACAGTGAGACCAGCCTATACAACCCACTGTATATTCACAGTGAGGCCAGGATATGAAATACATTGTATCTTATAAAGAGAGTTTTCAAAGTGAGAGTAGGATATAAAATGCATTGTATATAGTAGAGAAGCTTAACACAAAGAGAACAGGATATAAAATGCTTTGTATACTGTAGAGAAACTTAACACAGTAAGGCCAGGATATAAAATACATTGTATACAATAGAGAAGCTTAATACAGTAAGGCCAGGATATAAAATACATTGTATACAATAGAGAAGCTTAATACAGTAAGGCCAGGATATAAAATACATTGTATACAATAGAAAGGCTTAATACAGTAAAGGATATAAAATACATTGTATACAATAGAGAAACTTAATACAGTAAGGCCAGGATATAAAATACATTGTATACAATAGAGAACTTAATACAGTAAGGCCAGGATATAAAATACATTGTATACAATAGAGAAGCTTAATACAGTAAGGCCAGGATATAAAATACATTGTATGTAATAGAAAAGCCTAATACAGTGAGGCCAGGATATAAAGTTCATTGTATATAGTAGAGAAGCTTAACTTAGTAAGGACAGGATATACAATGCATTCTGTATAGTAGAGAAGCTTAACTCAGTGAATACAGGATATAAAATACATTGTATACAATAGAGAAGCTTAATACAGTAAGGCCAGGATATAAAATACATTGTATACAATAGAGAAGCTTAATACAGTAAGGCCAGGATATAAAATACATTGTATGTAATAGAGAAGCTTAATACAGTGAGGCCAGGATATAAAATACATTGTATACAATAGAGAACTTAATACAGTAAGGCCAGGATATAAAATACATTGTACAATACACTTAATACAGTAAGGCCAGGATATAAAATACATTGTATACAATAGAAATAATACAGTAAGGCCAGGATATAAAATACAATAATACAGTAACTTAACAGGATATAAAATACATTGTATACAATAGAAGCAGTAAGGCCAGGATATAAAATACATTGTATACAATAGAGAAGCTTAATACAGTAAGGCCAGGATATAAAATACATTGTATGTAATAGAAAAACTAATACAGTGAGGCCAGGATATAAAGTTCATTGTATATAGTAGAGAAGCTTAACTTAGTAAGGACAGGATATACAATGCATTCTGTATAGTAGAGAAGCTTAACTCAGTGAATACAGGATATAAAATGCATTGTATACAATAGAGAAGCAATACAGTAAGGCCAGGATATAAAATACATTGTATTTAATAGAAATGCTTAATACAGTGAGGCCAGGATATAAAATTCAGTATAGTAGAGAAGCTTAACTTAGTAAGGACAGGATATACAATGCATTTGTATAGTAGAGAAGCTTAACTCAGTGAATACAGGATATAAAATGCATTGTACATACACAGCAAGGCACTAGAAAAACTTAAAATAATGAGGACAGGATATAAAATGCATTGTATATAGTAGAGAAGCTTAACTCAGTGATTTCAGGATATAAAATGCATTGTATACAATAGAGAAGCTTAACTCAGTGAATACAGGATATAAAATGCATTGTATACAGTAGAGAAGCTTAACTCATTGAAGCCAGGATACAACATACATTGTATATAGTCTAGAAGCTTAACACAGTGAGGACAGGATACAAAATGCATTGTATAATCATAGAAGAGAAGCTTAACACAGTGTAAACAGGATATAAAATGCTTTGTATATAGAAGAGAAGCTTAACACAGTGAGAACAGGTTATAAATTGCTTTGTATATAGTAAAGAGGCTTTACTCAGTAAGGCCAGGATATAAAATACTTCTTTTAAAGAGGTTTTTCATCGTGAGATTAGGATATAAAATACATGGTATATAGTAGAGACTAGAGAGGCTTAACACAGCAAGATTGAGATATACAATATAAGTTGCACAACCTTTAAAAGGAGTACTAATAGTAAGCACCTTCAAAATGATAAAAAAGGGTTTACGACGGGGAAGGCCTTAATTGGTTAGAAACAAACTGTTCCAAATAATTTAGCTAAAAGTATGTAAATAGTATATTTATATATACATGTTGGTTTTGACTTACTTTGCGTCACCCAACCCCCAGCCAAAACCGTGGGACCCCCACCCCCAAGGTTTTAAACACAACCCCTTGTGGGCCATCAAAAGAAAGGAAACTTCAACACAATTTTCACGACGCAGAGATAATGTTTTATCTCAACTCGTTTTTTTGCTATACCCATGGAAAAACTACGGTGTCAGGAAGCATTCAACATAAAATTGGCACCCCCTAGAAACACAAATAACATACATAACCATTTAGGTTTGTACATCACAAATACAATAAATCTCAAGAGTTAAAACATAAAGCGTACTGAAATCATTAGGTAGTAGATCTTCGAGCTTTCTCCGAACGGCATTGAAACTTAGCGAGGTTTACTGTAATCAAACATTCGTTCACATGACGCATTGACTAAATTAGACGTAAAAAAAGCGTTGACGAAATTAATGAGTCGCACTCTTCGAATGTCATGTGCCAGGGCTAGCCTGGGTTGAATGTGCTTCATAGTGTGCTGGTATCGCTTTGGATCGATGGAAGATACTCAGAACTAGACACACCTCCACTAAACCGCTTCAAACCTGCTTGAGACGAACAAACACGTTATCGTATCTAATCGCTATAGGCTACTACACTTTACTTTTTACGGTTAAGACCGTGTTCTTGGCATTGAAGTTGATTTATTGCTATTATCCCGCAATTCACAGCATGTGGTTGCTAGTAAACCACAACCTTAGTGCCCGTAAATCTTTCTCATTGTGCTTGATACGATTTCTCCTGCCTGTAGATAAAATGTACCCACCTTAGGAATAGGTTTTTATCTTCAGGTAAGTGTAACGTCCAATAAAAACATACCATAAATTACTAAAGTGTAGTTTTCAAACAATGTTTTATATTAATTCAAGTATTAGTTCAAGTAAATTATGGTTAAATATTGGACGAAATTTATTTGGTTATAGATTTAAACAAACGTAAGTATTGCTTGAACTGTCGATCACCTTTCAGCATTCCTTATGGCACGAAAAAAGGTACCAATAGAGTGGCCACAATAAGCTGTCGCAAACGGATTACGGACGAACTAAACGTTCTACTCGTAGTTTATCATCTAAGCTATTAGGTTAAGTTAGGAAATACGCCAAAGCCTCATCTCCGAATTAAAAAAATCTTTACTTTCACGTATGTTTAATATTTGAAGCTATGTGTTTATATGTATTTTGACAGAATACAATAAAAAACTCAATTTACAAATCCTAGAAAATGACAAACAACATAGTAAAGAAAAGGTTATCCTCTGAAATGTTATCACCATTTGGCCGATGTGATAAATTAATTTAAAATAAATCTTATAACACAAAAATAAAGCTAATAGTAAAGTATAAGTGTCAGTTATACAAATAGGTATTACCGAGGTCATTGTTAAAAGTACTCAAAACCAAAAATCTACAACTAGTACCGCTGCCAATAGTAAATTTATAAAAAACAACAAAAACACAGAGGAAACTTACATTAAAGCATACCAAAGTAACAACGTTGTCTACCTTCACTAACAAAAAACATGTCGAGTTAAAAAGAATGATAAAAGAAGGTAGCATTCATAAAGTATCTTATTAAAACATAAATCAACAATTTGTCATGTGTAAGAACTCTGTAACAATTACTTTGAAACAATGCAGACATATCACAAAGTATTAACGCTATTAACATCTAATCACGAGTACAGGCATCCTCTTTGCTGTTTGCCTAAGATTTACAAACCTGGCAAGAAAATGTGACTTATCATTTTTAGCGGCAGCAGTTGTATTTATTATTTAATTAGCTTGAAAAGAATTTACAATACAATTCACCCTTTATAGGTTTTTTAAGAGAAGTACTAATTTCTAAAATAATACTTGATGATGATAAATACTTCCAAAGAATAAATGTCTCTAAAAACTTGAAAATTATAATGTTATCAATTTATACTCTATGGGGTTTCCACTGGTTATTGTGTTTAAAGCTACACAACGTTTCAAGGGTTATAGAAACTCCTCTAGTTATCAAGTGAAATCTAACTTAAATCATTGTCTAAACCTAGCAACTCGAACAATATATTACTGAAACACATCAACACCTTGGTTTCCAATTTGTAGTTGAGTTGTTTAGTCTTGTGTATTGAAGGAAGAACGTGCTCAATATTGGAAAGAGTAATAGAAATAATTTTAAACGCCAAGACCAATATTTAAAACTTTTATTTTGGACGAGGCCTTTCAAAGGCAATGCCTTTATCGTCAGGTCCGTTTAAAAAATGACAAAAAGTGTATTGGTTTATAACTAACAAAACTGTAAACAGTCTAATAATGTAGCTTGTATTGTCTGAGGCCTTTCTTATGCGTTGGCATTTATCATCAGAGACACTCAACAACTGAAAGAAAAGTACAAAAAGTAACGTAGAACATATGTTACGGAAAATTAAATTATTCAACTAAAATTGCATTAATGGTAGTTGTTATTATTAATTAGTTAGTCATTAGTAAATAGCCACCTTAAAACGTAACTGATAAATGAGCTAGTTATTAGCATAAGCTGACAAGTCACATTTGAACAAACAACACATGACTGTTAATGTCAAAATAGTACAATGGTAAACGCTTAGAATGAACATAGAAGCAAACAGCCTGTAGAAAGACTCAAAAAATAGTCTGCAACAAGAAAACGCTAAAGCTCAAAACACATTCAAGGCATGTGAGGTCTAGACACAGAATGTCTGAGAGCGCAACAGACGCCAACCAATGACAGGCGTGCAGCTGAGTGACCAACTATAACAGAGAAAACCGGAAATCAATGCATAGCCTAACCAATGAGAAGAGAGCGTCCTACACAACTTAACTTCCCTGTGGTCTACTTTTAGTCCTTAGTGCCATGTCTGAGATGGTTTTGCTATATTTCTAGTTGAAAATTAGGTTTAAAATTATGATTAGATTGAGACCTTATCTGGCTTAGCGTTACCTCGTCACTGTCTACTATGGATTCTTTTATTCTCACTTCTCGTGTGGTTTTATCCTTCAGGGACAGACATCGCGACGTTATGACGTTCTTCTCTTTCTGAAAAGTGCGGTCTGGGTTATTGCGTCAACAGGTATATGAGTAATAAAGTATGTGACTGTCAAATAAAGACTTAAAATCATTCAGATGTACTTCTCTAAATTTGAAGGCAGAAATAGTTGGGCAAGATGGTGTAGTGGTTTAGCATAACCGCCCGGCAAGCGGGAGACCCGGGTTCAAGTCCCAGTTCGGTCCAAACATTTTTGTCTTCAAATTTCTTTAGTAATAAATTAGCTATTTAGCGTTTATACATTAACATCTATACATTTGGCATAGTATTTAAAATCTGTTTGTAATATTTCCATTTTTTGATTAAAAGTCTTTATTTCACATGTTTCGGATAAACATTCAGATTTAAGTACTTCTAAATTTGAAGGCAGAAATAGTTGGGCCGGATGGTGTAGTGGTTTAGCATAACCGCCCGGCAAGCGGGAGACCCGGGTTCAAGTCCCGGTTCGGTCTAAACATTTTTGTCTTCAAATTTCTTTAGCAAATAATATTATTGTTTTTATTTAGGTAATAGTGGCGGTTAAGGTCAGGCACCTGATAAATTTACATTTACATGCAAACGTAGAGAACTAAATTAACATGGATTAACAACATTTATAATATAGAAAACAGTACCAACATTGATCGTACAGACGTAACGTTATCTGTGGTATTTCAAATATAACGGTTTATTCGCTGAAAGAAGAACAGCATTCCTACAATCTTCGCAATAGTCAGGTCGACTTTGCGGGTTGTCAAAGATGTAAAACGTAAAATGCCCTTCCTGCTAGATTTACAATTCTCGAATTCGTAGTCTTGGAAACACGTTAAAATCACTGCATGAAGACGCGGGGAAGCATAACTGTAGGGATTGTATTTTCGCTTTAGCTGACGTTTCATAAACTGTGGCCATAGAGGGCCCTTGTTTTAACCAAAACTTGACTGATTTGACTGTAATCTATATTTATGTATGAGGCCTGGACAATTTGTTCTTAAAAAAGTGTGGTTTCTTATGTAACGTGAAAGCTCATTCCAGTTCATAGCGAGATTTTTAGACCAACAATGACGAGCATTTTCAAGAGTTTCCTGTTGAACTATTTTGCGTAATTTCAGAGTGTTCTTTGATTTTGGATTTAATAATAAATGTGTGTTTTCTATGTAATTTCAATTAAAACTATGTTTATACTGTAAACACAGTTGCCTGAGTGCTGCTTCTGGGTTTGGTTTTAACGAGACGGGCAACTTGAGTTTTTTAACGCGGTTTTAACTTTAAACTGTCTAACAAATCTTTTTAGTTTTCCGATAATCCTGACACATTTATCCAGCCACGGGGGTAGCTAGAACAAAGTCACAAGAAAATACTTAACACTAGCGTAGTTCGTGTTGCACAATTTAAAGATCGTCACATGTAAAACTATAAACGCAATATTAAACGTTTTAAACTTTTGAACCGCTGCCATTATTAAATAATATATTTTATTTTAGAGATAATTTTTGTAGAACACAAGTTGTTCTTTATACTATAAAATTAATGAGGAATATGGTTTGTTATCTACTTAGTTCAATCTAGACTAAATAAATGACAGTTTTGCCTTGTATTGCCTTTCCGAGGAAAGGTCTGCATTTCTGAGGAAACGTCTTACTAAGAAGAGGGTATTATATCAAAGCCATATCCAATTAAATGTATGAGTATATAGAGAAAATTGCAAACCTGCCATCCTCAAAATGCATTGTTTCTAAAAAGGGGGGAATTGTTCAAATATATCTGAGGAATACTACGGTTAAATAACAAGGCACTTACTTCGCAAAACATACAAAGTAGGCCTAATTCACTTCTAGCTACTTCACGTGAATTGATGGAATCTATTGATAACTGGATCTGCTGATCTATTTGATTTACTGAGTAGTGCTTACAGTTACTCAGCGCTGACTCGATGCACCCTTTGTAAATTAACAGGTGACTGGGTACAACAGACCACATCTTCTGTTACCTAATTCAAACTTCAGTAGCATAGATCAAGTTATGGTATGTTTGGAACATGTACTTACATAGCAATGTATAGCAAACATATACTTAAGTACTCTTTTAAAAGGGCAATTCACACACAAGAGTTGTGTGATAGCATAAGTGTCAACATAAATCTCAGCGCAAAGTCGATGTAACGTCTCAAGATTGTATTCCACTGAATTTAGTTGAATGGTGACGGATGTTACAGTGTTTCTGGTATTGATATGTATTGTTTGATTGAAATTTGTTTAAAGACGGGTATTAAGCTCAACAGTTTTTCTGAACGTCATCAGTTTCCTGCTGTTTTGGTAAAAGCCTTTAATATGGTACAGTGACCGCCATTTGGGAACATAAAGTGGGATTATTAGCGAATTTCCTTTGGAAAAATGAGATATTCATGCTGTCAGAATGGTAAGACTCAGGCCCGGGACCATGTAATGAGCATCAATCCTGACCCCAGAACACGTTTTTAGTATTTTTTTCACAATTTATTTACATACGTATATACGTGTGTACTCTCAACAGGTCGCATTTTGTGTCAGATTTTCATGAAGCTTGGACAAATGTTCGTGTTATAAATATCTCGATCAAGTTCGTTAGCTAGATTAATTGGACTACCGCAACCCCCTTTTGGGAGGAGGGGAGTTTTCTAAAAAAAGGAATTTCATTGCTTTTAAAACAGTAAATTTCATCCGATTTTGATGAAATCTGAAATACATATGTATTTTAATAACATCCATCAATATGCTACATCAAAAATGTTGGTAATCTATTCAGTCGTTTTAAAATGGTGACCATGATACCTGATTGTTTGCTATTACAGCGGAATGAACGTATTAACTATTTCAATTAAATGTGAAAATTGTTATCGCTTTAAGGTATGTCTGAGGCCAGAGCAAGGCTGTGAGCGAAACGAATGAGAGTAACAAGTTGCAAAGGAAATTCAATTCACACATGCAAGCGGCGCTTTAGCGCTTAGCTGCGTGTCGGCGTGGTTATAATGTTATTCCCGTATGGTCCTTTATATTGTACAACGCAACATGAATAGTTGAATCTCGATTATCCGAGTCTCGGTTAATCGATCCTCCGGATTAACCAAGCTAGTAGTTAAAAAATTAAAATTATGCTACTGTTAATTTATGAGTTATACGGTATGCAAATGCCTGTCATTGCTTTACGTATCGCGGTACACATTGCTTAATTACGGGACAAGATTGGTTCAATTCGAATGATTGAGAGAGAGAGTAAATGTCAAAAATGTATGTACGTATGAACGGGATTTTGATGTTAGAATGTGTTGAAAATTTTAGCTAAAAAGAAAAACTGACGATTGCATAACATGTCACATGTTTTTCGCAATAAACCATTTATTTGTTTACATGCACAAGTGATTGCGATGCTATCTGACAGCTACTAAATCGACCAAATCAAGCTACATATACACGACTCATGCTGTACGCACTTGCCACCTGCATCTAGCGAGTATTGCCTCTACTGGTAGCCGCTACGTTGAGCCAACATCACTCATAAGTTTGTGTAACACTATTTTTGTTTAGTTTTGTCAGTCTGAGGTTTGGTACTGTGTTGCTTGGTTGTTTGTATACGCCAGGTGCACATGCGCTTTTGACCTACTTGTATTGTAATTCAGTGTTTTACGGCGTAGATTGTGTTTTATTTTTGTGTGTTCGTGGAATATTAACACAATAAATCATCAAAGACTTTTCAAGATATAATTGTAGATACACTACTTATTACAGTTTAAGGTGTGTTTAAATTGTTCGTTTTTACTTTTGACATTGTAATAAATACAGTTTGTCACTTTTTATAATTTTGTCACTTTTCCTGGTAGTGGCACTTAACCTCCGTATTATCCGAGTTTTTTTCGTATCCGAGGTGATCTAAGTCCCTCGGATAATCGAGATTCTACTAGTCAAGTGATGCCGCAAGTGAAAATTAAGGAGTGAAACAAAGTTGTTGTTAGTGGGTAAACATAAAATCTCATCCTTGGTTTTTTGTTTATTTTGACTGTACAAAATAATGTTTGCAGAGTAATTTACCGTTTGCCACTTCACTTACAAGACACCTCATAAACAATGTACATTGTACAACCAACGTACAAGTGAGTGTTTTAAACAAAGCATAAATCCAATGTGAGAGTACTGGGTAACTAGAATTTACACTTATATACACTTAAAGGTAGTATGATATTAAGATGGATG
The DNA here is from genome assembly GCA_018831715.1 of Matsumurasca onukii. Lineage (NCBI taxonomy): Eukaryota > Metazoa > Arthropoda > Insecta > Hemiptera > Cicadellidae > Matsumurasca > Matsumurasca onukii. The sequence goes on from CM032064.1 coordinate 27,230,073, forward strand.
AATGTGAGATATTACAAGCATTTTGAATTGCATCTGTGTTGCTATAATCTTTCCAACAAGACCTATGCTTTTATTAAACAGAACAGAATTAAGCACACTTGTAGCATTTTGGTAGTCCTCAGAAAAAACTTCGAGTCTAATAGAATAATAGCCCCTTTAAAAAAAGTCCTCTAGAGCTTTCTTGAAGATATTGACATTGTTGTCAATATTTCGGATGTCATACGGAATTGCATTGTAAATCCTTACACTCTTTAACTCGGTGCTGTCTCCTACTGATGTATTTCTTCCTTGACATACATGAACGGACTAGGATATTTTCTCTCATTTTGTATTGGAACAGATTCAGATTTGACTAAACAAATACTTTCGTGTAATAATTGTTGGTGTGAAGATTCTGATGACGCCTGGTGCCCGATAAGGTTTGCAAGATCATCTTGACAATGGTACAATCCTTGGGTTAAAATGAAAAGTTGTTCTATGAATTAACGTGTGATTCCTTAGAAGTTTCCTGAATTTCGTTGCGTGTTGCCCTTCATTTCACATATTGGACCATAAACCTTCCTAAGTGCCTTGTTCTCAATGACTCAATGTCAATAGCTACTTATTTTCTGTTTTCATAATACAGTTTTCTGATCCGCATAGTAGGATTTGTTTTAGAATAGTTTGAAAATGTGTCATATTTGTGTTACGGTAACAGCTTTGGATGAAGGTATCCTGCTAGAATTAAAGCACACTTGTTGCTTCAGTTAAACTTACATTTAATGTCTGGCAGTTAACATGTTTTTAACACTCAACACTTTCGTGTATTTGAATGTATCAACTTGTTCGTGTCCTGATGGAATATTTAGAACTATCGTATTGGACTGAAACCTACAAAATTTGCCGTCTTTTTTTTCGTATGTATTGACGAAGTAGCTTTTTCATGTTGACCGTGTTATAGTTTTCACTGTGGAGTACACATTTTTACACAAAACTAGTCCTTTTTAAAAAAGGGTCGAATTAACATCTTGAACTTAAACAGAGATTTTAAAACTAAGCCTACTAATTGGATAGTGACACAGTTTAAAATAGCTGTCCGAAAGTTGTACTCAATATCAATGAAATATATCAAAGCTGTCAGTTATTGTCACAGCTTCAAATGTTTCATTGACTATAACTGTGTTAAAGTATCGTTTCATAAGATAATTTTTACACTTAACATAGTATCTAAGAGGCATTTCATATGCCTAGTTGTATTGATATACTGTTCACTGAACTACTGGTTAGTTCACCATGTCTCTTGTCTTTAAATTTCTTCTTGTTTTGCGCATGGAGCAATAATGCACAGTTTTGCAAGTTCATATGCGTTGGTCACATTAGGTAAATCAGAATCTTTGCAGAATGTCAAACGTCAGGTTGACTAATTTAATGAAGTAACTTTAACATTCATACTACATCTAGATCCCATTCACACATACAAGTCAAACACACACTCGTAATATATGAACAATAGTAATTGTATGAAAATTACGTTGTCTAAGAACTAACTTGCAACTAGTGTCATGCCGGTTACATCACCCTAACAGGAAGAAACTTTTGCACAAGAACTATAAGACACATTGGCCACACAGTAGACAAAAATACTTGAGAATTCATAAACAATAATTTAATCTTGCTAACAAGAAGTCATTATTTTATTTGGCGCAAGAAAACATAGTGTCAATCAAAATACACATATTTTACTGTATTGTTGAAAATTTATGAAACTGACTTGCCATTAAACATAAAATTCAAGTACGAAACAATTCTACTACATCATGTTGGGAAGTGTTTTGTAGTTTCTTAAACATTAATATTTTTTAAATGATATGCTGCCGCTTAAACAGTCATATATACAAGTGAAACTGACATAAAACCCTGTTGACCATACTGTTTGAATGGGTGTTGTCATACTGCGAAACATCAGCTAAGTGGGAGGAATGTGTCCTTAATGTAGCCTTAATGCATAGTTCAGATACATAATCTACTTATCACTCCCATTTCAGAACTTATAGTGTGACTAGCTGTTTACCCGAGCTTCGCTACGGATAAACTGTGTTGTATGTACTTTATCCTAGCACAGTACTCTTTCAAAAGAAACCCATAAAACATAAAACGTACGTTTTATGGGTAGGCTCTAAAGCTCTTCACCTTTTGTACAACTTGTGTTCGGCAATGAAGTACTTTGTTTGTTATAAAATGTGCACAGCTTCGAATTGTAATGTCCTTTTCAGTTTTTGCCCCAAGAAAGTTTACTTGTCTAAAAGCAGGTTGTTTCTCGGGTACTTGCATTAAACAACCAATCCTGTGATGAACTTGTACTTGTACTTTTAAAGTGGGCACAAAGTTGCCTGTTTTTACCTCTTTTGCTCCGAAAAACGTCTGACGTACCAACGTATACTGAGACCCTAGAGTCAGGTTCGTAATCTAATAAATCCCGGTATATCTTGTAGTTATAGTAAAGTCAAACTACCTCCCATACAAAAGTATATTGAACTGTTGCATAGCATTTTAACAACATCCGGAATCAGAACATTTCTCTGGTTACTATACAGTATAACGGAACAGCATAACGATAGTTTCCTAATGATTAGTGACCAACACTATTCCTTCATTATGCAGTAGTAATTCTATTTAAATACTCATAATAATTTCACTCGATGGTTTGCATCATCATTGCGATGGTCTATAAAGCATTAATCATAAGTAATATTAATGAACAACATTCAACAAACACTGTCGTTGGTCGGGCTATTCGGAATGACGCCGTGGAGGTAGAGGTGTTGTCTCCTCTAAAAATCACCCTTAAAATTAAAATGGTTCAAAACCGTTTCTTATTGGGTGGTTTTGGGTTACCGGAAATAGGTGTACAAAGTGTTAAGTCTGTAGGCCCAGTAATTTGGGCTATGGTCTGATTTTAAGTGAGCGAGTCAGGACAATCTTTTATACGTAATGTAGAATATTAAAAGCGAATATACGATGTTGTTTACGTTGAGTATGTTAGTTTTTAATAATCAGAAAGATATTTGTTATATTTTTATTTTGCTAAAACTATTTATCTTCGGAAATATAAGGTCCGTTCGGCAAACCGTTTAGAACTAGACTTAGAATTAATGTTTAAAAAGTATTTTATAACCGTACGCTTCATTTATTATAACGTATATGCAAATATCTTTGAACACCTTTATTAGGGTTTCATATGAAGGTGTTAGTAAAATATCAAGGTAAGATATAATTATGAATTTGAGATTGATGTTACAGGGTTTGTCTTGTTGGTAAACAATTTCACAAGCTCGTTTTCAAAAGACTTTCAAACCAAAAATACTTGTCTTTGACTAAATCATTTTTACGATATTACCTACCGTTTCATGATGCTTTATGTTGCTATGTTAGTTGTATGCACGTTACGTTCCATGGTTTTAAATAAACGCATCACTAATGACCTAGGATATTTGGTTTGGTTTGTCTGACTAAACTCTAATCGATCAGTTCTGTCGACTATTGGTTTAGCCAATTGCCGTGGAATTTGAAACTCCTTTTAATTGTTATTGACCATAAACACTTTAAGTGGTTTAAATTCAATATTTACAACAATAGAAGGAACATATAAGTGAACAGTTCGAAAACAATATTATTGATGGTAAAAAATACATCGAACTATTTGTTCAACGCAACCCAATTTTGAACTATAGTGAAAATATGTACGAGCAATGTATGTTTATAAGTTTGCATCGCTAGCTTGATCACTTCAATATCTATTAACTAGTCTGTATTGTTGCAGTATTATTGTAGTTATGATTTCCAAATTTAATGCTACTGTTAAGCAAACATAATCATGATTTTTAGCCAAGATCAAAGAGTGCTTCTTGTTGAAGAATACTTAAGAACAAGATCAGTTTCTTTGGATCAAGAGACGTTTGAGGTTAAGTTTGCAAATGTAAGTAGGCTATTTGCTTTTGTTATTTCAAAATTCTTCAAGACCTTTTAGGGAATCTTCCAAACTAACCGTATTATCTTCCAACATTTTCTCATTCAGTACAGTCCGGCTTCTTTTATGATTTTTGTTCCCTACAGGACCTGTTTCTTTAAAGTTTTAACAAGCCTATGAATGCTAGATTCGTTTGGAATATCCACACCTGCAACCTGACCTCAAACGCCTCTTGACACAAAGAAAATTATCTTGTTTGAAGCAATCTTCGACAATAAGCACTCTTTGATCTTTGCTAAAAAACTTTTTGATGATTTTGTTTGTTACGCAATAACATTAAATAGGAAATCAAAATCACAATATTACTGTAACAGTACAGACCAGTTAATATATATTGAAGCAAACCAACTATCTTTGCAAACTTATAAACATAAATTGCTCGTAAGAAATGATTGACTATAGTTCGACCCCCTTTCCTCTCCCATACCCAGCAACATTGTACGTCAAAGGCTTACAAAGTAAAAATATTAAATGCATGAACATATTTTACGTGTTCTAATCAATCACAAAAATATGTTCTCCTATTTTAAAAATCCGACACTGTCATGTAACCAAATCAATAGCTATAAAGAGGCAACCAAGTTCTTTTCAATTGTGCTTTCGGATATATGGCTAAAGAATCGTATCATTAGCACAAGTATTTATACGCTTGAAAATAAAAAAGAAAAGTGGAAAAGACAGACTATGTGGTTGTTAATTAAATGTTGAACTTTATCACTATTTTTGTGATCAGCCACTATTACTCGAGTTACTGCACTAGTTTTTAACTGGCTTTTAGTTTTCCTTGTTCACGTTTGCATTTAATAACTCTACGCTTAGATTAGATTTCGTTATAACCTGGCTCCAAGTGAGACACACGTGACACATACAAATGTTTGTGGGGGTTGGATGCAACTGAGAGAGACAATATACAAGAGTACAATCACGTGTCTGTACACAAACCGTGTGCTCTTCCCAAGCTGCATATCAACTCCTCAAACAAACTTTTATGTCACCGATCTCCTCTTGTAATTCAGGGTTTGCTTTTGAAAATGACTACTCAATCTAATGAATGGGCCTACGGACCCTCACTTGTGCACATACCTCTTGCTAGCCGTTGTGTAGAAGATTATGTAAGCGTTAAGAACTAGTATAGTTTCTGGTAAAGTTCCTTGCATAATCCAACTGGAATCGGATTGAACTGAATAGTTTCAGTCTTGGTTTGGAAGTATTTTATCAACTATTTCGGCAACAGTGATATAATAGTTTTCTTTTTTATTTTCGGTAGCGTTTTACTAACTTGTACAATTCTGTGTACAGCTTTAAAAACTACAAACTAACGATCCAAAGCTAACAAATCCATATCATGTCCTACGTAGTATTCTGTTGCAAGAATATATTTCTAAAGCTAAACACTAACCAGTGCTCGGTATGATAAGAGCGAGAGTTTTCAATCTCAATTCAATGAAGGGGGGTAATTTTATTTTCTCCCAGCAGTTCCATGGATTTTGTCCTGTTGTTGAACTGGGATTATGGTTATTATTAGAACTTTACTGTTTGGCCCTTATATGTTTTGGAATACTTTCCAAAATCAAGTTAATTAAATTTAACTTTTGCTGTTTTCTGATTTAAAGTAAAATGATTTGCAAATATAATTTCTTACTTGACTACTATTTTCTTAGTTGTATGAAGCATTATTGCACGACAGGTTTTCTCAGATAGCAATCAATATGTAGTGAATAATCATTATTTTAATGAATGTGCTTACATTAAACCCCAAAGTGTACAGGTAAAATACCTCATAAACTTGATTATTAGCTAAGTTTAATAGTAAGTTTTGATTTTCCACAAACAGCTTTTGAAGGGTTTGTGGAATTGAGGTTAGTTCAATGCTAGAGTTGTTTATGCTAGTTTAATAACGAACAAAAAAATGTTGCTAAAGGTGGTTATTCAAACAATGTAAGATGTAATTTAACTCGTTTAAAGCTTCAGATTACGAATATTGCTCTCTCTTGGACAAATATTGTTTAAGATTTACAATAAAAGTGATCATTCATATACGATATCTTTTATCCACCAAATCTTTCGTTTGTCCATTTTGTACTTCAATGAATAACTAATAGTTCTCTGATTATTTGCTTGATTGATATGCAAGTTTACAAGTTCTTACACTGAAATATCATAATTTATGATTTTCTTCTGGAATATCTAAGCCAACAACCATTTCGGTTGGTCGAATGGGCGGAATAGTACAGACTCGTACTTTACTATTCGTTATTTTTCTTACCATGAAGCTAGGTTTCATATTAAATCTTGGTGTTATTTGTGTGCTGTTTAAGTAGCCAAGATTCAAGGTGGTTGGCAAATTCAATTACCTGAGACGAGTTGATCAGTAGGCCATACTTTAGTAGGCCATACGTAGTTGATACTTTACCCATTGGATGGATGTGCTCGAATAGGAATTTCGTGTCTTGTCGGTTACAGAAGGTCAGCCTGCTGCGTACCTGCGATTGGTCGTGGGCTGCCCCCAGCTAACCAGCTCATACTGTCAGGATATACATTGTGTTTCAAAACTCATGTCGGATACGTTAGTCCGAGTACTGTAGGAGATTGGAAATTTGATATTCTGACCGACTGGCCGTCTGACGCCTACGTCACGCTTGCCTACTTCATTCTATACTTTATTTTACCAGATTTTGAAGTAAATGTTTCCAACATATTTATACTAACCATAGTCTATCATACTATCGAATTATCATTACCGTTTATTCATTATTTACTATATATTGGCGTAACCTTCTTCTATTTTATTTCCGTGTTGTAATTGGTTGCACGTATGCTTTTTGTGTTTTGTTTTGTTTTTATTGCTGTACACGATTGTTATTGTACTGACTTTGATATTTATAAAAATTACTGTACCTGTTTTCACACTTAAACTGTTTTTCTAGTATTAACTAATTATATTTTACTAGTTTAGTAAATAAATTTAAGTTTAATGTTTTAAGATATATGATTTTTTTTCACTTGAACCGGAAATATTAGTCATTATATTTACGCCTTTATTTAAAAATATACATTTATGTTCAACTAGCTGTGTAAATTAAAAGTGCACTATCTGCGCGCTTTGCTACGGAATAAACGTGTTGCTGGGTTCATGTTTGATTTCAGTTCAATCAGTTAAATGTATGTTGCCAGTGAAAAACAACGTTCTCGGGCAATGTTTGCTCATTTTAACCTATGATAATAAAATCCCTATTATTTGGACATTATGTAAACCACTTTGTGCACAGTTGTATACATCACTTTAACCGAAACTGAACTACATGGTTTGCAAATAGATGCTTTCAACCAGTCAAAGGAGTGATTCAAACTCGATAATTGAGTTGTGGGCTCTCTACAGTTCCACAGGGTTCTCCTCTCGACTTTTCGGTCTTCATGTTTCTCCAGGTTGAAATTCTGAGTATCTTTTTACTGAAGCTTACTAAGTATGTGTTTTACTAAATATTCATTTAAAACTTATATCCTTTTCAAGCTTGGCCTTTATACTTTAGTTTGATACTTTTTAAAACAACTTTACATATACACGCTTTAATTGTCTTAGTACCAAATAATAGTAAATAAATAACCATCTTTTTGCCAAAAAAGATTTTACAATCCACTGAGGCTTCGTTATTAGTTATAACAGAACACGATATTTACAAAATGTGTTAATAACACTGAAAAAAGTTGTGGAACCATGTAAACTTACGGATATTTAGGGTCGTTTTTCAATTGCCTGCTAACCAGCTGGTTAACTAACCACCGGTAAAGTTGTTTAGAGTCTGCAATGTTTACATTTTCACGCAACGTTCAAAGTACTTATTATTATTTGAAGATAATACATGCAATAAAGATATAGTTTTACCATTTTTATTGAATTTAACATGTACACATTATGCTAATATAGCCAATGGTTGATCCTGCCAGTAGTCATATGCTTGTCTCAAAGATTAAGCCATGCAAGTCTCAGTACAAGCCTTACTAAGGCGAAACCGCAAAAGGCTCATTAAATCAGTTATGGTTCCTTGGATCGTAAATGCAAAATCAAAACAGACAAAGTAAAACTTAACCTAAAAAATATCCAGCTTTCCTATTGGTTGGCTCCTTGTCCTAACATTAACCGCCGGTTAAGGCTGAATTGAAAAAACGGCCCTTAGAGTTGAACCTTAATATTATTACATGGTGAAACAAAGTCATTGTTGTTGTAAAGACCTTGGGTGGATAGAAACACTTTTCGTATATGGCTAAACTTAAAGTACGAAAGTGTTGGTTTCAACTCAGCTGGCAGCATGTTGAAATATTTCAGACCAGAATAATTCACGCAGGTATAAACTCAATATATATATTATACGGGGTGAGTTTTAAATGTCCCCCACCCTTAACTTTTAAAAAAGGAAATATTATAAAAACTCTTTAGGGGATGTTTTTATAAAATTCTTAAGTTTGTTTTAACTACTTGGCGTCTACCACCCCTTCCCCACCCAAAAATCGAGGGGAGGGTCCCCCAAAGTTTCTAAAATACAAACCCCCTTGTGGCCACCTCAAAGGGAATTTCAATACAAATTCAACGACGCAAAGAAAGATTTTTGATCTCGACTCTTTTTTTTAATACTTATTTAAATATAACAAGAAATCAGATTTAAAAGGTTACATTTCACACACAAAAAACTTTCTGACAACTTTTTCATCGGTTAATTTTGTTTATTTTTGCTAAAAATGGCTGACCTTTGTATTAACTTGTTGGTGTATCATGCAACCTTTTGATATTAAGATTTGAAAACTCGACACTATGCCCTAGAGGAATAGGGTTGTGTATCCAATTTAGCTTATCTTTCCGCCAATAACACCAGCGTTAAGATCAGCAAGCTGGAAAATTACTTGAGAACTTGGATCTTTCATGCATCTCGGGTGTCGGCTTAGTAGCTTTCTTTCCCTTCTTTAGAATGTACTAGTACGAGTAGTACAGGTTCTGAAGAGTCATCTACATTTAGAATATTTTGGAGGTAGTTCTTCGAACCTTGTTTTTTCGAACAACCTTGGACAACAACACGCCATCGCGTAATTATTTATTTGTCAGAAGACTGGATTCCTTTATTTGGAAGACACCTCTATTGTTTATATTCTATGTATAACTCGGTGAGTGTAAATGTTAACTATACAACTTGTAATGTAATGTATACAATTTGTAATGTTTATGCGAATTACTATTTTACTGTTTTAGGTTATTTCTTCATAGTTTGTAAACAAGTTAGTGTTGGAGAGTATAATATCATTTAGACCCATTTGTCTATAATAAGACGATAAGATCAATCTAAATTGGGATACGAATATGCTTTGAAAGATGTTTTGAAACCAGCAATAGCTACAAACTCCTGTCGGATTCGTCGATATTCAAAACGGTATACGCATTATTGTCAAAACATCATAATTGATGTCAACGCCAAAATAATTAATTGGAACTTATAATAAATTGTGTGCGAGCAAGAGAGCAAACAAAACCTTAAGATGGTGGTAAAACCCCGTGCGCCTACGCCGAGAGTCAAATAAAAAGACGTGATATTGGCTTTCATTTCAGGTGATTTCCTCTTGCGAAACCAAGAAAGTTGTTTGCTAAAACTTAAGTAGCTGTCTCCGTATTTTGCCAATACTGCAACTCTTGGTGTAGCAAACACAGAAGCAAACATTCAGTCTTGTTCAGATGGGTTGACGTTAATTGGGTTATGTTGTGAGAAAACAGACTATAGTGCAGTCACATCTCCCTAACATTAGCTTTGTTGCCAGTCACAGCACACAACAAACGACCTAAACAAAGGTATTTTTCAACGATGAAAAAAGTTGAGAACTTGCCTTTTCAAATTTATAATTAAATAATAAACTAAAACTCTTGATAGTTTTACAGTTGAACTATAGTGACAAAGTAAAAAGGGCTTATATATAGAATATAGAATTGTTGTAGAAAAGCAATTCCTTTTTGTGATTATTGTGTCATTATTTTACTTAAATCCTTTTTTCACACGATCGTTTGGATGCTATGAAAATCTTCATAAAAAATCTTTAAAACCTATTTAAAATGTCCAATTATTAGGTGAACTCCCATTAATTTGTGCGGTGCTATGAGACTGGCATTTTATTCTCGCGTGTTTAAAAGGTGTATAATTCAGAGATCGGGTTTAGTAGCCAATAAAGGCTGGCTGTACCTTAAAAAGGCTACTTTAGTAGCCAATAAGCAACTAAAAAGTCTCTGAAGGCCAAGTAGGAATCTGTCACTTCTATAATTATAACAACTTGTGAGCATACGTTTTTAACATAGAACTGACTTGGACATAGCCTACTTTGTATTATATAAACTTCAACTCAGGATCTCAGTCAATCAACCGTTTTTAGATCATTGTAACTATCACATTCGTATTAAGGAACTCTACATGAAAGCAGAAGGTGCTCAGTATTCGAAATAGTTATAAAAACGTATTATAAAATATTAAAACACCAGTATTGTAAAATTTTTCAGGACGAGGCCTTTCAAAGGACCGTACAAAAATGACAAAAAATAATGTTATATAAATATTTTAAAACATACAACAATAATAATCGTGAGTTGAAATAAATCATACTTACCGTGGCTCAATTACAGTTCTTCGAAAACAGCTTAATATGAGATTTTTAACGCTTATGCGATTTTTCACATCCCAACACATTTCACAAAGAAGTATTCTTCTTCTCCCGCAAAGAGTTTTACACATTCTTTTCGCCGTAGATTCCTAAATGTATTCACCAGTTGGACAGTTGGACCACTTGATGTGGAATCTGCAAGTAAGGTTCGGACTCACCACGTGTTACACGTGTTATACAGTATAGTTGACGTGGAATCTGCAAGTAAGGTTCGGACTCACCACGTGTTACACGTGTTATACAGTATAGTTGACGTGGAATCTGCAAGTAAGGTTCGGACTCACCACGTGTTACACGTGTTATACAGTATAGTTGACGTGGAATCTGCAAGTAAGGTTCGGACTCACCACACACGTGTTATACAGTATAGTTGACGTGGAACAAGTAGGTTCGGACTCACCACGTGTTACACGTGTATACAGTATAGTTGACGTGGAATCTGCAAGTAGGTTCGGACTCACCACGTGTTACACGTGTTATACAGTATAGTTGACGTGGAATCTGCAAGTAAGGTTCGGACTCACCACGTGTTACACGTGTTATACAGTATAGTTGACGTGGAATCTGCAAGTAAGGTTCGGACTCACCACGTGTTCGTGTTATACAGTATAGTTGACGTGGAATCTGCAAGTAAGGTTCGGCACGTGTTACACGTGTTATACAGTATAGTTGACGTGGAATCTGCAAGTAAGGTTCGGACTCACCACGTGTTACACGTGTTATACAGTATAGTTGACGTGGAATCTGCAAGTAAGGTTCGGACTCACCACGTGTTACACGTGTTATACAGTATAGTTGACGTGGAATCTGCAAGTAAGGTTCGGACTCACCACGTGTTACACGTGTTATATACTCGTAGTAGCTGTGCACCATTTGCGCCTTGAGTTGCTGGGAATCGGTCATTCACAAAATCTCAAAGCCACTTTGCATGAATAAAAATACAAGTATAAAGTATTGTACCACTCACCTGATTATGGTCTAGACCCGAAACCTCGGTTGTGACAATTACAATATTACAGGATAGGCCTGGTCGATGTTTCTTTTTTACATTTTATTAATATGTATATTATCCATTGCAAGTGAATCCAATCTCAAAACTAAGTACAAAGTTATTTTAAGTGCTTCCATTATAAACAAACTGTACAAATGTTCACAAAAGCTACATTTTAAGCCAAGAAAAAAATTTATGTTTAACCAGTTACGGAAAGGTCAACATTCAAATATTGATTGTTTATAATATCGATAGCAAAATTATGAAATGTCTAAATCTAACTAAATCTAATAGACGATGACACCTTCTAATAGCTGCAAATGTTTCGTAAATATCTACTGAATAGCTTTCATGTACATTAAACTTGAAAGGCAAGCAATGTCAGAAAATTGAGAAAACATACTCTTTAAATTCTGTTAGTAACACCCCACTCATGAATAACTTTCCGATATTTCGACGTGTATAGGTCAACGTGTAAATAAACACTGAACACTTTAGTGTAATTTTCATTTTTATACAAGCGTTTCATGCGCCACAGAAACCACTCAAACTGGAGAGTCTATACTTTCTTATAGAGTACCCTTTTGGTATGATATTCAAACATTCTTATGCTAGTCAGTTATTGGTTTTAACATTGTTCAGATTAACCCCACGGACGTAAGCCAAAGTTTGCTACAAGATTTCATGTCCAAATCATTTTTCATCAATTCTTTGGTAAGAGTGTTTTCTCTTCATACAATTTTATATACCAAGATATGGCAACCTAAGAACCTACGCTTATACTCGTATATACTTTAGTGATAGTTAAAACACAGTTTCTTACAAACACGAAGAACAGCTGATGTGCATTTCAGTGTAATGATCATCAACGACAACAATGAAGTGATTTAACTTTAACTATTGTATACGGAATTACCAAATCGGATTTGCTTTGAAAGCCGTATCAGAGCTGCATGCTGAAAGCTTAATGTTTATGGCTTTAACCAGAATCTCGTGGCGCGTAGCGTACTAGCGTAGTGATCTGATTCGTAGAAACACCTACGCCTACGCCTACGGCATTGACTTCACACATTAGTTATTGGTTGTGTGACGTGCTACATGAGTTTGATTGATTGATCATGCAATCAAGAGCTGTTTGTGCTTAGCTGTAGTGTATACAGTATACTGGACTGATATACTCGTACTGGCAATCTTGACATAATTAACTCTCCTCTGGTATAATATTGGTATAACATTATTAGCAAAAATATATTAACACCGGTATGACATATTCACTGTCTACTTTTATTATGTCGGCAATCATATTTTTTCATTTATATTTTATCTATTGACGTTTAAATATATTCAATATACAGGGTGTCCCTAATCGTCTAGTCCAAACTTCAGGATATTGCCAAAATAAGTGAAAAATGGTGAATTATATGAGTTTATGCATTTTCGTTCGGCTGCCATTTTGTGTTTTTCTTAATTTGTTTTCTTATTAACTACTAGACAGTAATTGAAATTGTATATGGCTGTGTACATAGTAGTGGTACTTTGTAGGAATAATCAACAGTACAGTATTCAAAAATTCATATTTTTAAAATGGCAATCGTTTAAAAAATCCAAACTTAGATTACTAAAAAACTATGCATTTATCAAAAGACTGAAAAAATACTTTACGTGTACACATTTTATAGCCTAACCTTTCCAGAAACACCAAGTTTGTTCATATTGAACAATGAACAATCGAGTACATCTTAAATATTGCAACTCATTTATGTAATCGCGCCGACTGAGCTACTAAGATTTCTCGAATTACACTTATACATTATGGCAATTTCCCATTGTAAACAGGGTTTTGTACCCAACACGGCCATTATCACCGTTTATATTCATCAATAATACATGAAAGAACTTAACTTGTTATAAACTACTATTAATTATTAATAACAGGCTATACCATAGAACGTGTTGTGTAGTAATAAAACCACATTAAAAAACGCTTGCAATTGGTAGCTAGTTATTGGTAAATCCTATTTTAGTTATACCAATTTAGATATTCAAAGTTATCAGGTTTCAAATATTATATTTCACACACAACTTTGACTGACATATTTCTCTGCAAAACCCTCTGAGGGAAATGTCACAACCCTGTAACAAAACCCTTAAGAGGATTTTGAGGAAAAATTTGTTTGTCAAAATAAATTGTATGTGAAATGTGGTGTCTTGAACCGGAAAACTTATAATCTTGAAGAAAATAGGTATAACTATAAAATGAGTTGAGATAAAATCTTTTAAATCTGAGCGCCGAATGTGTGTAGAAATTACCTTATTTTTGATATTCCACAAGAGGCGTTGAAAGAAATTAGGAGGGCCTTCCCTCTCGTATTCTGGGTGGAGTGGGTGATGAAAAGTACGTCAAAACAAACTTCAGGACTCGATATATAAAAAAATTTCCCAAAGTGGTTTTCAAAATGTTTCCTATGTCAAACGTTAAATGGGGGCATTTAAAGTTCACCTCGTATAAATTCTAATATTAACAGGTAATATTTTGTAATTATATTGAGAGTCTCTTCAGCCGTAAGATTCAACTGTCTTTCTAACAACAATAAATGGTTGTCAACTTTTGTTCTAACCAAAACTATTATATGCCCAATTTAATTACACAAATTTAAGATGCCCCAAAACCAGTCACTATGTCCAATAATAATTCAAATGATCATGACAACGTATAACCATTGTCATATGTGCAATCGCGTACAATATGTACCTAAATTATAACTACATAAATGATATAATATGAGATATTTTTAAACATTTTCGGTAAATGTATTTTGGAAAATTGTCTCGTAGTTTAATTGCATGAGACCCCGTTTCATCACACATTTAAATCACGCAAACAGGCTCTGTAAATTTTCGCCAATTTATGTGTAAGATTTTAGTTTGTATTAAACCGAGTGATAAGTAACAATGAAACGTGAACCAAGCACAACAAGATTACATCGGATTAGGAACTTGGTAGTAACAGAGACATTAGAGTTAACTGATAGAGCCACTAGGTTAGAGCAGGTTATCGTTCAGTGGTGTGGACGCTGTGAAGTTAGGGGGTTGTGGGGGTGGAAGCGGTACCTGGGGATGTATCGGGGGGCAGAGGACGGCAAGGGGGTGAGGAATGGGGATAGCATGAAACTGTTAGAGGGGTGAGCTTGATAAGCGAGGCAGGGAGGGGGTTGGAATCCTATCACCACTTTAACGTCAATTAGCTGTATTGCACACCTTTTGATTCTGTTGTTGCTAGTTGTCCAATTTGCTCAATTAACTCGTCCGATAATATTCACAATATGCCAATCGTTTGCCGTTCTGTTTAAAGGTTGTTTGTACATTTAAGAGATGGAATGTATTCGTCGAATTATTTCACCTGACAATCTGAAGTACAGTAGAATGGTTTTGTTAATCAAAACGCATCCCAGCGATTCATCAAGTAGCTTAAATACAAATTCCTACATAATTATTTACTGATTGGAAATTATGTTACTGTGTGATACCATGATTAGATAATGGGATTGGCTGGTTTGCTTTATTTGAGCACTAAGAGGTAAAATACAATATAAGGTACATTGTGTGCATGCAGCAAATTAACAAGGTTTATATAATTGGTATTTGTAAATGTATCTGCAGTGGACATTTGATCTCTCTTGTGATGTTTGATGTAACTTTGTTAATATTTTAATGTTTATCGAGATTCAAATTATTGTGTATTTGATTTTCTGACAAGAAATAGTATCAAGGAATCTTTTTAAGAACTATTATCAATAATTTGGAACTAAAATCATCAAAGTTAGTAAAGGATACTTTAACTTTCAAACGGGTTAGACTGTTGATAAATCCTTTAAACGTTCATACTTTACCTGAAGCCAACTGTAATTTACCTAAAATGTCTATCATTTAGAATCATTCAAACGTATAGTATATTAATGACATACCAAGACTTTTATCATGTAGATACTTCCACGTATTGAAGATTAATAATAATTTAACTAACCGTACTATGAAGAATATTTAGTTGGGTTAGGTTGTATTACATGACTAACGTTGGGTTAGGTATTACATGACTAACGTTGAGAAAATGAAGAAGTTAGTTTCGGAGAACTTGAAAGCTGAAACAATGTAAAGTAGGATGGAAATGGCCAGTGTAATGTGGAAAGGGAAACAACCCTCTTCTCTGCTGGATAAAACTTGGGTCGGTATTAATTAACTTTAGTCGGTAATCGTAAAGACTCAACAAACACTAATATATTTCATGGAAAAGAAAAGGAGCCATGTCTTTATGGGAAAATGTCAAGACAAGTGGACCCTTTTTAAGCGAGTGTCTACTTTGATGAAAGACCTTCCCTGTTCTAGTTGAATTTTATAACTACGGTAATTTTCATACAATGGAAAGACATCATTTTGAGATTGTATTATTCCCCTCTCGTCATCAGCCTTCTCGTTGTCTGGCGAAAGAGTTAAGTGAAACACGTGGCTGGTTGGTAACGCACGTGCCGCTGGAACTCGTTATCCAGGGGGCATGGGCTCGATCCCCGCAGTAACCACTGACAATTAATTCTTCTAAGTGACAGTGGTAACGTTAGGTTAAGGTCAAGGTTGAGTCATATTATAAATCAATATATATATATATATATATATAAACCAATCTAATTGGCTTAACTCTTTGATAAATACAAATGCCAATAACATAACAGTTGTTCTACACTTTCTTTATTTATCAACAGACGTAAGCCAACTAATATGACCTTATATAAAATTGTCTGGAACAAGATTCAATCAGTTTTTATAAAATAACAATCTGTTTACCCACGCTTCGACACGGATAAAATATGTAAGAGTATCATAACTGTAGTAAGAGTATCATTATCATAGCGTCTTTAGTTTATTGCACAACAAATAATCTTTCCCGAGGAAATCCTTGCTGCAAAAACAAACTAGCTTGAGTTACCAACAGACAGCTAATAAGTGGCCCACTTGTAGCTATCTTTTTTTATATACCATTTCTAATCTTTCACGTTTACTCTTTTGTAGGTGACTCTTCTTTCATGTACTATATGGTTATCGTATGAAAATATTTCAAAGGCATAACCACAACTTAGTTCAACCAATCGGATGCAACTTTACAAAGGGACACTTCAGAATACATTCTTGAGTCTTGGATGCTGCAGTCCAAATGTTATAGTTAGGCAATGTTAAGGACAAACAACACTATGGTGAAAAAAATTGTTTCAGTTTGGCAAAATAAATACAGTACAGCTAATTTTTCTAGTGTAACAAACTAGATTATTCTGTTAGTCAGACCTTCAGACCTTTCTGTTATCAATCAGTCAGTTCTTTGCATCAAATCATACTCGAAAATAGAACTTCATTACACTTCGAAACACTATTAATCGTTCGATCGCCAATAAAGTCAACATAACGTTGAATGCAGTCAGAGTCGAAACTTAATTGTATTTAATCGGATTTGGCTCGGTTGCATACTGCACAGTGACGACAGGTGTCAATTGTCCACGTGAAAGGGAACTTAGGCAACAATAAAATAAGTGAACCTGACACAATGCTCGTGTTGCCTTACTCAGTCGCGTGTTCTTGCCGATCAGTAGTGGCAGTAGTGGCAATGAGGACTTTTAACTCCTAAACCGTGATCCTTCTACTTTTTTTTGCCAGGCAACGGTTGTTCTGGTGGTTACGTTTGGCTTGTTACCATTTTCTTTAATACCTGGAATAAACCAATTAGGTTCTACTCTCAAATCGATGGTAAGAAGTTAAAAAAGCTCTTGCAGTTAAGAAAAGTTTCTGCAGATAATTGGTTCCGAATTTCACCTATGCAAAAACAGCCTAAATTAAAATTATTCCAGTTCTTTAATAGAATGATTTTGAGTGTGTACCTGCAAATCAACCTGAGAATGGAGGGTGATATGACATGGTTGAAAGCCTCATATCTTTACCTGAAATGTATGCTACACATATCTGTCTTGTAAGGAAATGATATTAGGTATAATTTTTGAAACACAGTTTAAGGTACTAAGATTTAGTAGGTTTACTTTCACTTCATTACGTACTTATTACACAGCCATATGTATTGCCCATAGTGTAACAAATATTAGTTCTGGCCAACCTTTCATATTCAGCACTATGAGTATGCTGTCCCATAATTTTCAATGTTCTTTTTAGTGGCCGATGAATATTTTATAATGAACTGTTATACAAACTCAACCCTTTATGTAAAAATAGACTTGAAATGGCCATGTATAAAAGTGAAACCAGTGCGAGGTGTAGAAAAATGTGACGCCTCAGGCGGGTTTCAAGCGGAAGCAAATTGGGGCTTGAAACGCTCTCCAGCCGCCACGAGAAACACATTCTACGGCAAATGAGAAACTGCTTGACAGTGGAGAGTCCTTTCTGCCTCGTTACGTGGCGGTTTGGCAGAAGCGTTTGCGTGCGTCGTGCCTACAACCCTACAACCCAGCCGCACTACTATGTATTCATAAATAACTAATGTATTGCGTAAACATAATTACATGCATCACGAGTGTAAAAAGTGTGTTTTATTCGTTATTAAATGTTCCACTCTATCTTACATCGAAGTCCCATTCGTACATTCAATTGTCCAATAACTTTAAAACAAATGGTTTACCAATTAGCCAGTTACTTACTTAACCGTACGGCCGTTACAATCTGAGTACTAACCGTGTGTTTGTCGGTTGTTGCAGAAAGCCCGGTTAGCGAGGATCCGCATAGCCAAGGCGTCCTCGGGGGCAGCTTTCGTGAGCAAGAAGAAGGCCGCAGAGGCGAGACTGGCGGCCCAAGAGTCCGGCTTAGAGATGGACGAGAGCTACAGAGAAGAGGATATCTTCGAGCTGCAGCACCACCACCTCCTGCGCTGTCTCGAGAAAACCACCGTAAGTAATCCCACACTTCCTCATTCTACACCGTACACCGTACACCGTACACCTTACATCGTACACCGTACACCGTACAGTACAATTTAAATGTGATAGGCCAGATTTCCCAGAACTCAATGTTCGAATTTCATATGAATACATACAAATCTTCTTTTGATAAACTCTGACCTTAACAACAACAAAAGTTAGATACCATGCTTAATTATTAAAATTACGGGTTTAGAACAAACAAGTATTTAAATTAGACTTTTTTAACTTGTGAACATAGAAATCCCTAAGTTATACTTTCAAAGATTGGATTTCCTCCAACCAGATTCAACTTGCACTTTTTATCGATATTTGGAATTATTGATAAGAGTAACTCGGTAGTCATTTTGGCTTCACGGCCAGTAGAGAACTTTGAGGTTGGTGAAGTTAGGTTTGGCGAGAAATAGGCTTGCCAAGTGAGATCCCATCGTATAAAAGGTACCACAATAGGTGTTACTTCCACCATTAAGTGGATGGAAGTTGATAATTTCAAATTTAAAACTGTGTGAGTTCCACAATAAACTCTTGCACAAAGCCCAGTTGACATAATATAGAAGTTTAGGTCACTCGATAGGATTTACCAACGTTTATATTTAGAGTGTACTGTGAAAAAGGAAAGTATAAACAGTTTTCAGTGCGGATGAATAATAAAGTCTAGGCATTTAAGCGAGGAATGCTATAGAACTCCTTCTTCCCCGTGTTGATTTGTTACCTGCAATTGCGTGCGGTCTGCTCACTGTATTACATAATAATTTTTTGAAGGTGGTTTAGACAAAAGCAAACTTCAGTTTGATTACAATTCTTTTCGTTCTAACCGAAGTTGCAACGTGACTATGGTTATATAGCTCACCTTATTAGACTCATAAACGGGCTACATCTCCTAAGAATAAACTTAAAGAAATATATGTATTATTTATCGCGTTGTTGAATTGTATTTTCCTAGGATTCATAGTTTTAATATAATAAAAGTAACCATACTTACATCTACACTGTATTGTAGTTTAGTACTGTCCTGTTAGACATTCTAGGAGGAAAATAGATCCTCTTTATACGTTGTAACTAACAGTGAATATGTTTACCACGACTTTATCTAGTTTGCTAAGCTACATTTTTGCAAGTAATAATATTTTCATATACAAGTACAAGTAAAACAAGACATACTAAATTTCACTACAAGTATTTTATTAATTAAATAATGTCACGATAGTTCCCAGTTAACATCCATAACAAACGTGTTTTTACTATTAGTTTGTGAATACTTTTGTATTTTATTTTAACACATTATTCTTAATAAATAAACTAACTCTCAACTCCTGTATTTTGATTGTTTTGCTTTTGTAATCCAACCCTATTTTGTTTTAATTATATCCAGGATATTATGCTAAAATTAGACCTGGATTTTTTTTAAAGTGCACAAAACTGTCGATCTCTCAGTTAGCCGTAAAGTTTATGTGCTCTTTTACCTGTATTTTTAGTTCACCTTTTTTACTCATGCTTTTTTTGTGTCTGTGTTTAGTTACCTCACACGATATCACACACTCATCACACTTAACCGATACTATTTCTTAAGAGTAGTTTTGAAGTGGTTAAAACTATTATTTTTAATTATGAAGAGGGTGAAAGACAAAGTACCTGCTGTGTATAGTTTTAGGCTTCTTCAATTGAAATTGGGAACCACGCAGAAACTCTGAAGACCACTTAACTGAACTCATAGCAATATGAAACTGTTTACTAATTTAAATGACACCAGTGCAGTTACGAGGCCAAAGGACTGGCTTCCAAATTATACTTCAGGAAATTATGCTTCAAAGCTTTTGACGATGTACCATAGCTTTTAGTTGATCGCTTGACTGTTGAGCCACCTACGTCAAATGAGGCGGGCTCTAACTACTTATACACACCGGGTTTCCCTTCCCCCTTAACATTTGAATGGATGAATACTTTTAAACGTGCTTGGGCATATGCATTGAGGGTCAATTTATATACCTTTTAAAATATTTGGGGATTTGCGCCTCCCCAAAACAGCGGTAGTGGGGAGTGACCGTTTTAAATATACATTTTAACCTTATCATGTGACCCCTCAAAAGAGTATAAAATCACAAATTCATTGATACCATTAATATGTATACATAAAAATGAGTAATCCGAATAATATCTAAACTAGGATATAGGATTCTTGCAAAGAAATGTTCCAATAATTACAAACTTCTATGTATGTACATTTATGAGACTATTATGTTTTGAGAGAATCTAACAATTATAACTTAGATTTAATGATATTCACAGTTACGAAACTAGAAACAGTTCTCAATTTAGATTGGAAAGCTACAAAACAAAGATCTTCCACAGACTACCTAGTCAAATGTGAGTGAAGTTACAAAGTAAATTCCCAGAAGATTTAAAACATATACTAAATTTCAACACTTTTAAGACTAGACTAAAACATTATTTAATTCAACATGTTTTTATTATGTAAGTGAATTTATGGACCGGTAAAACCCCTCTTTATGTAGAAAATTGATTCAATAAGAGTATATTTAGTTGACTGTCAGTCTCTAGTGTTTACCCTGTACTTTGATGGTGATTTTGCAATACTTATTTGTGTTACTTTGTTTTGTTTTTTGTTCATACAATATTTTGTTCTAAATGAGAGTAAATATTATTTTTATTAAAAAAATACGATGCCCCTGTTCATAGTGGACCAAAACTGATTTCATTGTTCGAGCAGATAAATGGACGCGGCCGCTATCGTTTTCCAAATTTTGGAAAAAAGTTGCAGATAAATTATGCAAACTCTTGAAAATTTGCGTTTTCAAAAAAGGGGGAAGTTTGCTAAATCCGTCTTGTAGCATATCATTTTAAGCTTTTATTACCCAAAAACTGAATTATTGTGACTGACAACTAAAATATACATACAGGGCTGGACAAAAGTCTGGAATATATCTCATAACTCCAGAAGTATTGAAAAGTTAAATCGATATGTTGCAATCAATCACATTTCACTATTCCACGTGTTTTCCGTTGTCAAGAGGTCAGGCCTGTCAGTAACCTCGCTGGCTACTTTTCCAAAATCCTATTCGTGAAATAACCAAACAGGAAATTTAAATAAAAATATCGTTTAAATGTTGGCTTATGTCCCTGTGTTTTAAATGAGAAAATAGAAATTGGGCTCAGTGACGTCACTACAGTATTAAATTGACCTTTTGAATAAATTCTATTTTGTGAAAGTCCGATGACAATTGCAGAAACTAAGTCATGGAAACGCATGGTTGTAGGCCAATGGGTGATCCAAGTTCACATCCACTACCTCGCACGCTTAAAAGCTATTTTAGTTGTTTTTAATCATCAGATCTTTATTTTTATTAATAAAAGAGTAATCATGAACATTCAAGAAAAGGTTTACTGTAGGTAGCCTCTGCGGAGTCAAGGAACTGTCAAGACATAAATAAATTACACTGCTCGAGCTGATTTATGTTATCTTTAACATTTTAAAAGGTTATTTCATCTGCATATAAAAAATGGTTGCTTGGACTGAGTTCAGAAGGTCATTATGAAGTTTACATTAGCCTTCAAAGCACCAGTGATATTACACCGTTACTCGTACTATCCTGGTTTCAACAGCTCGCTGTCACAGCTTAACTCTCAACTTGTTTTGACAGAATGTTCTGCCTACTCACGGAACAAAGCTCCTTGTCTGTCCTTGATGCATATTGACACCAACATGTCCGTTGCTTCAGCACGTACACTAACAACACAGCTAACATATGATCTTTTCTGGTGGGAACCAATAATTTTATGCGTGTGTCCGTGTGTGCGTATTGTATGTTTAAAACTTATTCGTGCAATTTGGAGTTTTAGCTTCCCCTTTTATGTCTTAAAAATGCAAGCAGAACCACGTTTATTGCAATCTAGTGTGCAGTACAAACGCCGATACTTGTTGTAGTGTTAGTGTGTAACTAGGCGTTTGAGGTGCTACAGCTGTTTATGGAAATGGAATTAATGAGTTAATGCAAGCGTTATTTCCAAAAATGACATGGTGAAATATACTTACAACTAAATAAACATATAAATATTATTATTAAATATCTAGTCCTACACATGTAAAATAAAATAATACTTATTAAACAATGAAATAGTTGTAGTTGACGCCTAGCTATTTTACTTTAGAAAATAGTGTACATGGGCACGAGACCGGTGCACTAATTGACTCAGTGTACCAGAGATCAAAATTAATGTTCGGTAAAACCTTTTTTACAAAAAAAAATGAACCGACTTCAAAAACTAATCGACGGTCAAATGCGGTTCAAAGGTTTGAAATAATTGGGTCTTGCAATTATGTAATGCTTTGCATGCTACATCCATAACAAGTGCGTTTCTAATGTTTTACAGCGTTCAGGCAATGATGTATTAAATTTTACATTAGTACAATTTTACATCACACTACTGTACAGTAAAATACTACAGATTCAATGATTTCATGATAACCAAGTTACCTTTCGTTTCGCCTGTTTTGATAAATATTTCGTTGCTCTGGTGCAACATTGTCAGTATGTCAATTATTATTTATATACCACCATATACACACACTATTTTCGACATTGTGAACCTTAATTCGTGGGTTTTTATAATCTTAATTAACTTTTTAATTTTTAAAGTCGGTGCTGCTCTTTCTTTGATAGTATTACTTCAGCAGCACCGACTCCAACCCTTTTGAAAGTGAATAAAGATTATAACGACCCAAAAATTAAGGTTCTTAAGGTATATGGCGAACAATGTGCGTGTAATGGTGGTATATTAATAATAATTGGCAACTGGTTATATTTATTATACTGGTTTTATTGAAATGAGTATAGCTGTAATATTTGATTGTAGTGTAATGGATTAATTATTGCCTATACGCAGTAAAACATTACATAAATGCATTGATTTTTGTTATGGATGTAGCACATTACATAAAATTAAAATACGCATTATTAAACGCTGTACGTTACATAATTTCACCACCCAACTATTTCATACTTTTAAGACTATTTGGCCGTCGATAAGTTTTTGATATCAATTTCGTTGTTAACAGGTTTTCATTTCATACTTTTTGATATGTTCTAAAGAGTTTTTTTAGTTGGTAAAATTATTTTACGAAAAGCCTTTTATTTCACAAATTTAAGTTTTCAATCAGACGAGTTTAATACTAGGCTTGTTCAATAAACACAAACAACGTCGAAGACCAATAGTATAATTCGTTACTAGTCCGGAAAAGCACTCTTTGCCAGTGCAGAATTTAGATCAAGAGCTTTTCGGATGAGTAGTGAACGATACTTTTCGTCAAATTACTATTACATGTATGGAAGTTTAATTTTACATCAATATAATGCTATTGAAATCATTTTAATAGTTTTTAACCGACTTCAGAGAAACGAATGTTGATCTGCGGTGATTTTCTTTTATGTCTGTTTACGAATAACGTGGACTTCGTTTTACACCCAGTTTGCACTGATTGAAATATCTTGACTTCATAGTGTTCCCATTTAAATATCATACCACATTTTAACCATACTAAAATCTCTATAAAAAAAGTAAAACCCTAAACAAACCTCAAAACACTATGTACTTGTTTAAGATTTTTTAAGGGTTTTTGCTTATTTTATATGGAAACATTTTTCCGGTCAAAAAGGTATTTAAATGGAACCACTATGGAGTTTAGATCTTTCAATCAGTGCAAACTGGGTGTAAAACGATGGCCGCTTTCAAAGTTATTCATCAACTGACAATTTTTCAAAAATTGCCGCAGGTCAACTTGTATAACCTTCTCGGTTCTCTGAAGTCAGTTAAAAACAACGAAGTTGCGGCTAGTCAGTAAACGAAGCATTTTGTACAAATGATATAATTGTAGTTTTTTTTCTTTTAATAAAGAACGTATTAATAACAACAATATTAATACGTACACAAGTATGACCCGAAGCTTTCAACACTGTTTTATTAACAAGGTTACTCAGATCATTTGTACTGTATCACATGTGTCTATATAACGGTTTAACATATTTGATTAACATCAACCAATTAATTCAAAGTGAAAATGACTCAAACATTAAGGGAACCTATTGCCGAGATTTAAACAGTTGTGTAGTTTTAATTATATGACTATTAGAATTATATGACTATTCTACCGGTTATTGTATACCGGTAGAATAGTCATATAATTCTATTTTAATGTAATAACACCGGCATAATTAATTTTTACCAATTAGTATCTCTACCAGCTGATTCCTCAGCTAAACCAATATTAAGATAATAATTTATGAAGTAGAATATATTTCATCGACACACTGTATAATAGAATACATAGATAATAGATAACATTATCTATACAATACTATCATACCTTTATCATCATCTGGCGTATGCGTATGAAGGCAAATAAACTGAGCAGCTGGTTTGTTTTACTTTGTTTCTTGCGTGTTTATTACTATTCATTGTGTTCGCGGGAAAGTTATAAACAGTTTTTTTAGCAGTTTTTACTTATATTTAATTTAGTTTTACTTACTATTTAGTTTTATTTTGAGAGCGTTTTATTATTGTAACAATGTCTCTTTCTAACAAGCAAATAGCGGAGACTTTTATGATAGGTGAAAATTAATGTGAAAGTGAGAAAGAAGACGAAACTAGTCGTGAAGAAGAAAGCGGACTATTCGTGGGTAGACAACGACGAGTATACAGGCAGTGTGGATGTGCCGCGACTCCCGCGAGTGTGACGCACGCGCCCCTCTGCGTACCAGACTGCTTTGTCCCTTACCATACAAAGCTAAACTTTTGAGGTAAAAGGTACACACCTTTTTTTCTTTGTATCAACGTTTGAATTATAGCCAACTATAATAACTAAAAAGTTATCCACAAAAATGTAAAATACAGTTTTTGAAACATCAAAATGCTTTTTTTTACCTATGTACCTATTTTAACAAAAAATATTTTTTATGTTAAAAAGATTATTTGACCAAAAACCAGTATTTAAAAATTATTATACAACAAATTTATAAAAATTATAATTTTTTTAAACTCACTTTCTGGGGCACAAATTCTCCTGGAAAATTCACCTGTCAAGGGGAAATAAAATTAAGGTTTAAAAATTACAAACAAAAATGTGGTGGGCTTGACATGCCCCAATTCATTATCAAGGACCATCTGGCATAAACCAGTTAGTAGTGTTTGACAGATTTCTACTGGATAACACAAGAATGAGTGTCTCGCATAAACAATAATTCTACCCGATCTGTATGTTTAATTGCATGTTGAAAACCTTTGGCAACATAGGCCTACCGGGTGTCCACAATGCTCCGTAACGCTCCACTTCTTCAAGTGAAAAACTCGGGAATATCGGGAAACACTTATATATATTGAGTTGAGTCTTTACTAACTACGCCCGTACTATAATTATTTTTTTAAGTGGTATATGTCTATTTACAAATAAAATATAGTTTTTTTGTAGTTTGAAAAATCAAACTAGGGTTTAAAAATCACAAAACAATTTGTTCTCAAGGACCAGCTGGCATAAACAGTTAACTGTTGAATTCCCGAAGAAGAGATTATTGGCAATGGTAAAATTATATTTTGAAAAAAAAAATACAGAGGCCAATAATAGTGAATAAATCTTTGTATTTTTTTCTAAATATAAGTTAATTGTTGATTAATTGACACTGAGGGAGCTGATAATTATTTAGACTATAAAGGTAAAATGTAATTGTTTTTTTAAAAGCATTGCAGAGTGGTTTCAAAATATCATCCATCACAATTTCAATTTGTCTCTGGCATGAATCGATTTCCAACTGCATTGTATTTTGTATTAAGTTGATAAAACCGTACCACTGTAAGTCACAAATGAGACCCTTTTCCAACTAAAATACGAGTAATTGTTGACGAACAGTTATTTTTCAAAAAAGATACATTAAAAGGATTTGAATGAGTTGTTTTATATATAGGACGTACAACTCGGCACGGTTCGTATTGTGTTCACTTGTTTTGCAAAAGCAAAGAATACGTAAGGTCGTACTTATTAATTTGGATTCAAGTGCTACCCCCTTTAAGCTATTAGTAAACTTATTTTGTGTCATCTTAACAGTTTAAAAACTATCGATGCATGAACGAGCAAGTGAAAGAAAATCACAAACGTGACAATCTCGGGAGAGACTTCTTATGTGACAAATACTAATACGACACGAAACACGAGCTCAAGACGTCGTTCTTCGGATGCCGGATTAAAGCAGAATAGGAATGGGAACGCTGACTAAATGGGAACAACTCACTTATTTTTAAGGAAACCTGTGTGGAAAAAGGTCTAACAAGTATCCCCCTCTTAACTTCCAAACGGATAAAACTTGTAAACGCGCTTAAAAATGTACACGTTGTTTGAACATCCAAAGTACTTGTTGGTGATCAGGGGAACTATGTATTCAAAGTATCCGCTGTCGCATAGCTGCCTCTGGTACCTTGAATATTAAGTGTTACCTGCCTTCAAGTGTTCAATTACTTTCTGACACGTGTAATAGGCAATCTAGATGTGGGGTTTCATCACCTAAGTAAAACGGTTCGTGTACTCTCATAAAGTATATGGCTGTGCCGCCAACCTAACTTCAATCAGTTTTATCCCATTCCAAATTTTCCGAACGCCGTCGTCTCAAGTTCAAAACTAATAAACCATCAACCGTATCTAGTACAAACACGCTTCAAATAGCTTTAAAGCTGTTTAAAGCTATCACCATTGTAACCCATATAAAGCCCTTGAGTGTGCACTCATGTAAAACAACGCTAATACCCACATTTGGTATATGCCCTCCCTATTTGGGGATGGGAAAAAACCACAACAACCAAAATATTCATCCTCCAAAAGAAAGCAGTCAGGATAATATGTGGGCTTAAGTCGTTAGAATCTTGCAGAGGAGTCTTCAAAACTAACCGAATTCTGACATTTCCATCTTTGTACATCCTAGAAGCTGCATGTCTCGTAAAAAGCACCATACGAAATTTCCAGTTTGCCATTCTGAGTACAACTTGGGCAATTCTGGTGACCTGGCAGTCCTTCCCCATTCCACATCCTTCTATCAAAAACGAGTATTCTTGTACTAAGGTATACAACAAATTGCCTAAAGACATAAGAAATATTAATAACCATACAAAATTTAGGCATAGACTGAAAGAAATTTTACTTTAAGGAGAATATTACAGTGTTAAAGACTTCTTAGAAGATAAGGCATCTTCAGTGTAATTTTCAGTTAGTTTTTTCACTGCAAATTTGATGTAAATAATTTGTACTTATATATGTTGACGTTTGTCTATGCTGTATAGTTTTTGACAATAAATACCTTGATTCTTGATTCTAATAATCTAGTCAATTACGTTGTCCTGTCAGTACGGGGACACTTTTTCACACAACGCTATCAACCTATATGTCTGCTTAGCTGGATTTTCCACTCAGAATGTCTTACGTTATGTCTTAAGGGTAATCTTCCGTAGGCGACAGACAGTAAAACGGGGTTTTAAACACGCACGCTTTAAAATAAGTACTTAATATAGAAATAAATAGTATCAAACTAAATAAAACCCCTTGGTCAATAAGTTCGCTTCGGG
This sequence comes from Matsumurasca onukii, assembly GCA_018831715.1. Taxonomy (NCBI): domain Eukaryota; kingdom Metazoa; phylum Arthropoda; class Insecta; order Hemiptera; family Cicadellidae; genus Matsumurasca; species Matsumurasca onukii. The sequence goes on from CM032064.1 coordinate 27,258,334, forward strand.
GAACGCTAGTACAATAAAATAGAGCATTTACTTGACCTTCCTGAATACACACATTTATATTCTGCCGGTGTGGGCTTAGAAAATCCTCACAAGATGGGTTAGTTTCTAGCGATTTCTTTTCATTTTAAAATGTGTTTCTAATATCGGGTATTCGCCAGTGTGCCGGTAGAACACTTTTCAAGAGTTGAAAGCAGCCTCCTAACGACTTACAGTATAAAATCATCTGGGTCGATTACCTCTTAAATCTTATCCTAGAACTTTGGACGTTTACTTCAATTTTTGAAGAAGTGGAGTGTTACGGAGCATTGTGGACACCCGGTAGGCCTATGTTGCCAAAGGTTTTCAACATGCAATTAAACATACATACAGATCGGGTAGAATTATTGTTTATGCGGGACACTCATTCTTGTGTTATCCAGTAGAAATCTGTCAAACACTACTAACTGGTTTATGCCAGCTGGTCCTTGATAACGACTGGGACTCGTGGCGTGGTCCTGTAATCCAGCTTCATGGAGGTCAGGTTTTGAGGATGATATAGGTCTAAAGCGGCTCAGATGGTCTCAGTGATCATCTGATGATACCCACATCAACTCCCATCATCGTTTAGACATATCAGACCATCACCTGCGTGATTCAGAAGTCACGTTAAGCCGTTGGTCCTTGTATTTCCATTGGTCATTGGGCTATTAATTAATGACCCATTCTAAGGAAGAGTCGGCCTTAGTTTTTAACAAGACTACACCACATAACTCATTACTACCACTCATCACACTCATCCCTCACCACATAGTTGCCTTAAAATACCCTCATGAGAGTGGTCGGCATCTCAAATAGTGATATAGTGGGGCATGTCAAGCCCACCACATTTTTGTTGTGTAATTTTTAAACCTTAATTGTATTTTTAATGAAAAACAAACTATATATTTTTTATTTGTGAATAGACTTAAAGTACAGTTATTGTACTGGCTTAGTTAGTAAGTACTCAACTCAATATGAGTTTTATCTCGATATGCTACTGAGCTTGGGCCCTACTTGAAACCTGACAGCAAACAGTCAATAAGCACTACGATCTTATCCCAGTGTTTTAGTCCTTTACATTCATTTTTATAGGGGCTATTCTGAACGTTTTGGAGCATTTTGGACACCCGGTATATTTTTAAACGTCGTAATGTTTTCAACATGCAACCGAACATAAACATCGGGTGAAATTATTGTTTTTGTATTGAGTAACACACCCATTCCTATGTTATCCAGTAGAAGTCTGTCAAACTATAAATGGTGACTTAATTCATCTACAAATAGACATACGCCGGATGATGATAGTAGTAAACAGGCCGACAAGCAGCTAAGCTCTAAATCGCTGCTAGCGTGAGAGAAACGAATTGTCTTTGAAATTTTTTTCTAATTTGCTAATTGTACAATGGCAAGTGTAAAAGAGTCCTTTAACACCTTTTCCAATAATACTACATTCAAATTTCTCGGGATTATTGAGATACAGTAAAAAATGCTCCTTATTAAAAATATAAAAATGTTAGTCCATCTTGTTTGTTTGAAAGTTCATAATAATGGCGGAGAGCAATTTAGTGAAAAGAAGAAACGGACTTTTCCTGTCACTTCTGGAGAAATACTACACCTAACGTTTCGGACAGTTAAAAACTCCACCCGTCTTCAGAGGACTGCACGAATATAGGAACTACATTTAATTATATAAAAAACGTTAGGAGTAGTTTTTCTCTAGAAGTGGCAGGAAAAGTCCATTTCTTCTTTTTACTAAGACTATCTAGTTGTTTTAAGTTGTTTAAAAGTATTTAAATCGATCGCAAGTTTGCCCAATATAACCCTTTATATTAATGTTACTTAATAATTTTAAATTTCGTTATTATTAGCAGTTTACTTTTAATTTACGTCCTGCATAACGAGAATACAAACATTACATTTTAGCCTTTGTACACTCTTAAAGTTAGTATCAGTGAATAAAACAGGAGTTCTAGGCAAACAGCGGTATGGCAGTACGGCGTGCGCTTGCACAGTAAAGTAGATAACGATATCTATGCAAACCTTTGAAGTTTTCAAGGTACATTGTAGCCTGAAGGAACATGTTTTATGTCTTCTAGTAGGGTAACACAAAGTGGTTTGATAAAACCAACTTCAAATGTATTCTCAAATGCCCCATTTGTGTTTACTTGTTCCCAGTGTCCAAATAAATCAAATATAAGTATACTACAATTCAGGATAACAAATAATGATAATGATTTGTTTCGTTTCTTAACACTTTACACTGTTATTTATTTATGCTGTTTTCATATTCTTAGTTTCATTTACCGTTATTAAATTATTACTGTTATTAAACTCTCTAAGGTTATCCAGAGTAACCTTAGGTAACCTTAGAGTAACCTTAGCGCGGTAATGTCAGTACATCTTAATGTACTAACCATTGTACAAACTGTTGTCTGCAACCTTTGAGTGCTTCTTCAGTAAAATGATTACCACGGAAATAGGCTGTCTACTCGCATTATCTGTGAGTTTGCCTCTTTAACGTAACGGACATAGAGACACACAACAGTTCTCTAATGTAGGTTTCGGGGTTTCACGGCATAATGTGACTAAATATACTGAGCATGTTCAATTTCTAGTGAGGGAAATCATGTGAGGAACAATAAATTTAATCTAAATCAATTGATTTGTCTAACGAGGGCAGCAGCCAAAATATTGAAAACTTGTTTAACTTTTTCAAACGAAGGCTTAAGTGGTGAGACATTAATTAAAACGGTTTTATGGGTGCACCACTATAAATAATAACAATATGTTATAAGACGTTTCGTCTGGACTATGCCAGACATCATCAGTTTAATTTTAATATTTAAATAATTGTAGAAAGAATAAAATTGTATAAAATGGTTAAAAAGTATAAAGGTAAAACCTTTATTTACCTTTATACTTTTAACCATTTCATACAATTTTATTCTTTCTACAATTATTTAAATATTTATATTAAACTGATGATGTCTGGCATAGTCCAGACGAAACGTCTTGTAACATATTGTTATTATTTATAGTGGTACACCCATAAAACCGTTTTAATTGTTTAACTTTTGACGTAAAGAAAATGAGAATGCCACAGGCTCAAGGACCTGAAGCGATCATAGATTGACACTGGTGTGTTGCCCAGTAGGTTTCCCGCACCACAAAGACACGGAGGGTACTATACCATAGCACATTACCGCACGTGTTTAATTCTTTGACACGGTAACCTCAAACCAGCGATAACTAAATACAAATTACGTTTTTCATCTTTACATTGGATTATCTCTAAACTGAAAGTGAAGCCTCAGTCACTCCCTGGAAGCGTAACGGCTGCACTCAATTGAGACCAGTGGACCCCGGGTATAAAAGGAACCACACAATTTGCTAACAAGAACACCTTTATTTTATAAACAACCATAATCCAGTAACAGGTTAATACCAGACCAATCAACAAAATTAAATTAGACTCAAATCGATAGTTTGAGCCTGAACAAAACTTAATAGACAAATACATGTTTGTTAAAAATTTGCCCGTATTTGTATGAGCAAAGGTACTATCTCAACAATTTCATCATCATAATTTCAGAATGAAATAAAGTTTTGAGTTTGGAATTTCTAGTTAAAATTGTATAACACAATTTTTAGTCAGATAAAAGTATTATATTTTTGAATTACTTAGGAACTTTTCACTTATAACGTTAGAATTTTGGTACCCACAAGTTTCAGTTTCAAGTTACAGTTGAGATAGGTTAGGTCTTGGACCTTAAATTACAAAATAGACATTAACTGCTTCAGCCGAGACTGGCTTAACAGTAAAATCACTAGGGGTTTTAAAGTACAGTCTAAGTGTGTAGTAGGCTAAACTTTACTTGACGTAGGACTAGGTATAAAATGCCTAGAACTAGGGACGAACCGAAACAAAGTGTAGAAGTTGAATTAAGAGATAGTATCTTCGTAAAATAGATTTGAATGAACTAACAAGGAGTCACAAACACTGGATACAGGTTTAATTAGTACACACTAACCAAATGAATAATTTCCACAACGTGGTTCAGACTACAAAATGCATCGAGCAATAAAGAACCTACCCCGTTGGCTGTTGAGCAGACAAACTATCTCTCCATAGTAAGATGAACCAGAAGACTAGTAAAAGAATTAACTACAACAATTAACAACATTTACAAGAACAACTTTAGAGTTTCACAACTTGATGCAAGGCATGGTCTTTTTTATCTTACGAGCATCTTGTACATCAGAAAACAGAAGAGAAGCTAACTGCTCTAGTGAAAAAGGGACTGCCAACCGAGCAGGCAGACAGCACAAAATTCACAATACTAAAAGCTCCCAGCCAAGCCTGTACTGTACTTGGCTCAAATTCTGCATCGATGACCATCGAACTTAGCAATAATCGTTTTGTTTCCTTTCCCAAATCAAATTTACAAAACTAAATTCAACGTACAAACTTAACTCACAATTGTTTCATGAGTACAAACTTAAATTAACCTAACATACACCTTAACGTACGTAATATTGTTTGTAAAAAGGAACCTTGCACCTTTTTTCTGAGCTGTTTCTCGAATAAAGATAACGGCTAAAACCCAAATGGCTGATGTATGGTACACAAAGCCCTTTTCCAAAAAAAGAGTTATCTTAACATATTTTTATTTTGACCCTTTAAACCCCTTGACATAGTTTGTAGTAGTTTTGTAAACGCCCCTAAGCTAAAAGATTTCTAACTGGGTAACTTCCCTCGTATTGATGCTTCTTTGTTCCTGGTTAAGGCCATTCATTTGTTTATCGCCAGCTCACAAGATTTTCGACGTTTCTTTCTTTAAAGTTACGTTTCGGCCCTCATCCTTATGCCTTGAGGGTAATTCACTCTTCTCTAGGCAAGTTTGCAATATTGAGAGCCGTTTCCATTGACCATGGTCACGCGTCGTCCTTTAGTCTCGCAAATTAGTAGATATTTATTTTACTCACTACCACTTTTGCTTTCCAACTTTGGTGTTTTACAACTTAAAATATTAAAACTATGTCAAACGAGTTATCTTCCGAAAATTTGACAAATTTAATTTTTTGAGTACGGTTTTATAAATTGTTTTATAATGTTGGAGTGAACACTACTGCAGAATCATTTGTAAACGCCCTTTACAACGTACGTGTGTTCCGATGTTTCGTTATCGAGTAGGTCTTGTATCAAAACAGTCACTTAACGATCGTAGGTAATACATATAGTACGAAATCTTATAATATAAAATTGCATTTCCTGTTAAATGTATTGTATAATCAGATATTGAACAAGATTGTAATACTGGTACACAAGCGTATTGTATAGACAGTGTGGTTTCCTCTGATAGAACTGAGCTAACTAAGATCAATGTCGCCTAATTGTGTGGTTACTGCAGGTTACTGCTTACTGTTGAGAACTGCAAACTCCATCAACCAGCTTCCCTTTGTTGTTTAGAGTCCATCAACTTGAGTAATTATTTAATCAATCTCCTCTTCAGCTTGCTAACCACAAATCTATTGCAGCTTTCCTGTGCAGTATGCAGTATTGAAAAACACGCTTTCAAGCTATCCTGTGCACGCTCTATCCATTTCAAAGACAAACAATAATCTTGTTTCTTAAATGCGGTGACAATTTGTGGTTGGACGACACATCCTTAACACATGCTTTTAGCCTTACTAGACACTAGAATTGCCTTTTAACTACATGTTAAGTACTAATGCGAACTTTATAAATATTAAATATTTAACCCAAAAGCAATACTGTATTAAAAAAATTGTATTTGAATTTCAACTTTAGTTTAAAGGAGTAGACCTAAAATGTTGCAATAGCACATTTTAAACACAATTTCTGATTTATATTATTTATTTGAAGAAACTGCCTCCACTCTGCATTTCTCAGGAAATATACTAAATATGGGTTAAGTGTAAGAGAGGGCTTCTAGTCCTAACTTTGCTTGAATAAATACATGTTTCATTTCATTTATTCATTTTAAACACATTTGAGATCGATAGTTGCAATTGGTAAAACTAATTGACTAGTTTAGGACAATTCAATAAAACCATTCGGAGGATAAACACAAAACTGCGGTTGACCTTGGTACTTTAAGATACACCACCAAAAAGCCTTTATACAAAAAAATTGAACCGACTTCAAAATTAATCGACAAACAGAATGCTCTGAAAAGTATGAAATAATTGGGTGTTGCAAATACGCATTGCTTTACATGCTGCATTCATAACAAATGTCTTTCTAATATTTTACAGCGTACAAACAAAAATGTATTCATTACACTACAGTAAAATATTACAGCTGTACTCATTTCATATTAACCAGTATAATAAATATTAAGTTGCTAATTATAATTAGAATACCACTATATACGCAAACTATTTGCCACTGTGTGAACTTTATTTGTGGGTTGTTATAATCTGTGTTCACTTTAAAAAAAGTCCGTGCTCCTATTCCTTTGATAATATTGCTTCGGCAGCACAGACTCCAAAATTTGTTTAAAGTTGAATAAAGATTTTAACAACCCGCATGCAAAATTCACAACGTTGAAAATAGTGTACGTATATGGTGGTATTCTAAAAATAATTGGCTACTCAATATTTATTATACTGATTATCATGAAATTATTACAGCTGAAATATTTTACTGTAGTGTAATAGATATATTATTGCCTGTACGCTGTAAAACATTAGAAGCACATTTTTATGGATGTAGCATGCATAGAACTACATAATTGCAAAAGCCAATTATCCCATACCTTTTAGAGCACTTGACTGTCGATTATTTTTTGAAATCAGTTAAATTATTTTACTAAAAGCCTTGTATTTTACAAACTTTAGTTTTCAATCATACGAGCGTAATGATAGGCTACTTAAATAAAAACAAACAACGTCGAAGAGTAAAATTTGTTTCTTCATTTGAACTTGATGAATGATTTCGTGCTTAGTAATGAAATCATATGATTTTGCAATTAGTAATTAAATCATAAGATCTTGAACTTGGTAGTTAAATCATATAGTCTCTTATCGGCCACTAGGTTAGGGTTAAGTCTTACATCTTCGGTTTCTATCGCTGGTTAGACGTGAATTCTTTTAGCTTTTCCAGGTAGAAAACTTTCCCGCTGCGCTCAAAGTAACGAATCTGCTACACGGGTGTGTGGGGAATCACCTGAATCAGAGTAACGCTACGTCATTGGGCCTCGAGGGCTTTACATAGGGCAAGCTTGCAGAAGATAGATGGCAGGCTCGAAGGAATAAGCTGCTTTGCTTCGCTGACGGAGACGCTTTGGCCGGACGGGTATGGGACATCGATTTGGCTTGTAGCTCATGGGGCCTTTGGCCTTTTTTAATGATAAGCTCACAAGACTAGGCCGTTTCCTTCTGCTAGTTCCGGTTATCAGTCAAGCTAAAGGATTTCTAGGTGGTTAGCTTCACTCGCGGTGACATTTCGTTGTTCCTGGTTAAGGCCATTCATTTGTTTATCGCCAGCTCACAAGATTTTCCAAGTTTCTTTCTTTAAAGTTACGTTTCGGCCCTCATCCTTATGCCTTGAGGGTAATTCACTTCTCTTGGCAAGTTTGCAATATTGAGAGCCGCGTTTACATTGTTCATGGTCACGCGTCGTCCTTTAGTCTCGCAAATTAGTAGAGATTTATATCAGTCATTGACGCTTTTGTTGTCTAACTTTGGCTTTCCTTCAAATTTAAATATTAAAGCTATATCAAACGAGTTATTTTCCGAAAATTTGACAAATTAAATTTTTTGAGTACGTTTTCATAAACAGTGTAATAATGTTGGAATAAACACTACTGCAGTTCACAATTCAGACTAACAGATTAAATGTCTGATTGTTTTATTTTTTGGTTGATTTGAAAGTATTTTTCAACGTATCCGGGTACCATTTTGTAGTAAGCTATGTTTTGTACGGTATGGTATACGTTACCATTTACATCCATTAAATCGAGAAAAAACTGTATCAGCTTAAAATATGTGAGAACAAGAGTTTTTTGAAAAGAAATCGTTTTAAGAGAACTGAAATAATTGTATGGGATTTATTTTGTATCAAATTTTATTTAGATTAGTCTAGTACCATTACTACATTGTACAAAGTTTATTTTCTATTTTGTTGTAAATATTCTATTCTAGTTACATAGTACCCACTCATTATTTCGTGGTTCTAAGTAAAGTAAACTGTATTCGCCACTTGCATTCTCTGTGATAACACTGTATATTGCTTGTTTATCTTTTAACTCATATGTTCTACTGTATCAAATCACTCATTGTCCAACAAGTATTTCATGTAAATTGGCTGCTTGCCGTAAATAAATAAATAAATAAAATTACTACTTATACTTAAAGCTATTTATTTTTCTGTTTTCTGATTTCATTGAAAAAGACGTTGTACAGTGCTTTGTAACAGGCGTGGATTATATCTGAGTACAGTTATATGGGAAATGTTCGACAAGATCATGTCAAAAAAGCGTTGAACGTTGAACTTAGCATTTCTCATATCGTATATGAGTATTCCAATTCACAGGGATTCCGTTGTAACTCATATCCGTTTCCTTGATTGGGTTTTCACTTGCTACTAACGGGTAGCTTGAAGTGTTTTCAGCGAAAATTCAAGGTCAAAATGTTGAGATATGGCTTTTATTTTTTTTATTATCTCCAACGACATCTGCCAATTAACAACACTATTTTTGTAATGCATTTCGTTTCAAGAATTTGTTTAATTTATCAAGTGCTTGGCCGGACTATGTTTATAAGAAACGTTTACCTACAAAAGATTTTTCAACCCAACAACAATTACAAAGTAACGTATTAATAACTAACAGTTGACCCATTTATATCAACGGCTATTAGACAATAGTCTTCACTACAAAGACGTTACAGACGAAGCAGTTAGATTGGAAGGGTGTGTTTCAGGCTTAAGTGCAATATAAAATATGTTTGATACGTACACACACACAGACACACAGAAATTCCATTGCACAGAAAAGGGATCGTGGGAAAGGTTCTATAGCTCTTGTTGGTGCACAATTTAAGTTTGGGATATTCTTAAATTAAATCTTAAAAAATAGTAACAACAATCATCAATGATCATTGACGATTTGAATACATTATTTCAAGGCTTGTAATGTTTCTCTTCAACCAGACTATTTTCATATGTGAATAATAAACAGATATATGCAAATAATGTATTGTTTAATGTAATAATGTATCCTGATGTACCATTTAAAGCTTCCCTGTATGCGTATGTCAGTAACCTACATTTATAATGGAGGCCTATTCCAACACAACAGGAACACGCCTGCTAAACCAACGTGTCAAAGGACACTTTAAACACATTACCTTTCACTGTATACAGTGAGTACACTTTATGCAAACCTTTCATTCAAACTGTGTTCAAAGGCTAGGCTCAATTTCTAATACGCAAAGTGCTTTTATGTGCTTCATTTTATTTGATGAACCTTTTAGGTCAAAAATCATAACGTGATTTTCAAAAATACCGCTCCTTTTGATGTACTGAACAGAGCGTATTCAGGTTTCAGGAATATCTGGAAATCGATAGGTTTTTATTACTCTGCATTAGTGAAGCTGGGGCCGGTCGGTAGATGTTAGATGTTAGATTGAGGGGATCAAGTGGTCAGGGACTGGTTACCCTTATGCACGTCTGCCTCGTCTGTTGGGCATAATGCGCTACCACCGGAACGAAAGGAGTCTGGATTCAGGAGAGGAATGGAACTGGGTTCGGCTGACCAGACAATCATGAGAGGGTGCGACAAGCAAGCCCGCTGACAACCACTTAGGGGACTCTAACCCCCAAGACATGGAGAGCCTTGCCAACACTCGGGGACCGTTCCCCCCAAGATTATGGCAAGCCTCTCCTGAAGTCGCGGTCTACCCTGCTGCCGCATCCCCCTAAAATGATATCTGATCCAACCTCCCCTGGTGGGGAACGGAGCGTGTTCAACATCTGGACAACTACAAAGCTGTCCAGTATTTTTGTGAACAACTCTTTTTGATGTACCCCAGTATAAAGTAATCTGAGCAGGTACTAACCAGACAGATACTGATTGGGGGGAGGCCGGTCGGTATCAGTTCCCCGCAGTTACCGCTAACTTGCTAATTAGTTAAGTGAATATAAGTGAGGGTAAGGGTCGAAGATGAGTGGTGGCCTCGTGAACAACAGAACTTCACCTTGCACTTGCACTACAGCGTTAAGACGTGAATGATGAAAGCGCCCGGTTGCAACTGTTGCATGTATTATTCATGTCAAACCAGTAAGCACACAAGTTTGCTTGTTTCAATTTACAAGCTATATCTCTTACTCATAGCATAGGGTGTGAAAATTATTGCCCTTGGATCTCATTGGTTATAAATATCACCTCATATAATTGCATACATCCTGTCTTCATTTAACGTCCTTGCATTCTACGAAATAGAAGGATTTTCACATTTTGTCATGCCAGGGTGCATACAAACTAGTACTATTTAAAGGTCCATTAATTTTATAAACTATAAATTTGGTTCCTGATTTCCCTAGGCCTAAAGGGAAATACTGTTGATATGTATTTTATCAATTGAGTTATTTGACTGACTGACTAAAACAAAAGGGCAATAATAGAGCAAGCAATACTAAATTACATATTTTTTCAGTATAGTTATTTGGGTTTACTTTTAATGTAAATTGCGTAAATAAACATGATGAATGCTCGACATTATTTCCATTATTCTAAACAATATCTTTAATTTTGCTTGCATTAACAATTTCATAGAAATGCAATATTAAAAGTTTATTTACGAGAAAAGAAGGAATGCACGCATTTTCGAAAGTAAGAACCTAGACAGAAATCCATTTATATCACAATATTTGATATACAGTACTACCAGGCCGACACGCAGCTAAGCGCTAAAGCCCCGCTGGCATGGGTGAATCGAATTTCTTTAGCAATTTTTTACTCTAATTTGCTCCACCCACAGCGTCGCTTCGGCCTCAGATGTTTATGTTTATTACGACGAAACTGAAGGTTAAACTAAATGTCTTGAAAGGAAAACTCATTTTAAATTTTAATAAAAGTCAACTATTCATGTCGATGTTATAGCAAAAAAAACGTTTTGGCCACCATTTCAAGACGAATCGATTGATTTTTATAATTTTTACTATTGATGTAGTGACAAATTAACATATTTATTTCAAATATCATCAGAATCGGACGAAATTTACAGTTTTTAGATCACTAAACCCCTCTTTTGGTGAAAGGTCCCCACCCCCAAATTGAGGTTCCGGTAATCTGATTGGTTAACGAGCTTGGCCGAGACAAAAGAAACATTTGTACCAAGTTTGGTGAAAATCGGACAAAATACGACCTAAAGAGATGATACACATATATGCATATGCAAATGCTCAAAAAGTGTTCGGAAGTCAGGATCGGTGGTCATTTCATGGTCCCTGGCCTGGGTCTTACCATGACTGACGGCTTGAATATCTAATTTTTCCACAAGAAATTCAATAAAAACAATCCTAGTAGATCAAAATTGTCTCGAAGAAATATACTCCTAGAAATAAAAAAAAAATACATCATATTCCTCCAGCCGATCCTTTTAACGAATAAACAGTTAATATTATGCTGCGTACGAGTACTTAAGCCAAATGAGTGTGATGAACAAACATATTACGAGTATCTCGCAAATGTACAAGTTTGCCTACCATTATCACCGGATATACGCGTACCACTGCCGGATTTCGTATTGAAATCAGTCGGCTTTGAAATATGTTGTGTGCGCAAATCAGGAGATAAAATAACTCAAGAACCCTATATTGTCTTCTTTTCACTTTTGCGTTGATAGTATTTGTATATGTTCTCAGACGATTTATATTTGTCAAAAGAGTGGAAAGTTAAAAAAACTATCATCTCACTGGTTTCAGAACCAACTTTAAACTACTGCAGAAACTAAACCAAAATAAAATCAGGCCAACACGCAGCTAAGTGCTTAAGCGCCGTTGGCATGATTGAATCGAATTTCCTTTGCAATTTGTTACTCTAATTTGCTCCATTCACAGCCTTGCTTCGGCATTCGGTCTCAGACTTTCGTGTTCTTTTACTGGAAGTTTTATTACATACCTTGAAGCGAACACATATTTCGAATATCATTGAAATAGGACTACTCATTCCACTGTTATAGCAAATAGTCACCTTTTTTCCGCCATTTAAAAAAACTCAATGAATGTTTACAGTTTTAGGATATTGATGTATGATTTCAAGTTTCATTCAAATCGGGTGAAATTTGCGGGTTTTAAATCATTAAACCTTTTTGGGTGTAAATTCCTCTCCAAAAGGGGGGTTCCGGTAGTCCGATTTCGCTGGTTAACTAACTTGACCGGGATATTTACAAAAGGAACATTTACCAAATTTGGTGAAAATTGGACAAAGAAGCTACCTGTAGAGATGATACAGATCTATTAACATTTTACATATGTACGTAAAGTATGGCAAAAATGCTCACGTGTTCTGTGGATCAGTATCGGTGCTGAGCCTGGCTCTTGCCATGCTCACGGCATGAATATCTCATTTCACGCATTAGTCTACATCAACGTACCCATGCATTTTTGTCGGAATATTACTGAATCCGGCAATGCTATAAGCATGGGATTTATTGCGAGCAGTCAGTACATGACGTGTTCGCAATAAAACTGAATTGTGCTGAACACGATCAAGGAAAATCCTCTGAAGCCAAGTACTGCGGCCGACAATAGTTCCGGCCATGAGACAATTTTGTTTGGTTCCTGAACAAAATTACTTATAGAATTTCTCTTGTGCTGATGTGTATCAATACATTTTTGTCTACATATTTTATGTAATGTTTGCATTATAAGGTGCTTATTTTTTCATTAATGTGCACAAACAACTGTCAACTGACCTTATCAATGACCCTTTTCAACCTTTCCCACAAACCCAACAACAGCAATCCTTTTTTGTAACACCCACACATCCTGAGGAAATTGTTTGTATTATAAATAAAATGAAAACAAAAGATCATGTGGTATTGACAATTTATCAATTAAAATATTCAAAGAAACCGTGCAGAGTATTGCGCCTGTTTTGACTACATTTTTAACCATAGTTTTTTGCAGGGCGATTTCCAAAGTATTGTAGTGCCTTTAATGAAAAAGTCACAATCTATTAAGTTGGATAATCTGAGACCCATAAGTCTTTTACCAAATTTAGCTAAGGTACTAGAAAAACTTATGAAGATACGGATATTACAATTCTTGAATAAAAATAAATTTTTAGTGAACACCAGTGTGGTTTTACCGCTGGTAAATCCACTGAGGATGCACTTCTAGGTTTTGTCAATCAAGTTTTCAATAGTATTAATAATAATCATAAAACCATAGCTAGCTTTATTGACTTTAGAAAAGCTTTTGATTTAGTTGATCAAAACATACTTATTGAAAAACTTGAACGCAACGGAATAAAAGGGATTCCCTAAATTGGTTTAAATCATATTTAATTAACAGAGAGCAAGTTGTCAAGATTGGTAATAGTGTCAGTACTCCAAAGATAATTGAGAAAGGCGTTCCTCAGGGATCAGTTTTACTGCCAGCTTGTTTTTTAATTTATATAAATGATCTTTTAACTCAACAGTTTAACGGAAAATTTTCGCTTTTGCCGATAATGTAGCTCTAATTTATTTAAACCAAAACATAGATATAATTATGGATCAGATCAAGAAAGATCTATTTTGCTTCAAATTTGGTGCAAAGTAAACAAAATGATAGTAAATGTATCAAAACCAAATTTACCCATTTCGAACTAAGAGCTTCAAGTTTCTCAAAAGAGATTATCTTTCACGCCGTTTAATGCTCTACAACTATCAACTGTGCATGTGAAAGAATTGAGAAGGTCGAAAATTTTAAATACCTAGGAGTTTTTCTAGACGAACAACTCGATTGGGAGAAACATATTAATTATTTACATAGTGCACTGAAAAGTAATATAAGAAAGTTTCATTTTCTCAGGCATAAGTGTGATATTGATCTATTAAGAAATATATATTTTGCTCTCATCCCTTCTAGATTACAATACGGGATTCAGTGCTACGGTGGACCTTATAAAGTATTTTTAGAAAATTACGTAGAACGCAAAATTATTTTTAACTTTTTTTAATACTTTTTAAAAGCAGAAGAGAATATTCTTTTTTACTTTTCAAACAATTAGGTATTTTACCACTACAACATTTATACGTGTTTAAAGTTTTGACTATTTTTTTAATCGGTACGGTAATATGAAAAGTGATCCTGCGTATGAACAAGTTTATAAAACACGAAGTACAATGAGCTACCTTTTCAAAACACCAAAAACTAAAAAGTTCATTTTTCAAAAATCGTTTTGTTTTGTAGGACCAAAAATGTTAAACGAACTTCCAAAAGAAATAAAAATTATTAAAAACATAAATAAATTCAAAGTACTAGTTAAAAAGTGGTTATTAAATATAGAGAACGTATCAAGCATCATGCAAGTTATTAGATAGAGCAAACTGTATGTTTCTATAGAATGGTTTCTTTTGTTGTACGAGCAGTTTAGAATTTAGATAAGCAAGTTATGTTACAATGTGCAATGTTTGATGTGAATGTGAAGTTTTGATGTCTGTTTCTATGAATACCTGTCCAATACATTCTTATACAAGCAGTTTTGTAATAATTGCTATGAAAATGTGTAAATTGATAAAGTGCATTACGCAGTGTTCTTAGCTACTTTACATGTTCGTAAACAATATAAAATTTAAATGGTGCAAACTCGATGTGAGTGGTCTGATAGGTTTTGTAGAACTGTGTACTCGTCTCTTGCGAGCGGCATTTAACCTTTTTAGGGAGCTTATATAACTTATTGGACTCGTTCCGACTAAATCAGTTCTACCGTATTAAAGCACGGGAACACAGCTCGTTAAAAACTAAATTACGGAAAATAAGTTTGACTGTAATGAAATACTGGCAGGAGGGACGAAGGCGAGATATTGTTCCGGAAGTATCTAGTCCAGTGTTGTGAGGAACATGTCATCTGGGGGATGGAGGATGGAGAATGGTGGATGGGGGATGGTTGTAGCAAGGGGAGGAGGAGGAGACATTGATTTCAGCGCAGGAATCTGGGTCTCGGGCGCGTTTCATTATATCTAGGCCTACAGACTAGGTGCAGGTTCTCACTTACCTCTATACCACGCAACTGTCGACTAAACTTCGTTTTAACACGACAAATAGAAGTGTTTTAGGGATCTTTAAAAAAGGGACTATTTACTGACTTAGGTTTATTAACTGACCTCGTAAGGTTTACTTTTACTCCAGAGAACACCCGAAATTGTTGTAAGATTCTCATTTTTTAGAAGTTGGTTGTCATAACAGCTTTTGTTTATGAAAAGTTTTGAGATTAACTACGCTTTACTATAAATCTTGCTATTTATATTTTCTAATTATTATAAGTGTCCCGGCTTCATAGACCGTTAGGAACTTTATACTATAAACTATGCACAATAGTAATCTGACTTTGAAGAAGTTAGTAGAAATCTTTAACCACTGTGAAAACGAATGAATATCCGTGGGAAATGAAATCAGATTAAAAGACATTTGAGTAGTTTACGTTTAGATACACTATTTTTTGTTTTAATTTTTACTCTGAATTGAACATGATAATATATAATTTGTTGATAGTATATCATACGTTTTAAAGTATTAAGATGTAGACAATTTGGTTTAGGATTATTTCAGATGTAATTAAAAATTATATCATTATTAAAAAAGCGTTTCTTAGGAATAATATATATTTAAAGTTATGGCTTCGCCACACTCCCAAGACGAGATTGTGTGGTTGATTAGTTGAGTCTGACATTTGGTATTGTAGTTCTTGCTTTGGGTTGCTTTAAGCTCCATCTTGTTATTTTTATGCAATGAAGGTTTCAAAACACATATTCTTCTTTGCATAGTTGTTCATATTAGTGTTACATTTTCCTGTGTTCAGATCCATTTTAAATTCTACATTGGTTAGCCTATGTTTTCTGCACTGTAAGTCTGTTCATTAGACTTTTCCTTGAAATTCAAAGATATTCCGCAGCTCTGCAATTTGTCTTGATTCATTCATTGATGACTCTTGAGAAGAGTTGATCCCTGATTTCAGTTTTGTGGAATTCTTGGAGCCACATTAGGTTAAGTTTCTTTTAAGTTTATTGCAAATGTTTGATTTCAGTTTAGATTTTAAACGTGCCTTTTTACCATGCTTTGTTTCTCGTAGAACCCTCCCAACTTCGATGGAATCGACAGAAGATGTCAAAGAAATAGGTCTGCTTCACTTTGTTTGTATGGAAAAGTGTCATCAAGTATGGGCTTTTTAAGTTGTTCTTTTGGAAAGTTGTTTATTATAGACTGTAGAGTATTTAGTACTGACTGGTGATAGTGAAGAACTAGTATTCTTTATTGAGTCACTTTGCTCAGTAGGAGTTTTGTTAGATATGTGATGAGAGGTCTTGGGTTTGGGCAGTTCAGGTGAAAGTGTTTCTTTTAGAGGTAAGACTGAGTTTAGTTAAGTAGCTAAATGACTATCTGGTGTAAAGTTAGAATTGTGATCAAGTTTTGCACTAGCAGAAGAGTTGCAATCATTCAGCATAAAAGTTAGCTTTACCACATGTTTAACTTTGACTTCATCACAATCCAGTGATGACACACTATCCTCGTCAAGTTCATTGATTGCTCTATCTAAGCCTTCTAGTCGTTCTGCTTAGAAATCCAAAGTTAGTTTTAAAGCTTCTAGTTTTGTATAGCTTACATCTTCACAGTCCGTCAGTATTGCAGCTTCATCTATTAAAGGCTTGAGTTTGGTAAGAACAGCTTGAAGTTCTTCTTTGAGTGTAGATATTTTGTTGTCATTTTCAGTTTTCGAAGTTCAATGTTTAAATATTGAACAAAGTAGAAAATTCAGTTAGAAGTAAAGACGAACGCTCTGCTACCATGTGAAAATGAATAAAAAATACATTTGAGTAGTTTACGTTTAGATACACTATTTTGTGTGTTTATTTTTACTCTGAATTGAACATGATAATATATAATTTGTTAATAGTATATCATACGTTTTTAAAGTATTAAGATGTTGACAATTTGGTTTTGGACTATTTCAAATGTGGTTCAAAATTATATCATCATCATAAAAGCGTTTCTTAGAAATAATATATATATATATATATTTGAAGTTCTGGCTTCGCCACAACTACAGCCCCTACACTATGTAGGAGATAACAATTTTAAATAAATGTACTGCATAATTTACGTCTTCCTTTCTCATGTTTACAAAGCTGCAATGTGTTCTTTTGAAAACAGTGGTAACTTAATATATTAAATACCTGTTGGGTGCCTGTAGACCTTGTGAAGAGATTGAAAAGTCCCGATGTACATTTCGCAACGTTTGTCGCATCTTCGGGGGGGGGTTACTGTTTACATATGCACACCTTTACACACTATTTACACTTATACTTAAACTATTCACTTTGTGGACAAGGAGCACGATAACTTGGATTAGTGACAAATAAATTATTTAATGAGTTCAATAGAAAATTTAGGTGACCGGAACGTCCAACTTCTTCCAACCGACTTGAAGGGCTTGATTCGACTTTTAGCACCGTTTATGCACGCAGAGCTTTGTTCTGGGGGGTTGACTAGAAATGTGCTTATTTTATCCCGAATGGCGTGCTTTAATGGCTGTTATAAATAAAAAAGAAAACCCACAGTGTACGTAAAGATTATTGGAACCAAGCCTGTATTTCAAATGTCACTTCATCGAAAACCTATGATAAACAGTGTATGAGTAGGAGAAGATTAATGAACATCAATACATTTGTTTTGGATGTCACATTATTCATTGGAATATGTACTTTGTGTCCAATTTCCCATCTTTCTAAATAGGAACTTTGGCCAAAACCTCCAATGTACGGAGCGGCGTGACGTCTGACAAAGCCCGAACTTTTGCAGACTCATTCCGTGAAATACGAGATGTTCCAAACTGTCCACAGTATAATAGTCTCCAATTTACTGTACAAGTTTGCTTTTAATACTTATTGCCCTTCAGAAAGTAACCACCTACTAACAATTTATATCGCATCTATTTGTCTTTCAATGCGTAATTTTAAAAGTAAAAGTGTTGGTATTAATTTTCTTAACCTGAAATCACGTTTTCAGTAATGAAAGAAAACACCTTATTGTTTGGCTTGGCAATGTTTAAAATATGTACATTAAAGCAGAAAAGGTTTAGTTTTCTTTTGGTGAAAACTACAAACGTTTTTTAGTATTATTTTTGTAATCGGTCTTGAAAGAACAGTCGTTTGGTGAGGTAAATCAAAATTAGGACTGAATTGTCAAGAAACGAAAAAATAAATAAATGTTCAAATTTTAAACTTTGTACTTTGTTGAAAGGTTGTAGCTGAACTCTACGGCTCGTCCTCATAAAACTTTCACCTAATTGAACTTTGGAATCCCTCATTTAGTAGGCATGCCTACACTTGTACAATCATTCGAAAGTAGCAAAATGCTTAATCAATTTGTATCTTATAAATTTTGAACTGGAAACACCACTCATTATTTATACTTTTTTCTATTTCAAGAGGAATTTTAATTGAATCATGTAAGCTAAAGGAAAGTTATTTCACCTCCATGAAATGTATGTCTTTAAACAACTTCCTTTGAAAAGAGGGGGTTTCACATTTTGACCTGGGAATTTCTTGTATGTTTGTTCTCGCACAACTTGAGAACGCGGTCATTGATTTGAATTCAGTTTGCGTTGTTTTGCAGGGCTTACGTATAGAATTAATCGTGCTGAAGTAGGCCTATCTATATAAAAATTAATACAAATATTTCAAAGGGCTCCAAAACACCTTGAACCTTTTGCATATTCTGAGCCGCAAAGGCCATATTTTAAAGCAAATAAAACTTAAATTACGCTAAATTCTTAGGTTTTTGCCACCTGTGTCTCAACCATAATCTACTTACTTCTTCCGGTTCACACCGCTTCAAAACATAATAATAATTTGTTTCAAACCAATTATTATTGAACATCCTTTTGATGGTGAATAAGATATGATATATTTTCGTTCAAAAATACGTCATAAATTCTCTTTGTTTGTCTAGCCAAAGCCAAACATTTGATCTTGGTTTTAAAGGAACCTTGTAAAGGTCAAATTTAATTTTTTTAAAGACAAAATATCCGGTTAACATGATCTTCTTAAATATATCTTCCTTCTGTAGTTCACAAACTCTTATCACTATGTACTATGGACTTATCTTCCCCCATTTAACATATGGAATAACAATTTGGGGAAGATCACCATTAGTAAAACATCTATTTATACTTCAAAGT
This sequence comes from Matsumurasca onukii, assembly GCA_018831715.1. Taxonomy (NCBI): domain Eukaryota; kingdom Metazoa; phylum Arthropoda; class Insecta; order Hemiptera; family Cicadellidae; genus Matsumurasca; species Matsumurasca onukii. Next base: position 27,277,767 of record CM032064.1, read on the forward strand.
CAGCTTTAAGAGCTATTTTTAGGAAACCACAACGTTACCCTGTGTCAATTTATTTAAAGAAAACCAAATTTTTACAATTTACTCTTTATACGTTTACTAAAGTTTAATATTCTTCAAAACAAATTTAAAATCCTTTTTATATCAAAATATACTAGAAAACTGAAGACTTGTTATCAATTAAAAATTCCGAATCATCGAACGGCCTATTTAAAAAATTCCCTATTTATAATATGATTAAACTCTGAAACAACCTTCCAAATTCTATGAAAAAAAACAATATCATTAAATTCAAAAGAAACTAAAATCAAAATTACAAGCAGGCGTATACTACAATTTCGAAGATTGTTTTGAAGACAAATTCAAGATTAGCAGTTGAGACAAAATTCAGAGTGTTTAATTATTTTTATTTAGCCTTATATATTGTTAATTGTCAACGCTATTTCTTGTTCACGGCAATAAAACATTGTTTTATTGTATACGTCTGTATTTACCTAACTATGGTCCTCTTCTAACTAGAAAACCCATCATTTTAGTTTGCTTTGTAGTTTTAAAAGCATAGATGCTTAACTTAAAACATATTGAATACGTTATGTATGTCATTCTGTGCGGCACAGAGTTTACCAAACCACTTAATTTGTATGATTTTAAGTTGTTTATTATTTTTGATAATAATAAAATGTACACAGCTTTACGTGGAATCGTGTAGTGCGTGCGTGTTTTGTGCTGTAGATGCCTTTTCCACAAGTAAATGAAAATAATAACGGTATCAGACTATTTAAAACTCAAACAACGTGATTTATATGAGTTTAAAGCATAGTTTAGTAAACAAATGATATTTCGTTTAGACATCGTTGGCCCAATAGTTTCGGGGAAATATTCGATTTGAAGACAGAGCAAAAATCAAACTCACATGACATTTTCTACGAAATTATTTGGCCAACAGGGATGTAATATAAGGCTACCTAAAGGACTCGTATTCCAGGATAGGTGATCATACCGTGGGATATGGAAAGCCATCTCCGGAAATAAATTGAATTATTATAAAATCATTTCCCATAATAATTTTGGAAAATTATCTAAAAAATAAGCTAATATTTTATTCTTCAGACCCCATCTCAGTAGGCAAGGTTTCAAAAATGCGTACATTAAGTTAATTGGGCTGAAAGTTTTTTTCAATGTCATCTTTTATTATGTTTATAATAGTCCATCCAACCCAGTGTTCAGTTTTTATTTTAATTTATAAACTGTAAAATTTCCAAAATTTATGTATTTGGCACTGTTAATAATTTAATATTTTTGAAACAGCCTTGGCAAGATTCTCTGCATACCTAAATAACAGACACAAAACCAAAAGTAAAGTATTTAGGGGAACTTTTAATTTACCTATCGCCATTGTTGTTGAACTATGTTGTTGGGAAAGTAGTTCAGGAATGGCGAAAACTTGTCAATCAACCAATCACGTAAGGTAAAACTTACATCAAAATTGACTGTTTTGCTTTTGTAGATGACCTTTCAGTTCTAGCTCGAGACATAGCAACTGCTCATAAACAAGTCAAACTCCACAAAGAAATTGCAGAAAAGTAGGTTTACAGATTTCGCTCGAGAAAACCGATTTCATGAACAATCTCAAATTTGATCCATATAATATACGAACACTATATAATTATGGTAACATTAAAAAAGGTAATCAATTTCAATACCTTAGATAAGAACGAATACATGACAACAGCCTTTAGACCAACTGTGTATAGTAAGAAAGTGTATGTAAAGAAATCAATCTATAAGTACGCAGCACTCAGACACTACAACACAGCAAACAAACTATTGTCTTTATGCAGCAATTACCTTAGTTCCTATTAAAATTACGGACTTTGATCAAATCCAAAAAATATCAAGAGAAACATTAACCCTAATCAACAGAGAATCACAAACCTACATACCGGGTGTTTCTAAAAGAACTCCTTGATTTAAAGTTGTATTAGTATACAGTATAGTAAAATAATAGTTATCAAACATATGTATTATTAAAGAGAATCTTCTCAAGTTTTTTTGATACCTAATAAGTTCTATCGCGGAATGAGCACCATTTGTTGTGGCCCTAAACGATAATTAGTTTCTTACCAGGTATTCAACAGCATATCAGGCGTAAGGGATGCTACAGCTTCAACAATCCACTTTCTCAGATGATCAATGTCACGGATCTTCTCAGAATACACAATGTCTTTTACATGTCCCCAAAAGAAAAAGTCTTGTTTAGTCAGATCTGGGCTCCTTGGTGGCCTAAGTGGTTTGCTCCTAAGTGTTATTCCTAACTTGATATCCTACAACGTTTTCCTAACAGGTGGATTGGTATAGACGTGGGCCAATTGCATGGCCACCAAGGAGCCCAGATCTGACTCCACTAGATTTTTTCTTTGGGGACATGTAAAAACATTGTGTATTCTGAGAAGATCCGTGACATTGATCATCTGAGGGAGAGGATTGTTGAAGCTGTAGCATCCGTTACACCTGATATGCTGTTGAATACCTGGGAAGAAACTAATTATCGTTTAGACGTGGCCAGGGCAACAAATGGTGCTCATATAAAACTTTATTAGGTATCAAAAAAACTTGAGAAGATTCTTTTTAATAATATATATGTTTAATAACTATTATTTTAACTATACTGCATAATAATACAACTTTAAATCAAGGAGTTCTTTTAGAAACACCCGGTACTTTGAAGTAACAATGAAGTAGAGGAATACAGTGACTTACTCGTACATTCAGAAATTACGAAACAAAGATATTAATTGTATGAAACTCGAGGCTAAATTACAAGTCATAAAATGAATCGCGGAATCAAGGAAGATTTAAAAGTATCAGGTATCACGCAAACGGACATTTACGATATGTAATATCACATTCAGGCAAAAGTGTTGGACTGGAAAGTACTCGTAGGTCGGCGGCAAGTCACTAGAAGGATGAGAAGGATGTTAGTACTCGTATATCAGTCTGGACTAATACAAGACATATAGCTCATTCCGAGAGCATGAAGCAAGTCTGGGGGCACAGAAAAGCAATTTCTCAACACGACGTTAACGTACTCAATGTGCTCCGACCGGATCACACGTGAACAGTAATCTACATTTATTACGTACACATTTATAAAGTTACATTTTCTTAGTTAGCCGATTTTTCTTCAAAGTTGAAAGTACATGGTTTTAAATGTAAAGAAAGTGAGCACGCCTAATTGGTACATGCATATAATTCTGCCCTCTCCAAAAGTGTTCTTCAGAACAAAATAATAAACATATAAAATAGAGAGTTGTGAATAATTCCTGGTTCGTTGACAAGATTTTGGTGTTTATATTTCCTGTGTCCATGTGAAACGTTTCTTTAGCCCATTTGGTACTTAAAGTCAGACAACCGCAACACAAGTTTCATACCCCGTTTTACTTCAATACAATTATGATCGTAGAGTTCAACTTTTGATCGACGAAGGGTCTTATAACATCATTAGACCAAAACCTTCGTAAATACTGTTCATCAATACAGTAAACTCTAAAAAGTAAGTCTAAAGTCTAAAAGTATGTCTTATCAATAAGGAATAGTAACAAACCCACGTATTTATATTTTCTACGAAACATTGAACTTTGACGACAAACAATTCAACATTACAACATTTCAACTTTGATTTTCAAAAACGAAATGTTGCCTACGAAATATTTACAAGCCTGGCGATAAAATGAGATTGGTATAAATTCCCCAACTAATTTTCTTTCTAATTTGCTTAACATACCAATTCAAAGCCATAAGCTACCCCTTACATTTGCATGCAGAGACATAAATTATTTTAATCAACTTGTAAAAGACCTTACACTAATGAATATGTTATGCTCAATCTCTTTATGTCCAACTGTTCCCGTACAAAGAAATTGTACAAATTATTATGAATATTAGCTCAAAGATGCACAATTGGATAGTAGTAATATCGACAAATACAACAGACTGGTCAATGTTTCTATGTCCCAAAGTACCTTTCAGTATAACCATAATGTTAGTTTGAAAGTTCACAATAGTGGCGAAGAGCGATTTAGTAAAAGAAGAGACGGACTTTTCCTGCCACTTCTGGAGAAAAAACTACTCCTAACGTTTCGTGCAGTTAAAAACTCCACCCGTCTTCAGAGGACTACACTAATATAGGAACTACATTTAATTATTAAATAAAATACATAATTAAATGTAGTTCCTATATTAGTGTAGTCCTCTGAAGACGAATAAAGGTTTTAACTACCCGTAACGTTAGGAGTATTTTTCTTCGGAAGTGGCAGGAAAAGACCGTTTCTTCTTTTTACTAAATAACCATAATGTACACAAACTGACAGAACATCAATGGGTTTGTAACGGAACATCCCTATCATGTTTCAATGCTGATTTTATGAGTAGGTTTGAAACGCACGCTATAGAAATCAACAATATTTCTCTAAGTGCTGGGAAATGCGTTACTTAAATTATGTATTTCTAGCTTTGACAGAAGTTTACACCTGCAACATTTCATCTTAAAACTAAACTTGTACTGCCGAACTATTAGATTTACTTACAGAGAAGACAAAGAAACCCGTTTACTCTTTCTATATCTATCTACAGTTACAAATTAATCAGTGGGTAAATATAGCTTCAAAATTTACAGAAAACCATTCCTAACCTATCGTCTGATTCCCAATGACTCACTCCGTCCTTCAACCCGAAATCGGACAGCTTTTCAAGTTTTAATCATCGTTTAGTCTCGACACAAGTATTCAAATAAATGTATTATACAGAACGAAACTAAATCAAGGACATCGGCAATTCAGTGGATACAATCATTAGGTTGTTGATGGCATGGCAAAGAAGAAAAGAAACCCCTCGAGTTAAAATAACGTTAAAATAGAAGAACCTATTTTAAAAATTTAAAACTGTCTGAATTTTATGATTTGTTTGAACTGGCTAATAGGAGTATTCCCAAAGGTATTTTACTAAAGAAAAAGAAATCAAAATGATGTATGAAAATATTGTAGTAATTAAGTTTTAAAGAACAACCTAGTTACACATATCCAGAGCCTCAGAACAGGATATTTGGCTCGATACACCAACCGCTGAGTTTAACGCCAGCTAAATTTCTAAACATTGTCTAAATAGCAATGCGAAAATGGGATCGGCAAAATTACGTGAGAAATCTTTACCAAAATGATAAAGCTACAAAGAGGTTTTAGTGATGTTGCCTCAATTACTTCTGCAACCGTACTTCTGTCGGGTCGTACCTGTCAAGTCGTAACTTAGGTGATTCGTCTCGAATGCACAGTCGGTGGAAAGAGACCGATTTTGAGCGAACTTCCCTTTTATCCAACTATTTTGTTTGAAGTTTGTTGTTGACGATGGGAGGATTTCAGAAGTTGAACTATTATTGCGGACATTTCCCATCGTTAGTGAACAAAAAGGATCACGACGTTTCGGGATCTGCAATCTGATCCCGTCTTCAGGTTAAAATAACCTAAAACATAACTAGGAACATTAGAAAATGAGCTAGCCTAAAGTAGTCAGCGTAGCTGACCAGTCAAACTCTACCAAACAACATGTAGTTGTTAAGTCAAACAACAAATTAAATCTTAGAATTTAGGAATAGCCTAGAGAAAACATAACTACAATATTACAAACACAAGCCACACTATGAAAGTAAACAAGCCACCGGAGTAAATTCAAAACGAAACACAAAACACGTCCACTAACTGAACGAGCTAACCCTAGACTAACTGGTTGGCCGGTGACAGGCCAATCACACACACTAGCAGCAGCCTAGCCAACTGTAACAAAGAAACAAAAAACCCTATTTATGCACAGCCAATGGGAGAAGGGGGCGGCTTACGTGAGCTAAGTTCTCTGTGGCCTGTTTTATACCTTTATACCATACATCCATCGATGACCAGCATAGCTGGATAGGTTTTCACCTGAAGACGGGATCAGATTGCAGATCCCGAAACGTCGTGATCCTTTTTGTTCACTAACGATGGAAAATGTCCGCAATAATAGTTCAACTTCTGTTATCCAACTAGTCAGTCGGTGGGCAGCTGCTACTGGCCGTGAGGTGTTAAGTTTCTCTAATTGTGTTTTAATTTCTTAACGTGTTTGTGCATCTTATATTGTTTTCCACGCTAGTTGTTTTAAAATTAAGTTATTTAAAGTGGGAAAGAACAACAACATAAAAACTCGTGTTGTTTGGTGGTAGGTGACCGGTCAGCTTAACGCTGATTACTGTGTACTGTGTCGTGTTACATTTTATACCTGAAAACGGGATCATACTCCAAATACCGAAACGTCGTGTTCTTTTGTTAATTAAAAATATGAGAAACGTTCGTAATACGGTTTCAATCGCAGAGTACTATATACGCTTTAATTTAAGACCACACCTGCGGAAGGTGTTTTCAAATTCCAAAACTTCGTGTTCTTCTTGTTCAGTAAAAAATCTATCATCGTCAACACTTGAAACAAGACTATTGTTAAATGATTTCCCACTTGTTCAGTCTGTAGCTGAAACTACTATAAACACTTTTAAGGCGTAGGCCCTACTATACTCAGTATTGCATATTCTTTGAAAACTGTAATTTTCAAGCTAGCTATGTGTGTGTGTACAAGGTGAATAATGTAGTGAATTACTTGTTAGTGCTCGTTAGTGGTTGTGATTAGACCCCGTTGGGTTACATTACTAATAGTGCGTTCCATTTGTTTAGGTTTTCTAATTACTAAAATAGTTGTATGCCTCAAAGAGAAGTTGAACTTAAATTATAGTCTCTGGGCACATACATGTTACAGAACGGTTACTCTATAAGTTACTAACTAATTCAGCTCTACTCGAAAACAGACAACCTCATTCCTGATTCAGATGGATTTCATGATACTGTACTGCTTTCGAGTATCTGCAATAGATTAAGCCGAGTTTAGTCAACAGACCTATAAATATAGATATACCATCAATCCCAGGTTTGCTGTTTGCTTTTTCTTTGCTGTCTACGCCAGAGGCATTTCATTAGAACCTTCTTCACAAGTAGGGAAACAGAACTTTAGAAACTAGTTCTTCTGGTTCACACCACGTCAAACATCATAATAATTAGTTTGAAACTAATTTTCAAACTAATTATTATGATGTTTGACGTGAACCGGAAGAACTAGATTCAAGTTATGTCATCGCCGCATCGGCCGCGAACGTCTAAGAGTTAACACATAGTACGCTTTTTTGGAAAGCGGCAAACCCATGTGTCTGTCTCCACTGGGAATCGAACCTGTGACCGTCCAAACAGGAGGCTGCGACACTCTCATTGAGCTATGGACGAAGACAAATGTATGTAGGTATACTAAAAATTAAATCCATAAGATTCTCAGCCTATTGCACGTACCTTAAATTGAAGGAAAACTTACCAATTTAATCCACATTTTAAAATGTTGAACCTTTGAAAAATTGTAAACGTTTTAGTCACTGGCACATAAATTACAGTAGGCCTACATATATTAAGTTACATGCACATTTTATAACTACTAGCTAGGGCTACACGTAATCTGGACCAAGAATATAGTAAAGTGCCTTTTGACCTGAACTGTAGTCTACTAAACCAACACAAGGCAATCGCACATATTTTAGCTACAGTCAGAGTCAGAGCATAGGCCTACTGTGTAGGTTCAACAAAATTACTTTAAAGCCACATCTCAAGCAATAAAACGCACGGATCAAATCAGTTAAACAATGAATATAACTAAACAGTTTTATATTTATGGGTCCATTAAATTTCAGTTTATCAAATAGACGTTGTATTAGATGTACCGCAACCATCAATAAGTTTTCGGCGTTTGAGATATTAATCATGATACATTAATAGAAAAAACATTTTATTTATGGACACTATACTACACAGTAGTACGAATAGATTGGATAAAGGTAAAATACGAACGTATATTTACCAGATCCAGAGATAATTGCTCCCATTATATGAACAGCAGCTCAAAACAAGGGAACAAAAAGTTTATCAAATGATTAGTTGGTGTGGTCAATTGTATGACATATGTAAAATTCCTTGCTATTCTTGTGAATATATTAGACACCAAATTGAACCTGTCTCTTTTGATAGATTATTTAGGCGTTAGTTTATTATAATATCACTGTTGTAAATTTTGAAATATTCATGTTTGACCGTATCTACGAGTATGTCATGCATTTGCTTGATGACAAATAAAAACCTTTTGGTTTGATTATTCATTTTGGCTAATAGGAATAAAATATTTTAAAATCCGTTCTTAGTGTGCGGCTAGAGCGAATGAAGTAAGCTAATGCCAAGCTTTCAGACATAACTTGTCGTGTATATATACCCAGATACACTATCAACTGTAATAGATCAAATCAAATCTACTATTGTGTAGAAGCATAAACATGTTATGGCAAAGTAAAAAGCTACAATATTTTGCATTTATCCACTATATCAAGGTCAAACATACAAAGTTACGTTCAATAAAAAAGTTTCAGTCCCTCCAAATTATTTCGTCTGCACTGAAAACGCCCCTGAAACCAACAAAGATGCCTTCAGCGAAGGTTGTGAACGAACGCTGTCTACGTGGCAATCCCATGTCAACCTCCAATCGAGGTGTACACCAAGGAATATTGTTAAGTACACTTTCTCGATCTCGGAGTCGTCCAAAATGACCATTGGACTATACAATCCGAGTTTATTTGTCGCAAAGAAAAATGTTAAATGTTTGACTTTGATATATTTGTATTAGGTTTAAGCTCATTAGTGCTTCTCACATAAAAGCTGGGTTGGTGCTTCACACTTATGTTTATTATTTCTTAGTATATTATTCTCTGTATAGTAATTGTATTATATTTTTAGTGGTGTTTGAAAAGCTTAAACTATTGAATAAGTCAATTGGTCAGTGGCACTTAGCTTCTAAACATACATTCATTACAATTAGGATTTGTTCAGGATACTGTATGAAGTACAAACCATTTTAATAAATCCCCTTTAAGAGTGTTCAGCGTTCTTCACTGTTGTTAAGACAAGTCTTGTTTAAAACTCAACAATTAAATAATTTTACAACAATGTGAATAAAACCTGTCAAAACTTTACATCTGCATTTGAATCATTTGAGTAAATGCGTTGTTAAAATTAGGGATTTAAGTGGTTACTGGCTGATCTTATTTTAACTGCTTCGAAATTTATTTTTTTTTAAGACAATCGTACGCTTTTTTATTGAGTTCTTCACAATACTTTTCTTTTAAATTATATCTTTCCCTATCTAGCGGTCCATCACAACAATAACGTATTATGGCTAAACTCCATCGTTGGACGTTTTAAGCATGAAATAAATTCATCTATATGGATTGTGGTAAGATTATTGCTAAATTATATTCGACCTGAAAAGTAACAACACAATCGCAGTCACTAAATCAACAACGAGACCAAATGAAAATGTACGGCAGGCCTACCTGTTTGTGTCGGCCTACAGTTTACTATAATTTTGTATAGTGTCCGTATTCTTCTTTTGGAGTTCATTATTAAGAAATTGACATTCAACCGAAGCATGTAACAATTTTAAGCTAACTAGAACGTCTGATGAACTTCTGGGCGGAGGTAGTGCCTAATTAAAAAATGTTATTAGTGCAGTTTAGGAGCTAGAATAATCATAAGTCTTTTTTTAAGTACTCCATCTTAAACCTCAGAACGGTTACAAGGCTCTGAACAGTCACTGCTCCAACTGATCACGCTGAAAACATTACTGTAGAATATTAGGACAAAGGAAGCACATTGTTCAGCATCTTCCCTGGTATAAACAAGGCGTTTAGCTGTCACTAGGAATTGATTTTGTAGCACTAGCGTATGGCGCTCTGAAACAACATGCAGAATAAACATAACATGTAAACAATGAAACAATCAGTTTTAAAGTGTTTGAAGCTCTAATATTGGACTAATAAAGACTAAACTCAAATCAATAAAACCAATATTTAAAGTTTGAATACGAGGCGTTACGCGTCGCAAATCTGTCTTCGAGAAAGGTTTCAACGATTTTAAATTTGTTTCTTTGTTTGAAACTTGTATTAAAATTAGTTTAAACTAGTTTTGACACTAGTCTCAAAACAACCGTTAAAACTATTTAAAAGATTAGTTTAATAGAAGTTTAGTCGAAGAAAATTATTAGTGTCTGAGGCAGGACTTGTACCCGGTACCCTCAACCAGCAAAGCTGTTGCCTTGATCTTCAATTCTGTTAAACCAATTGTATGGGTATTTTAGAAGTAGTGTTAAACCTAGTACCAACACTTGTTTTAATACTAGTATCAAAACTAGTTTTTGATATCAGTATCGGTAAATTACAACTCGTTTGAATACAAACAAAAACAATAAACTTGTTCGACTTTGCTGCTTGGGTCTGGTTGTATTTGGTATCTTTTGCAATTGAGTCGAGCTAAATTCTTCGGTTTAAGAAGTGTTGATGTATACGACTAGCAATGAAGCTTCAAACGCCTATGGCGTCAGGATACCTTTCATCGAATTCAGCAAACTGTTGACGAATCTAGTTTACTAAATCGCATTTTACTTTAGGCTCAATCATTCTTATGATTAGATACCGTGGCTAAATGTGTTAGTTATTAACGATGAGTAGCCACAGAAAACCAACTAGCCTAGCAAGGTGTGATTATTCAGTGCCGTTGCTCAAGTCTGCTACTTAGTCTCAAAGTATTGAGTACCACTAAATTATCCAACCATAAAACATGTTGCTGAACAAACTACACAGCAAGTTAAAAATACACCCTGTACATCATAAAAGAACGGAGGGGTTTAAACCAGAATAAAATATAACTAAAATACATTTTTTTAAACCGTCAAGTTTCTAATTGAGGGTCATTAGCCACTTAGCGAGTGTCCAGTTGGTTCTCAAATTATCTGCAAACGCCAGCAAGGACCACTATCTGAATAGACCAGCAAGGACCGTCAGATCCATGCTGAGACCTCCAAGGAGTCCAGACCTGACACCTGGTGACTTTTTCTTGGGGGGTATGTGGAGAACATAGAGTTTATAGAGAAACTATTCGAGACGTAAATAAAGCACTTGAGGAATAGGGTCTATGAAGCAAAGGCAACCGTTACTGAAGACGTGTTAAAAAACTTGAGTATCGATTGAACACCTGCCGAGGGATTGATGGCGCACATATGAAAACTTATTTGAAATGTGAAAAACTGTTTAAGACGAGTATTTCAAAAAATAAATATATAAAAACTTAAGTTGCTTAGTTTTGTTTTAAATCAAGTTTCAACCACCATTCTTTTATAACGGCTATGTAGATTAGAACAGCGTTACCTTGGTTATTGTTTATAATTTGTTATTGTTAACTTAAAATACTATGAGTTCATTCATAACTACCGTCATATTATTATTCCCGTATATCGGACTACCATAGTACGTTAACGCCACATTGACTTGTTTTGCACAGACATGCTTACTCATTCGGAGTCAGAACATAGCATAGTCAGAATTAACAATTTAATTAGTTTGAAAAGCTTCAGTTGATTTTAGACCAGACCACAAGCTACGCAGTCGCTCAGTCGTGATCACATGTGCTTTGATAGTTCATGCGTGATTAAACTGAACGCACCCTTAGTTACATTTGTTCTCATGTATTGTTATAAATAATTGTTTCATTTTATAACAGCTTCACACAGTAATCTTCAGCAATAGATTTTAGGGATTGTCCACTCATTTTGGAGTTTAATTTCTTCAGTATGATGACAGTATAATGATTGAGTAGACTACTCATCATAGGTACAATCATTGGTACTCTTCTATGATCCCCGCACAGAATACACAAAATTTGATCTCAAGATAAATTAGAACAAATACTACCTACGAGGCAATCGCAAGTCAACTCTCGACCGAGATGTGATTCTAGTAGTTTTCTTGAGTAGACTTCTTCGATTTCAATCTTTTCTAAGCACGACAGTTGGAACTTTATCTGGGTCAGTAGAGTACAAGCGATATTGAAGAACCACTGGTGTTAACGGATTTGTTTATTACTTTTTAGACGTTCATGGCGATGTACGCGTCAGTCTACAATTCTGTAAAAGTACTTACAGACTCCACACCGTATTTATTGGCATTTAAACGAATTTACCTTCCGCGGCGATTTGGTGCTGTCTGAACCTCTAAGCCATGCCTTACACATACAACGCATCAGGTGTTTGGTCTTGTGATCTAATGCGTTTTGGTCATTTTATTTTTCAAGGGACATCAGCTGTGCATCAAAAATGGTGTATTTAATGTACACAGGAAAATTCGTGGTTACAATACTCAACATGCAGTGTAACTTGATCTCCTGCCCTTACAACAATCCTTTTCGCTACAAGGCCACCTTGCAAAACTATTTAAATGCCTCAAGGTCTCAAGACCGCTGACCCAATCACTTTAAAAAGTAAGCTTTAAGCCTTAATACTAAACAACAACAAAGAACACCACTGGAAGAACTCTTTCTAAGAAGAATATCTTTATAATTACTTGGAAATCTTGACGTATGGGTTTTAAGATGTGTACAACTTCAGATTTTGTATATTGACTATTGACACTAAAACATAAAATCATAGTAGTCCTAAGAAGGGATCATATCAAAACAAAGTAGCTTCGGTTTTCTTTAATATTAGTCTAAATTGAGGAGTTAAACTCGTATGTAAGAAAAGCGTATGCGTATACCGCTATAAGCCCTTTCTTCCAGAGATGGCCGTATTTGGATCTTCAAACTTTCTTAGTATCCATGCAAAGTTTCATTCGTGCATCCCTGTTTTTTTTTTACTAACGTTCAACATTTTGCCAATACACTATAAAATATATGTTCAAATTCACTTTTGCTTGAGAGTTTGCTTACAACCTACAAACTACCTGTTTATCAACATTTTTCCAAATAGATATTTTCTTTTATCGCAATGTTTTTAAAGGACATGCATAGCTTCATATTCTATTAATTAACACCCTTAAATTTTAAGTAGCGTTCTTATATCAAAATAATTTAAACCCATTTTTTTTTTAAAAGGCCATCTAACTGGATCTAAAAAGTATGTCATCTTTATAAAAAAGGGCTTACGACTGGAAAAGGGGCGTATAAAAAGCATGGCTGACAGCTATCTCTCGAAAAAGGGCTTGGATTTGCTACATAATTTTTTTTATTTTGTAGATTACTAAACCGAATAGTCCATTTTTTAGTGCTAAGTGCATGTACTGATCTATATTTTTGATCCAGGGTGTTAAAAAAATCACTTTTGCTTTTACTTAAGTAAACGTGTACCACATATATCTCAAATGTCGCTTCTCAATCATACGCCTCTCTAACATAGACCTCTTCAATTGTTGTTTACGATAATTTATTTTGGACTTTAAACATATCTTCTTACAGATTAATGTAGAAAATGTAAAATAAAAATAGTTTTTGGTAAAACGTTGTGGTTGTCATCGGATGACGGGAAAAACTAAATGTGAAACTTGTTTTAAAAAATGAGTAATTATTTGAATCCTTTTAAGTTTCATCAAGAACCTAACTAAAAAATAACTAAATGTGTCGAAGACTGTCTAAACTGTAATACTATTCGAAGGCTACAGGGTAAAACAGTTGAAACTGCTGCTGTACAGTTTCTATACTAACATGTAGGCTATTATTACCTTAAGTTTGATAGTTCTGCCAACAATCAACCTTGTAAAAATAATTTATAAGGGTATAGAATAAACTTTAAACCTTCTATAAGTTTTGATCATGTAGCTTCGCTACAACAAGACAGTGCTATACCAACAGAACCGATGATTCTTTTTTACATTTTCGCTTTTAAACAAATTAGGGACGTTTTGAATCGTGATGAAATAAAACTCGCATATAATGCATATGTTCAATCACTACTGTCGTTTGGAATAATTGCCTGGGGAAATGCATACAGTAATCATCTAGAATCCTTGCTGATTATTCAGAAATCTATTATCAAAGTAGGGTTTGGATTAGGAAGAAGGCATCCTACTGACTCTTTATTTTCCGACACAGGAATTCTTTCATTACGTCATCTATATGTCAAACATTTGTAATTTTTCCTTCTAAAACATGGATTTTCCCACGACAGAAATTGTGCCGTCTGAAAGAGGAGACACGATTTAAAAATAACTCATGAAAAGTAATGTTCAAATTACTGCATATGGGAAGAGTTGACGAAATAATATAAATTATAATATTAACAATGATTTGATTAATACAAGTTTGTTTGTAAATAATAGACATTGTTGATGTAACTATAATTAACGATTTGTGTTCATCAGAAGACCATAAATGGATTGAGAGAAATATTACTTCATTTATTTTCAAAACAAGAAAATTAACGATTATAAACTTTAATAGGTATTGCTAATTGAATTACTCCAATAGTCATAGTATACAAATCAACATAACCTGATAGAAACAAACAAAATTGTCTGTAGTCTGCAAACATTTAGAACAAATTATACAAACAGGGCTGCCAACATGGTGTAAACTGATAAACGCATGGAAAACAGGTGGGAAACCGGACAGTGGGTTAAACCTCTCAGTACAAATCATCCTAGGTGCAGTCTAAACTCTTGTTAACAGAGAGATGGGAAACCGGGCCTCAGTCAGTCAGTGATGAGTAAGACGTGGTGTTTGGGTTGTATAGTGTAAAAGAGCAAACTATTGGAGTCAATAAGAATATAAACTAATTAAGAAATTCAGAACCCCAATATTTACTATTACTATATTTACTAATATAGTTTATGTATTTGTGATATTGGGTATAATTATGTCAAGAGACAATATCAGTATTCCTATGTAAATGATTACTTATGTCTGGGCTTGTGTTCAACATGATCAATGGTCTGGGGTGTGGTTACAGGACCGAGAGTTTGTGGAGTTGGAGGTTCCGTACAACGGACAGCCGAAGCGGCCCGGGTCACCCAGTCCGCTCATTAGTCCTACGCACTCGACAGGAAGTCGCACTGGTCTGCTGCACAGTTGCTGCGGACGCTGCTGTGGACAACGCTATCAGGTAGGCGACCTAGTCCACCAGTCCACCAGTCGCTAGTGGAGGTGCGAATCTCATTGTTACCGTAGTTGAGGTTTTGGAGAGTAGCTCCAAGATTTCTTACGAGAGCACCTGCCGTGTAACCTCTAGTTTTAAAGGGTGTACAAAACCAAGACATACAATCAAAAATAAAACAGGTATGGCTCAGATAAATGACTGCCAACGGTTTGATTTGCTAGATATAAAAAATTCCAACGGAACTTTCATTGATTTGGGGGCCAAAAGCTCAAAAGATGTGCTACTACTCGTAGATAAGCTTCTGGAAGAATGAACAATCTGTTTGTTTTTTACCGTTTACGGTTTACCGGGTGGTTATTTCATGTATCAAAAATTGTTCTTGGTACAAAGTGTCTTGGTTCCCCAAAACCAAAGCTTTCATTGGTATTTTTATATGTTACTAACTAAACCGACGGCAGTCGATTCTTTGAGCAAAACATCGCACGCGGTTTAGGCTGGCAATCAAAAACAGAGCGTCGGACAATTTTTCCAGGGTAATGATAGTTTGACTTTGACGTCCCCCAAATACTTCATAAGAAATTTTGGACTAAACTCCAAAACTCTGACTTCGGGCTATACAAAAGCCCCCGTTCACGTCAATAAGTACTTCAAATGCTCTAATGAAAAGTTACAGAGTGTTTAGATGATAAGGAGTGCTCTGGTTTGTTTGTTGAACATTGGGTACTTCAAAACTTGTTTACAGTTTTGCAGTGTTTTAAAGTGTTTTGCAGTTTTAGCTTTAGCATTGAAATTATTCAGTGTTTTCCAAACACCAGTACAATACGAGTAATAATCTACATTACACCCAAACGATTGTATCAAAAACACCTGGGATGCTCAAGCGGTAGCAAGTAAGTTACATGTTATATATTAGGCTCTGGGCAATATATTAGAGGTGCGTATAGACCTTAAAGGTGAAGGTGCGTATATACTTGCGAGCCGAGCGGTTCGCGAGCCGCTCGCGAGCACTCCGTTCGCAAATGTGTACGGGGTTTTGGCGGCGCTCGCGAGTGGCTCGCGAGCCGCTCGCCACGATCCATTTTCTGTCGGTATTTCGGCGATTCCTTTGATGGCTCGCAGTATAGGTTTGGACGGGGTCACGAGCGGTTCGTCGTTCACTGGTTACAGTTTTTATTCTTGAAACTATGGAGTGGTCTAGTGAGCGTCTACTAAAACTTGTTGATTCGTATCGTGGTAAGGCTCTTTTGTGGGACCCAAAACATAAGGACCACTTCAATAAACTTTTGAAAGAAGATGCTTGGAGGGAAATTAGCGTTGAAATGGATTCGTTTCCGGATCAATGCAAGAAGAGGGTCATATCTTTGACATGCTTATCGGTTGCCTTGGCAAAGGGAACTGAATGTTCGCGGGTTTCTATATGGATCGCGGGAGGTTCGTCGCAACTAAAATTTCGACGAGCGCCGAACGAGCACCGTGCTTGCTAGCGGCTCGCAAGTCTATACGCACCCTTATCTCAAAATATAAAGTCTCGAGTACACTTTAATAGTATAATTTTCCTTTTATAACAAAAGCTTCCCTCTGATTATCTCTGGTCTACCATTTTAGTTGAAATTACTGTATTTCTACCGGACGGCCGGGCGTGAGTAGGTAAATTGGTTTTAACATTCATCTCGCTTAAGACAGATCAACGGGATGTGTAGGTAGACTAATGGGCCGATATTTAGAATAGACAAGTGTAAATAGCTAGTATGCATTAGAAACGAAACAATGATGGATACAATATGAAACTTAACTGTTTTGTGATGTTATTTGTATGATTTTCCCAGCGGAAACTTGGGTACTTGAATAACCCTAAGGATCTCTGCCAGTTAAAGAAAAATACTCTTCGTGTTGAACTAATGGGGTGATACAGATTTATTGCTTTCGAAACCAAACTCCAACAGACTCAAATAATTTTTGCTTGGCGTACCCACGAGCTAGGGTAGAATCCCACGAGGTTCAACCAGGTTCAACCAAGTGGGGGTCCACCTACATTTTAGCAGCCTCATTGTTCATAGATTGAAAGCTATACCAACTCACTGTTAAGCTCATTCAACTTAGTCTAGCCTGGAATAAATTACACGCTAATATCAGAACTTACGCCAGAACATCGACTCTGTCGAGTAAGTCTGAAGCAGGTTGCAAGCAGTGTGGAGGAGGTGTGTCTAATTCTAAGTATATTTCATCGGTCCTAAGCGATGCCAGCTCAATGTGAAAAACACTTAAATCAGGCTAGCCTGTGACACATTACGCGCAAATAGTGCAACTGATGCCTCACTACCGACTTCCAGGAGCGTCTGAAGCAGGTTTCAAGCAGTGAGGTCTATTTAACTTCAAGTATCTGTCATCGGTCCAAAACTAAACCAGGCTCGTCTGTGACATAACATGCAAATAGTGCAACTGATGCCTCACTATCGACTCCCAGGAGCGTCTGAAGCAGGTTTCAAGCAGTGAGGTCTATTTAACTTCAAGTATCTGTCATCGGTCCAAAACTATACCAGGCTCGTCTGTGACATAACATGCAAATAGTGCAACTGATGCCTCACTATCGACTCCACGAGCGTCTCAAGCAGGTTTCAAGCAGTGAGGTCTATTTAACTTCAAGTATCGTCATCAACCCAAAACTATACCAGGCTCGTCTGTGAAACATAACATGCAAACAGTGCAACTGATGCCTCACTATCGACTCCCACGAGCGTGTCAAGCAGGTTTCAAGCAGTGAGGTCTATTTAACTTCAAGTATCTTTCATCAACCAAAACTATACCAGGCTCGTCTGTGAAACATAACATGCAAACAGTGCAACTGATGCCTCACTATCGACTCCCACGAGCGTGTCAAGCAGGTTTCAAGAGGTCAAAGGAGTCATCATCAACCCAAAACTATACCAGGCTCGTCTGTGAAACATAACATGCAAATAGTGCAACTGATGCCTCACTATCGACTCCCACGAGCGTCTCAAGCAGGGCTTCAAGTATCTTCATCAATCCAAAACTATACCAGGCTCGTCTGTGAAACATAACATGCAAACAGTCAAGCAACTGATGCCTCACTATCGACTCCACGAGCGTCTCAAGCAAAAAGGTATACTTTGCCTCAAGTATCAGTCATCAACCCAAAACTATACCAGGCTCGTCTGTGAAACATAACATGCAAATAGTGCAACTGATGCCTCACTATCGACTCCCACGAGCGTCTCAAGCAGGTTTCAAGCAGTGAGGTCAAAAAGGTATAGCCTCAAGTATCAGTCATCAATCCAAAACTATACCAGGCTCGTCTGTGAAACATAACATGCAAACAGTGCAACTGATGCCTCACTATCGATAGCGTCTCAAGCAGGTTTTTCATCATCTATCATCAACCAAAACTATACCAGGCTCGTCTGTGAAACATAACATGCAAACAGTGCAACTGATGCCTCACTATCGAACGAGCGTCTCAAGCAACTTTGCCTCAAGTATCTGTCATCGAGGCTCGTCTGTGACACATAACATGCAAATAGTGCAACTGATGCCTCACTATCGACTCCTGTCAAGCAGGTTTCGTCTACTTAGCCTCAAGTGTCTATCATCGATCCAAAACTATACCAGGCTCGTCTGTGACACATAACATGCAAATAGTGCAATAATGCCTCACTATCGACTCCTACGAGCGTCTCAAGCAGGTTTCAAGCAGTGAAGTCTACTTAGCCTCAAGTGTCTGTCATCGATCCAAAACTATACCAGGCTCGTCTGTGACACATAACACGCAAATAGTGCAATTAATGCCTCACTATCGACTCAAGTGTCTGAGCAGGTTTAAAGCAGTGAGGTCTACTTAGCCTCAAGTGTCTATCATCGATTCAAAACTATACCAGGCTCGTCTGTGACACATAACACGCAAATAGTGCAACTGATGCCTCACTATCGACTCCTACGAGCGTCTCAAGCAGGTTTCAAGCAGTGAGGTCTGCTTAGCCTCAAGTGTCTGTCATCGATCCAAAACTATAGGCTCATCAGGCTCGACACATAACTGTGACACATGCAAGTGCAATATGCCTCACTATCGACTCCTACGAGCGTCTCAAGCAGGTTTCAAGCAGTGAAGTCTACTTAGCCTCAAGTGTCTATCATCGATCCAAAACTATACCAGGCTCGCTATGACACATAACATGCAATACAAACTGATGCCTCACTATCGACTCCTACGAGCGTCTCAAGCAGGTTTAAAGCAGTGAGGTCTACTTAGCCTCAAGTGTCTATCATCGATCCAAAACTATACCAGGCTCGTCTGTGACACATAACACGCAAATAGTGCAATCAATGCCTCACTATCGACTCCTACGAGCGTCTCAAGCAGGTTTCAAGCAGTGAAGTCTACTTAGCCTCAAGTGTCTATCATCGATCAAAACTATACTAGGCTCGTCTATGACACATAACATGCAAACAAACTGATGCCTCACTATCGACTCCTACGAGCGTCTCAAGCAGGTTTCAAGCAGTGAAGTCTACTTAGCCTCAAGTGTCTATCATCGATCCAAAACTATACTAGGCTCGTCTATGACACACAACATGCATTCAAACTGATGCCTCACTATCGACTCCTACGAGCGTCTCAAGCAGGTTTAAAGCAGTGAAGTCTACTTAGCCTCAAGTGTCTATCATCGATCCAAAACTATACTAGGCTCGTCTATGACACATAACATGCTGATGCCTCACTATCGACTCCTACGAGCGTCTCAAGCAGGTTTAAAGCAGTGAAGTCTACTTAGCCTCAAGTGTCTATCATCGATCCAAAACTATACTAGGCTCGTCTATGACACATAACATGCAAACAAACTGATGCCTCACTATCGACTCCTACGAGCGTCTCAAGCAGGTTTAAAGCAGTGAAGTCTACTTAGCCTCAAGTGTCTATCATCGATCCAAAACTATACTAGGCTCGTCTATGACACATAACATGCAAACAAACTGATGCCTCACTATCGACTCCTACGAGCGTCTCAAGCAGGTTTAAAGCAGTGAAGTCTACTTAGCCTCAAGTGTCTATCATCGATCCAAAACTATACTAGGCTCGTCTATGACACATAACATGCAAACAAACTGATGCCTCACTATCGACTCCTACGAGCGTCTCAAGCAGGTTTAAAGCAGTGAAGTCTACTTAGCCTCAAGTGTCTATCATCGATCCAAAACTATACTAGGCTCGTCTATGACACATAACATGCAAACAAACTGATGCCTCACTATCGACTCCTACGAGCGTCTCAAGCAGGTTTAAAGCAGTGAAGTCTACTTAGCCTCAAGTGTCTATCATCGATCCAAAACTATACTAGGCTCGTCTATGACACATAACATGCAAACAAACTGATGCCTCACTATCGACTCCTACGAGCGTCTCAAGCAGGTTTAAAGCAGTGAAGTCTACTTAGCCTCAAGTGTCTATCATCGATCCAAAACTATACTAGGCTCGTCTATGACACATAACATGCAAACAAACTGATGCCTCACTATCGACTCCTACGAGCGTCTCAAGCAGGTTTAAAGCAGTGAAGTCTACTTAGCCTCAAGTGTCTATCATCGATCCAAAACTATACTAGGCTCGTCTATGACACATAACATGCAAACAAACTGATGCCTCACTATCGACTCCTACGAGCGTCTCAAGCAGGTTTAAAGCAGTGAAGTCTACTTAGCCTCAAGTGTCTATCATCGATCCAAAACTATACTAGGCTCGTCTATGACACATAACATGCAAACAAACTGATGCCTCACTATCGACTCCTACGAGCGTCTCAAGCAGGTTTAAAGCAGTGAAGTCTACTTAGCCTCAAGTGTCTATCATCGATCCAAAACTATACTAGGCTCGTCTATGACACATAACATGCAAACAAACTGATGCCTCACTATCGACTCCTACGAGCGTCTCAAGCAGGTTTAAAGCAGTGAAGTCTACTTAGCCTCAAGTGTCTATCATCGATCCAAAACTATACTAGGCTCGTCTATGACACATAACATGCAAACAAACTGATGCCTCACTATCGACTCCTACGAGCGTCTCAAGCAGGTTTAAAGCAGTGAAGTCTACTTAGCCTCAAGTGTCTATCATCGATCCAAAACTATACTAGGCTCGTCTATGACACATAACATGCAAACAAACTGATGCCTCTCTATCGATTTATTTCAGTTTATCTGAAACAGTGTGGTTGGTGTAGGTTTGTCTATCCTAAACATCTGTCTTTCATCGATCCAAATCGATACCAACTCAATTTGAGGTACATTCAACTCAGTTTCACGCTGTACACGCAAATGTTTTAACTACTTTTGCCTTGTTTTCATATGTTAAATATCATAATTTTCCATATATTAGTTATATAATTGCTTTGGTATTTCTTAATTATTTTGTCATTTTGTCTTCGTTTTCAAGTCATTTATTTTCCACATATAGTTCTTTCCGTCGGCCGTCGTACTAAGTATTTCTTCGTGTATTTTTTTGTTTAGATCCTTATATAGGCTTTTGGCCTTGGTAGGTCTCTACACTGTTTTCAACTAATACACGTTTGCCTTGATCTTTTTCGTCCGTATTGTTCCGCATACTTTTAATACGTGTTTCTTTTTTCGTCCTTTGGCCTCGTTTTTGCTCTACGATTTGTTACTATAAAACCTTTTACTTTGCCTCTTTTACAGCCATACAATTTTAAAACCTTATTATATCACTATAAGCCCATTCTCATTCCAGTGTTAAAATATTCGAGTTTCGACTAATTCATCATACCACAACGTATTTGACATTCATATTGTATAATTTTAAAAATTAATACTGTACCAATAAAAGAACTGTCATGGTGTTTTTTTTTTTTTAACTACTGCGTCTGATCGTCATATTCAAACCAAACTATGGATATAATACCATTTTTCTTAGATAAAAAAAATTAGAAGTGCAAGCCGTCAGTACGGTAATACCCAGGCCCGGGACCAAGAAATGAGCACCGATCCTGACTCCCCGAACACGTTTTGAGCATTTTCAAAGACTTTATGTATATACGTGTATGATCTTTACAGGTCGTCTTTTGTTCGGTTTTCACGGCATTCGGTGCAAATGTTCCTTTAATGATATCTCGGTCGAGTTCATCAACTAGCCAAATCGGACTACGAAACCCCCCTTTCGGAGTGGATTTTCCGCCAAAAAGGGTTTTAATCATCTAAAAAGAGTAAATTTCATCCGATTTCAGTGAAATTCGAAATAAATATTATTTTAGTACTATACAGCAATATACCCAAACCTACAAAATTCATCAAGTCGTTTTAAAATAGCGGCCGAAAAAGTGATTTTTGCTATATTAGCGGAATGGTTAGTCCAATTTTATTGAAGTTTAAAGTTTGCTTTCTTTTCGTGGTAAGTAGTATAACCTTAAGTTCAAAATCCTTTGAGTCTGAGGCCGAAGGCTGTGAGGCTGTGAGCGAGTAGTAAATTGGAGTAACAAATTTCACAAGAAATTCGATTCGCTCATGCCAACGGCGCTTCGCTGCGTGTCAGGCCTAGTTTTAGACTTCGTTACCTGTACACACTCACCAGTGAAGATGGTGAATCTGAAAATATTTGACCATAACAGCAATTGTTTGTAGCACAGACAAATTACGATAGAGTTTTTAGAGTCAATCTCGTACATATTTGCAAAGATAATCTGTATACAACAAACCATATTACAAGATTACGGC
The DNA here is from genome assembly GCA_018831715.1 of Matsumurasca onukii. Classification (NCBI taxonomy): domain Eukaryota; kingdom Metazoa; phylum Arthropoda; class Insecta; order Hemiptera; family Cicadellidae; genus Matsumurasca; species Matsumurasca onukii. Next base: position 27,300,573 of record CM032064.1, read on the forward strand.
AAGATATTATAGGTCATTCCTACATACGATGTATGAATTGAATTACACCTTTTGCTGAAATCATCAACATCAATAGATATTTACTTTAGTTCATTTGAACTATTTTAAACGTTTGAGTTAAATTCGATTATTTAGCACCAGTTAAGTAGAGTCCACCAAAAGCCTCTAGAATATACGTCTTCATACGTGATTCTGTGATGATACAATTCTTTATTTACGAACAATATTACAATCTCATAACTATACAGCCTGTTCAAAGTTTTATGCTCACAATGGGTATCTCGCAAACTAGACAACTTTGTTATTATGAAATGCGGTCAAAAATGAAAAAGGTGCGTTAATTTAAGCCCATTTGAAAAAGCCGTTAAAAATCTTTTTCGCGCACCCCTTAGCTATAATGAATAGTGTGTTTTCCGTCAAAAACTTCATTTTAGTCCTGTTCCTGTAAAACAAAGATATTTTACTGAAACAAACGGCATTTGTCTTGTTTTAGTCTACACCTTTAGAAAACAATTATTACAAGTTTTTTTGAAGCCTGTTAATTTCAAATTTTGGGGTTAAGTTGAGATTTTTATAAAGTGTAGTACTTTTTGCTGTGGATTAATTTAGGAAATAATTTTCTGATTTCAACGATACCCACAAGACATAATTTGTATGAAGATTGGTTTAAAAGTATTAAAAACATTGTTTTTTTGGCGCGGGCCCCCTATGTCGGCGCGGGGGTGGGATTGTGCCACCTCGTTCCAGAAATGAAGATAAACTGGTAGTTTATTTCATTCTTAGTTTGAAAAACAATTTCCATAAACAAGAGTGATAAATGTTACTACAATAATTTGTATAACAATAAATTGTAGACTGTTAGCGTGTTTATTCCGCTATACTTTTCTATTAAACCATTTGGTTATTATTTTACAAGGCAAGGTTAAGGTTTAAACTTTAAGGGCAACTGAACAGTGTTTAAATGAAAAGTTATTGGAAGGTAGTGATAGTAAACGAACTATAATTTTGCTGTGATAATTCTTAAACGATAAAAGGTAGGTTATTGGTCGTACGATATGTTCAGATGCATCTGTATAACCCCACCCCCACAGAAAGGGGCCACCCCCCAAAACACCATGTTTTAATACATTTAAACCAATCTTTAACAAAGTATGTCTTGTGTGGTATCGTTGAAATCAGAAAATTATTTCCTCTACGAATCCGAAACAAAAAGTACTGCTCCCCATAAGAACATCTCAGATCAAACCCCGAACTATACATTTACAGGCTTCAAACAAGTTTTAAAATAAATTAAAGTTTGAACACAAAAAATCCAATAATTTTTTATTTACTGGGTGAGGCCTTTCAGAAACGATGTTTCCATCTTTGGACCAAACATCAACCTGTTTTAAAATGTTTTTCTAAAAGTGTAGAGATCAGAAAAAGACAAATGCCGTTTGTTTCATTAAAATATCTTTTGTTTTGCAGGAGCAGGACTAAAGTTTGACGGAAAACATATTATTTACTATAGCTAATTAAGGAGTGCGCGAAAACATTTTTGAACGGCTTTTTCAAACTGGTTTAAATTATCGCACCTTTTCATTGTTTGACCGTATGTGAAAATTGTCTAGTTTTCTAAATCCCTATTGAGAGCATAACATTTGAAAAAGGCTGTATATAGTAGACAAACCTTCCAAAAATAACCCGATTGACTGTAATTCTAAATGTGTGAAAATTATTTTAAACTATCTGTATTTTCAAGCTGCCTTGCAAGTCAAGGAGAAATTAAGGTACAGTGTTTCCAATAATGAAAAGGCTTCATTTCATTTATATCTAAAGTTGCCATGTTCTCTGGAGTACATGATTTATTCAGTTTGCTTTCACACCTAATTTGGAATTGTTTACAGTAGGCTAAACATGTTTGATTTTGATACGCTTTGAACTTATCCCTTATATTAAAGTCGTTTGTAAATATACATTTAGCAGTAAAACACTCAGTTTGCACATTGCCCACCTTGAAAGTAGTTCGTACTTTTGTTTTCGTAAACTCCTCCCTTACCCAGCTGTAGCTGATGAGTGCAACAACAATCGAATGTCAACACGTAATATAACATTGACAATAGTTTATTCTCGAATTTCTTTTGAAAACAATGAGATATTCATGCCGTCAGCGTGGTAAGACCCAGGACCCGGGACCATGAAATTAGCACCAATCCTAAACCTCCAGAACAAGCAATCGGACTCCCCCTTTTGGAGGAAGATTTGTCACCAACAAAATTTTTTTACCTATCAAAAAACTATTCTGATTGAATTTATATAAATATGTATTTTATTTATCGATATACCAAAAGGTGTAAAAATCCATCTAGTCATTTTAAAATGGCGGCCAAAAAAGTGGGTTTTCGCTATAACAGCGGAATAAGTAGTCTGATTTCATTGAAATTAAAATTGTAAACATTTGTTTAGATCGCTAAAACTGAGTGGCAATGGAAGTTAGAGCAATAACGTGAGATAATATCGGTTTAAGTGGCCTATCTGCTGCCATGTTTGCCCACTTTACTCAGTTGTTTCTTTAATATGCCAATTGTCCATTTAATATGCTACTTTCCTGACATAGATTGAGTCAAATGTTCTGAAAACATTAAACCCCGTTTTCTTTGTGGTACCTTACCAAAAGGCTTAAATCGGATATAAAACGCATAGCCTATACTACGTAACGTAAAGCATTAAACAAAGAATGCATGCTGGGTGGTTCGGGTTTTAATCATTTGTTTCGACATCACAGTAACGTTTCAAAGTACACTTCCTTTTTATTCAACTCGGAAAGTAAGTTTTGACTTCATGTCCGTTCAATCATATTGACAAACTTTACAAAGTTATGACACGTAAATAAACGTTGTAATTGTAAACCTCACTGTGAAACTTGAAACCATCGGTACTTGTCATAGATGTTGTATTTTGAAATCGAGAGAGAGTTTTGTAAAGAAGTTGTGTGAGAAATGTTTTGACTGGTACTGAGCCTTGTGTGCAAAATACAGTCGGATCGAGAGCATTGTCATCTGGATGACATTCATAATCACAAGTGCCCATCCAACCCCCTTTGTCATTACTCTCCCTCTTCACCACTCCAACCCCCTCACCCCCTCCACCATATATCCTCAGTTACCTCCTCCGCAATGAAATCTTTAACTCAATCAAACTCCGGTCTTTTCAGTCTGCCATCACTAATCACTGTCTGGATTACTCAATCAAAAAAACGCTGTACAAATGTTAAAACACGTTAAAAAGCAAAAATATCGCAACTCTTGGAAACATTGTACATAAATAAGACGAAAAAAGAGGACCTATTGAGCAACTAAGATGTCCCATATTAAATTATGGCCCTTCTATACATTACCTACTCTGAAAAACCAGTTTTTAACAAAAGTTGAAGTGTATACCATTTATACTTTACTATTTATTACTATTTTCTTTTTAATTCTAAACGTTTTATTCGATAATTTTGTTGTTAATATTCTTTGAAATAATTATGTCAACAATACTTTTATGTTTTAGAATTGTATGGTTATCTGAAGATAACAGATTTACTGATCGAAAAGCCTCATGTATTAAAGTTTTAAATATTAGCTTATTTAATTCATTTTTTTCTTTATGACAAACATTATTTTAAAGTAATATTAAACAGTTATGTAAACTAGGTCATGTTTTCCAGAAGGTCTACCAGAAAGGTCGAAAAGAAGCGAAATCGACGACTATACATCGTATTTTGTTTCAATATGATTAGTTAAACTGGTTAGTGGCTGGCGAATTAACTTTAAAATAAAATCTGAGCTCTTGAATTACATTTGTAACCTCACCTTTATTTCGTTAATAATTAGTTTCGTAAAAATACCGAATAGAGTCCAGAAAGCCTTTTTCAAAATGCTTAGGCTAAGCTTTATACCAAGTCGTATGCAAAAGTTTAACCGTATTGTTGGTAGTTATTGAATCTCATTTTCAGTTCTCTACATTTTGTTTACTGCCTTATGGCTTGTTGGCTTATTTTCGAACCAACTCTGATCGAAGACTGTTCAAAATAATTATTTACCTTTAAAAATTAACCATGCAGCCTTGAGACATGTTCAACTTTAATTTGTATTTTTATTATATAAGGGTTGCCTTTATAATATATTTGATTTTTTGGAACAACACTTTTCTCCCTGTGTGGCTTTGGTATGATAACATGTTTCTAACACTTATTATTTAGGTTCATTTAAAGTAAAGCGCTCCCTTTACTTTATGAAGTACGCGACTGTGTTCACTGGTGATGCAGTGTTTTGGCTACATTCAGTTTTGTAGTATGGTGGATTTCAGTTTGGCATTGCATTCATTAAACAGTGATTGGATCAAACATTGGCTCGCAGTTGTTATCAAAGGTATCCACCTTAATGTGTACTAGTAGAATGTGGTTGTTCGTGATTATTCCGTCGACTTATAATTTTACCACTCCTTACTATCGGCGACGTCATAAGTAAAATAATATCTAAATAACTACAGGGCTTTGGCTCTACAGATTCATCTACATTTAGTCGTTTATATCGATCCCTTTATTAAACCCCAATTTTAAACCAAAAGCATGAAATTTCTAGTATTCATTGTAATATGGTCTTAGTTCTTTTAACCTGACCATTAACTTTTGCCTATACCACCTAACTTTGGTTTGAGTTTACTGTTTGAGTTTTAGAAAGTATATACGTTCTTATAACTAAATCTTAAGCATTGAGTGTAGATATCATGGTTTATTTATCTAGTTATTTAGGTGTATAATTTATGTAACAGTTACGATATGAATCATTTAGCAGTTATTTTTTAACTCAAATTGAACTGTTATTCTCAGTTTTCCGTTCTAGCCTGTTTTTACGGCATGGACATAATTGTCGATAAAAACCATAACAGCTGTTTAATCAACTATTTATATATACTATAAGTGATTTGGTGTTGTTTCTTAGGCTTTGGAAAAATTGTTTAACCTGAATTACACATAGACAAGCAGGCAAGAGACAGTGTTTTTCTTGTTAACTTTGTTAACAAATAACACAATAACGTTTTTATTTTCTTCGATGAAACCTTGGCGTAATGTGGATGGCAGGTCTAAAAGTTTACAACTTGTGTGTTCGCCGGCATTTTCAGTTTAATAACAAAACATATGTGTACAGTTTCACTATCAAAAACTAAACATAATGTACACTCAACACTAATTGTATAAATACAATACTCACTTGCATTTAAAATTCTAAAATAAAATTTAGTTCATATTGATTTGAAATAGTCCGTACCAACTGATTATTCTACGATACGATCAAGTAGCATTTCAATCCTTGGTATATTTTCCTCGGGTTTATGTCTTGCTGTTTCATTTTATTTTCCATTAATGGGGAGTACACAGTACACCGAAATAAAATTCCACCTTAACGCCTCGGCGACGGCCGTTGAAGGGCCTGCGAGAGGGAAAAGTACACCGACACTTTAAAAGCTGATATTTAATATTTAAACTCTTCATAAATACAAGGAAATTACGGGCGTATAATGCGCTTTACTCCAAATTGTACCGAACCATCCTGAAGTACTGTCTGAAGTAAAATGGGCTTTACAGAACGAGGAAAATGATATTTTTAAAGTAGATTTGTAGAAATAGTATGGTACGTATCAAAAAGCGGACGCTTTACAAAAGAAGAATATCCTTTCTAGTTTCAAAAATCTAAAATTAGTTAATTTAAAAGTTACGTACTTTAAAAGGTAAAAACTAACCCCGCTGTGTCGTTTTTCATCGTGGCGACGTATTTGGGCTTTTCCCGAGGTGTCCAATGTGGCGGACACTTAAACTATCATTTGACATAGTCTAGTATCTTGTCTTTGAATAATCAATGAAAATTGTACGTATGTACAAAGTTATGTTTAGCTAATATTTGTTGCTTGTTTTTACTGTTATACATATCTTTTTGTTGTTAAACTGGAGATTTTTTTACCAGAAAAAGCTGGCTCCTTCAACAGTAAATTGATTGTGAACTTTTAGGACAACATGTCAAATGTATGAGTGTCAATACATGATAAAAAGGGGAAATAATTTTGCTAACAGGTAAAAGCCAAGCGACGACAGGCTGTCTCAATTAAATAATATTGAGGTCTCTCCACTTGAGATCTTGCAGATGCGACTAAAGGCGCTAATTGACTGTTTCCTCTCCTTCTAAACCTTTTTGCAGATTTTATGGCAGCGCGTTAATAGTTACGTGTAAGACTTTAATATGGTACGTGTACGTCTAATACATTTAATGTCAACCATTCATATACCAAAACAGCGCCAAGTTTCCTTTATGTAGTTGTACATGATAACCAATTTGTCGTAAAACAAGCGTATCGTTTATGGAGTAGAAGAAATACTCAGCCAAAGCACAAAGCAACAAAGCACTTCAGTTGTATCTTTGTCACACATGATTTCTTACAACTTAGTTAAGTGAGGGATGGCGTTCAAAGCGAGCTTAGTCTGTCTCACACCATTAGAGAGGAAGGGCCAAATCAGTAAACTCTCGAAATGGAATAATATACACTGCATTGAAGCACACTCCTGTTCGTTGAAATCTGCTTATTCAGTAGAAAACTAATACTCGTACGACTGAAATCTGGTTGCTTAGTGCAAGGGTAGAAACAGTGAGGAGGTTGTGCAGGATGTTCAGGAGGTGCACTGTCGCAGCAACACGATTCACGAACCCGACATAACCCCATCTCTAACCTTCACTGTTTGGACTGGACGCCACCTACTCAGTTTGTATTCAAACACATTATTGTTTAACTGAGTATTTATTAGGTATTAGTCGTGTGTGTTGACAAATTGGGTTATGTGCTATTCAGTAGAACAAAGTAGCCTACTGTTAGTTTCCTCGCTACAGAACCGCCGCAGTACACACTGTGAGATTAAGGATTCAGAGGTAGAGTATACACTGTATAGGCTATAGGCTGTTGTTCACTCTGTGTGGTAATGCTAGTGCTTAGTAGTGTGGTGTGGTGGTGTGGTGGTGTGTGTTGTTTGCACTGCACTGCACTGCACCTGTACTCTACAGCGTATGTGTCTATAGCGTATATGCACTCAGAGGGTTGGTACTGGTTTCAGCACGACAACAACCGGTATATGACGGCAGCGAGCAGTGAGCCTGCTGAGACGAACGCTGGAGGGATGGACGGCACTTGTCTAGTTGAGGCTTCGTTCTGACCTCCTAGCCCTCGCACTCTACCGTCGCCTACTCCTACTCTATTCATTCCTCCATACTACCCTACTCCTACATTTCTCCTCGTCCGCAGTGTCCTCAGACTTGTTTGCAAAATTTAATTTTAAGCTTAAACTTTACACCACTCTGACATCTTTCTTGTTCCCGTATTGAAGTAGCATATACTTGTGTACATACGTAGTTTCATATCACTTCATTCCTTTTGTTTTGTAAGTTTTGGTGTGAAATTTTCGCTATTACAAGTATTAGTAAATGTAATAATTTGGTTAACCTAGTAATCGGTTCAGTAGACGATATTAATGTTAGCTGCAAAGTTTTCTATGGAATAATCGCTGTTTTCAAATTATTTTGAATAGTTGTAAATATGTAGATTTGATTCAAGAACCTAGGGACCTATAAAACCTAAGGGCCTAAATTCTCAGTCATATATCTCATATTTTGGTGTAATCCTTGAATAAATGTAGGAGTCATAATTGTACGAACTTGTTATAGTACTTAAGTTAATCACGTTAAAGTTGTATAGAGAATGACCTGAAGTTAGTATTGAGGTTTTTGTATAAGAAAGTACATAGAAATAACGCTATGAAAAGCATTGTCTGCATAATATCAATTTTTAAACACTTTTTGGTTTATTTCTTTTCGAATTTGGTTTGTATGTGTGTGTTTTTAATACAGGGTGAGTTAAAAGTATGGATACACCCTGTTAAATTTTGCCCCAAAATGGAATTTTTGGGGGCAGCTCAAAATGTTTAAACAGTAAGGCCCATCATTAAGTGACACCTTTTAAAGGTTTAGGTAAAAGAAGAAAACCCGTGGAAACTAAAGCTTTCTATTTCAACTCAGTACAAAATGGCAGCTCATTGAAATTAAGGAAAACTTAATAAAGACGTGTGAGTTAAAAGTAAGGAAACATTCAGATAAATATAAAACTGATTAAACGAATAATGCAACTCAGTATGCTGAGTTATTTTAGGAAATAAAAGTAACCTTTTAGTCAATATTACAACTTTGCCCATTGTCCCGAAATGGGGCAATGAGCTGCCATTAGGCACTGGGTTGAGATGGAAAGCTCTAGTTTCCACTGTTCTTTTTTTATCTAGGCCTTTAAAATGGGGTCACTTCATGGGGCTTACTGTTTAAAAGTTTTAGAGCTGCCTCACAAAAGTTTCATTTTGGGGCAATGAACAAAGTTGTAATAGTGACTAAAAAGTTCACTTTTGTTTACTATAAAGGTGTCCTGAGTTTAATTTTCCCTTATTTATCCATTCAAAATTTAACAGGGAGTATCTATATTTTTAACTTACGTTATACATTACAACGAATATTATTTTATTATTAGCTAGTCATGAACAGCAAAGTATATACACGAATTAATTTTGCAAACATACAGTAAAATGATCAATTCGTGCATATTTTATTTAAAACGCTATATAACAATTTTACAAGTCATCAAGCAATTTATAGTACTTTATACTTGTACGGTTTCCATTAAAGTAAATTGATACCTTCGTGTTTAGTTTTTCTGTTCGTGATGGTGACTTAAATTTTTCGTCTAATCCTAGCTTTACAAATATATTACCTCTCAAAATCACAATTTATCTTATTATTATAGGTTTATGATTAATAAAGTCATCAAACGTAATAAAGGTTTATACAGATACCCAGTTGTAGGACCAATTTCAAAATGTTTATTTAAATACCTTGTACTTATTCTGAAGATCCTACTTTCTAGATGAATGTACGACGATATATATTTTGCTACGCTCGTGTGGCATCTGCAAGACCACAGTCACTATACATACTAACATAAAATATACACTATTTACATATATAACTGTTTTGTCACTCACGGTATCGTAGGTCACCTAACGTCTAAACCCCGAGAATAGACAGAAGAGCGCCGAAGATACCCCACAAGCGTGGCGATATATTCGCTAGTAGTTTCTTTCATCTTAAAGTAAAATCTTCAGGCAACAATTTGGTATTTACCAAACACCAGGTGTTTAAATATCAAACGCAAAACTCACAGGCTGTGAGCCTTATAGTTACCTAAGTATCACAGAATTATCACACACAAAAACTACTTTCTCATAAATTCCTTTTCAATATTTTCTGAAAGTTAGGCTAAAAGTTCTATGTACTTTTACAAATACAAAAACAACAATAAACCCTTTTACTTAAGACTAACTAGTAGCCTATATTAGCGAAGCAAATGTCAATCATTACCTTTGTAAATTGCTCACGATAAAAGTTACAACTGTGAGATCTTAAGTAAACACCCTCTAACATTCTAAATAAATGTTAATGCATTAATGTAATAAATCGCATTTCCATAACTAGGGAGCATTTTATATCTTGTTAGAATAGTTGAAATATTTAAATAAGAAATCGGTAAACAGGTAAATCGGTACCTTGTACGGCAACTTGTAGTTACATGCAACACGCCCTGTGCAGCTCCATGCGCCAGCATATACAGTACTCGTACCTTATACGAGACAAACCCTACTGTTGCGATAAACCCAGCCACAACAAGTATAAATTATCCTTACCAAAATGACAACGTTTCAGTTTTACAAGAGCCACCGTTTTGTTCAGGGTCGTCAACCCTATATTTCTATTGCTTATTCTGTCTTAACTTGTTATTAAGACAAAATTATTCCAATATGTTTATTTTTCTTGTCACATTTTACATGTGGTTTTGAATTTTCAAAAGAAATCTCAACCCTCGGCTCTTGAGGCCCAAATTTATAAAATTGCATGCGGGGAAAATCAGTTCACTTACTTTTGTTCCTTCCTTCAAAACCAGTGGTAAAACAGTCAAAGTAAGGTGGGCACAACTGGGTTAACATTCACATTCACATTCAGACATGTATCCAAGGTATCACGTTTTACATGTGACTACAATCTAAGTAAACCCCGTATTCAAACTGGTTTACAGTTGAACCAAAGTTCGTTTTTATTTTAGCTTCAGTATAGCTTAGCTTTGAAATACTTTTTACCAAGCCCTCCATATCATAATTAAACCAAAACAATAACTGATCAATTGTAATTACTCGGTATAACAACAAGAATAAATAAATAACTTAATTGAACTCCAAAGAACAGACAGTTTGAAGATTTTAAAATGGTTATTCTTTGTTTATTTGCATGCTATTTCTAACGTCTAAATAGTTATTGTTATTCATCATCTACAAATTATATTTGTTTGTTTTACTCTATTTCGTTATTCTAAGGAACCTTTGTTTATTTCTGTAAATTCGTATATACGTTTGAGCGTGTCCTTGAACTAAAATCTTGAACAGTCTAAAATCAATCGCAAAGTATCAAACACTACAGTAAATTAATAATTCCTGTGGTGTTTTGAATAAACGTACATATTTTGCAAGTGACGTACAAATTCAAAACAGTAATAATTTCCGTAATGATACTCAACTTAAGTAACTAGTTACCAACCAACATATTTTGGCCAGAGAGAAAGGGTTTTGTGTTTTATTGAACTTAAAGAGTAAAATAAAACCAGTTCATAAAAAGTAAATGTTATTTTAAACTTCCATTGAATTGAAACCTGTCTAAAAGCAATCGCAAAGTTTTCAAGTAATTACATTTAATAAACTAATGACTAGTGTATTGTAAGAAAAAACAAAGACAGCTTTTTCAAGCTACGATCACAAGAAATATAATTTTAAACAAACAAGTAAACTTTGTCTTTCTCTTATAGCGTACAGACCTGGCTGTCTAGAATACTTTCATTTCACTTAAAATATCTTTGAAATTATAGAAACGGATACATGATTGGGCTAAAATCTGAAATAACAAAACGTATTCAAAAACTTACTGGAGAAATTTTGCAATTGCCCAAACGTAACAATTACTTGGACGTGAGTTCAACGTAAGCCTACAATGAGTGATAACTCTTTGAGCACAACTTGTTAACTGGTTTCGACTTAAGTTCAGAGTGGGCTAATTTCATTTAAGCAAAACTTTCAGGTAGGGTTTGACGGTTTGTTGTAGCTACTAGCCCTTTGGGTTGGCATTCAGTTCAATTCAAGCCTTTCCAAAACATGACTCAACTCGTTATTTTCATAAAACAGATTTTGAAATCCCCATCCGCGTACTAAGTTTAAACGTGTCAGTAAAACAAAACGCAAACTCGGCCTTAGTAGATTCACTCTAACTAAAATGGCAGCCAAACAAAAGATATTAGAAACTCTTAAACTAAAAACAACGATCTTTTCACCCCTGAGTCAATAGCTTTTTTTTAGTGTAATCTTCTAACAAAGCCCTTTAAATCAGGTTTCATTCAACATAGGCTAACATTTTTATTTTAATAGGACAATATGTCCTTCGGTGTCCCCCCTTAGGCATGTTGAAATATGAAAAATTATTCCAAATACACTTAATTGTAACATGATCATAACTGCACTATGTCGTTTTAATGTTCTCAATATTTCTGTAGGTATTAAAACTATTCCAGACTGTTGTCCAACCGTATATAATAAGTAAACATAAGTCATCGGTAATATGACTCTAAACCCAACCCGTATTGACTCATACAAGTAGTTAACAGCGTATTAAATAATTAATAGCCTAAATCAAAGTGTAGATAATAAACTAAAAATATGATAAGGCTCTGACAGGGCAGTTTAAAACAATACTACATGCCTAAAACCGAGCACTTTATTGTCGATTCCCAATCTATCCAAAATAAACACGTAAAACAATACTAAATGCCTAAAACCGAGCACTTTATTGGCTCGATTCCCAATCTATCCAAAATAAACACGTAAACAATACTACATGCCTAAAACCGAGCACTTTATTGGCTCGATTCCCAATCCTATCCAAAATAAACACGTAAAACAATACTACATGCCTAAAACCGAGCACTTTATTGGCTCGATTCCCAATCCTATCCAAAATAAAATACATGCCTAAAAAATGAGCACTTTATTGGCTCGATTCCCAATTATATCCAAAATAAACACGTAAACAATACTACATGCCTAAAACCGAGCACTTTATTGGCTCGATTCCCAATCCTATCCAAAATAAACACGTAAAACAATACTACATGCCTAAAACCGAGCACTTTATTGGCTCGATTCCCAATCCTATCCAAAATAAACACGTAAAACAATACTACATGCCTAAAACCGAGCACTTTATTGGCTCGATTCCCAATCCTATCCAAAATAAACACGTAAAACAATACTACATGCCTAAAACCGAGCACTTTATTGGCTCGATTCCCAATCCTATCCAAAATAAACACGTAAAACAATACTACATGCCTAAAACCGAGCACTTTATTGGCTCGATTCCCAATCCTATCCAAAATAAACACGTAAAACAATACTACATGCCTAAAACCGAGCACTTTATTGGCTCGATTCCCAATCCCATCCAAAATAAACACGTAAAACAATACTACATGTCTAAAACCGAGCACTTTATTGGCTCGATTCCCAATCCCATCCAAAATAAACACGTAAAACAATACTACATGCCTAAAACCGAGCACTTTATTGGCTCGATTCCCAATCCCATCCAAAATAAACACGTAAAACAATACTACATGCCTAAAACCGAGCACTTTATTGGCTCGATTCCCAATCCCATCCAAAATAAACACGTAATTTTAGTTTAAGCTAAGAATTTCACACTAGCACAAGTCACTTTAAATAATAAACCACGATGGAAATGTGTGTAGATTATTAACACTGAAATGCATCGCTTCGCACACGGTCAATCCTGCTCAATGATCTCCCACCCAATACCTTCTCGTAGATGTTTCAAACTAACTTTTGAATTGTGTGCTTTTAGTTAAACAATAAAACATGGCCAAAGCTGTTTTGGTCGGGCTAGGAATAGGCTATAGTTCTATCATAAGGTGAGTGGGTGCGTGAGGCGTAAAAAGTCTACTGGCAATTCCCAAACCTCCTGCTTCCACTTTATCACACTAAATACTCACACTCGATATTCTTTTCAAAACACCAAAACTCTTAATATTAAATAACTTTTATGATTTGTTTCTATATTTTATTTATTTTAAAATTCATTGCTCTTTCCAATAATAACTATTTGAAAATGTGGATTTAAACGGTTCTTTGTTTGTACAGTTACAAATACAATGTGTTAGATTCAATGCGTGGTGAAAGTTTGTTGGCTATTGACTTCTATATACGAACTCTGTACGGTACGTTATGCGGCTATACGGCTATGCGGCTATGCTGGCATGCATTGTGCGTAATGCATGCAATTGCAATGGTTGTGCACTGCTCCCACCCTCCCCTTCATTCCTTAAGCTGCCTCTGCCAGACGCGACGCCTCACGGCCTACAGGTAACCTGTCTTAATTTTATTACCTATCGTTAGTTCCATAAATTACTGACCACTGGTTATTTGCCATTAACGGGTTCCAATTCTTGGATCATGCCAGTCATTATACCGGCTATCCCGGAGGTTTCATCCTCTACCTCAATTTTGAAGGGTAATTTACAATTATTTCTAATCATAAAAGATCCATTATTTTATAGAGCATAAAACAACAAAACCAATGACCCCATGAACCTTTTTCCAATCATCTTAAATCAAATGTTGGAACGCCCATGAGGAGAAAAACGGTTGTTTTCAGAATGAGACAAATCAATTTTCGTTTTCGGACACTAGGAGATTAGAGATTTAAAACGCTTTTACTCGAATGTTTTTGAGATTGGTAAAACACTATTGGGTTGTTCTGTGTCCAGGATTCTGGTTTTAATACGTTTCCAAACCCTATATACATATTTTGAAAGCTATACGCACTCAAAAGCAGAATCTGCAGTTAGTTTTTTATATCTGGAAACTTAACGATGGCAGCTTTTATTCTGTTCAGAATTCAGTACGCGTTATTATTTACCATTTTGGCACGGTTATTGGAAACACGATTTCAAAGGCATAATTTACACCCTTCAATGATGGGTCAGGGGCAGTCGATGGGGTAACAATACAACACAGCCTGTTCCATTCTACCCATTTTTCCTAGTTCACGTAAAAGCCAATATTAACTTACAACAAACACTAACTGATCACATAAAATACATTAACTTTAAATACATGAATACATTTTGAAAATTACGGATGGTGACACGTACACGTCTCTCTTTGTTTGAACTTTGTTGTTAACGTTGGGAGAATTATTTCCGAGTTTGAAATATTATTGTGGATGTTTTCCATCGTTAGTAAACTATAAGAAGACGAAATTATTCGGTTCACAAGATAATATAGAACTGATAGTATAAATACAGATAATAAATATAAATATAGTCCTTGTTTTGGGATGTCCGACGAAACCACTAAAAGTACTCCTAAATACCCTTTTACTACATGTGTCAAAGCTCGTTTGAAAATGTACAGTCGTTTAAACTTCAGGTGGGAGACTCCTTCCTAGAACATCCGTTATACTGTATAACATCAGGCTATGCTAGTACCGTACATAGATATAACAGGTTGATCATCCCATGTGAAATGTTACTAGGCAGACTTCAATACTCTTTCAACATAGAGATTGCAATCAACACATAAAATACACATAGTCAAAGCAAAGTCTTAAATGTAAACATAGTAACAATAAACTGTTTTATGTGTTCTGGTTCTGTGATTATCATTAACTAAAGATTAGCTGTAATTTTACCTTACTTACACGAAACTGTTTAGTGACTACTGTTTTGTTGTGGTACAAATAATAGTTATAATTTAAATGATCATTTACGATACGATGATGTTCTAAAGCACGGCAGCTGTTATGACCAGTTTTAATTTTAAGCTGATGTAGATAGTAAACAATATTAGTTTATAGTATGTACAAAATGCGAAATAAAGGTTTAAAGCAAGTCTATAACATACCTTTAAGAACTAATAACCACTGGTTAAATTCTTAAAAAAGTAAATGTTGAAATTCTGAGAAGATCACTACGTGAACCAAAGCCTATCAATCGGCTCAATCTATAAGAGGGTGGATGTGTTGTTATTAATGGTTTTAACTCTGTTTATATTTTAATTATTTCATATGTTTTGTATGTCAACAAATGATTATTACTGTTGTTATGAGAGTTAGTTAATGGCCACATTAAAAATCTTGTTCATATTAACGGCTTTGTATTTAGTCAAAACTACAAAGCTGTTAGTTTATCTTGATACCAGCATTGTGTTGGTCCTTACGGTGAAGATTTCAAATTGAAAATACAGAATACTGGTATATTTTAAAATATTGACCGAAATGTAATCCTTATCAACGGAAGATGCAGGTTGGTTCAACGGTTGGAGTGCAAATGTTAAAGTTATTTGAACACAGTTGAAAAATACGGATTTTCAGTTCTAATTATTTTTAATTGTACGACCTAATAAAACCTCTATACCTAACTCTTGGGGCAAAACGGTTATACAAAATAAACGACCGTATGTTTCTTTCTGTATATCTTTGTATATTACATACGTTTGAACGAATGATCAGATTGCGTTTAAAGTTTGGGGTGGTGCATAAACATTTTAAGTTTGTTGTTGAAACAAAATGTACTACTAATTACGAAATCTTAACAGTTTTTGTATTTTTTTGCATTTACCTCCAAATCAAATCCTTAGTTTACAACCTAATTTTCAGAAAATGTCCGCAGCTCTTCAAATAAAATCCACAAAAATCCAAGGTGAACCACTTGAAAAAGACGGGCGCTCTTGCAAGTTCAATGTAATGGTAGTACTTGAATCTAATCTATTTATCGTACACAATGTCATACGAGTTGCAATCGAATCCTTTAAGAGAATAAATAATGAAGGTTACATGTAAAACAAGGAAATAAAAGCACATAGTGCTGATCTGGTGGTTTTGTGAATTAACCTTAAAAATGTCCATGAAGAAGTTTTTAGCCGCCATAAGTTCAACCGCACATGATTCAACTTCACAACAGCGGATTAGAACGTTGTTGTTCAGTTCGTCTGTGATCAGGTAGTAAATATAAATTGTCATGCACTAAACAATAAGTACCAACAAGTAGCTATACAGTATGTGTTACATCGTTTATAGTACCACAACTGATGTAAATATCTTGGTCAGACCAAGAACGTGATCGCCCGACAGCTCAGCAGCAAGACTACAAAATACAGGTGTGTTTTTAAAACGCAACCCAACTTTCAACCTTTAGTAAGTCATGTTATAAGAACGCTATAAGGTCGTAAATTGTACCATTGGTTTTTTCACTTCAATATCTATCAGATGGTACTGTATGTATTTTTGCAGTAATATAGTGGTTTTGATTTTCTAATTTGATGTTATTGTAAAATAAACGCAATCACGGTTTTTAGCAAAGATCAAACAGCGCTTATTGTTGAAGAACTCTTAAGAAGAAGATAATTTCTTTTTGTCAAGAGGAATTTGGGGTCAAGTTTACAGGTGTGAATATTCCAAACAAATCTAAAATTCTCAGATTTATAAAAAAAGTTTAACATCATAGGTTATGTAGGGAACGGAAAACATAACAGAGGGCGGACTGTACTGAATGAAGAGATGACGGACAATGTTAGGGTTGGATTAGAAAATTCTCCTAAAAAATCTTGAAACAACAAAATCAGACAGCCCACTAACACCTGGATACTTGATCTTAAACGCATCTTGACAAAAAATATTATCTTTCTCTTAAGTATTCTTCAACAATAAGTGCTTATTAAGAAAGAGTGCTCTTTGATCTTGGCTAAAAACCATGATTGCGTTTATTTTACAATAACATAAAATTAGCTAATCAAAACTTCTATATTAATGCAACAATACATACCATCTGATAGATATTGAAGTGAACAAACCAATGATACAAATTACGCCCTTATAGCGCTCGTAAAGAATGACTTACTAAAGTTTGAAAGTTGGGTTGCACCCTGTATATTTTCATTATATTCAAGTTGGAAAACGAACAATCCAAAATTATATTTTTACATTCGAATAAGAAGCTGTTTGCTAGATAGATTAATAAAATCAAAGCACTTAACAAAAGTACATACAACAAAAAAAGGCTTTCCATAGCTACTAAACTAAGCCACTATAAGACAGTCACTCAACCACAAATTACATAAGCATGTGAAACAATTTTTAAAACAACTAACACAGTTGCAATAGACAGAGTACTCAAGATGGAATGAAGAATAATAAGAACTTGTATAAACAAAACTACCAAGTAGATGGAGTGTGGAGATTAGCTTCAAATGCAACTGTTTACAGGGAAATAAAACGTGTGACAGGTAAATTAAAGACAAAACTAATATCGTTTCTAAGACATCTCTTAAGAACACCTGAAAATATAATAAGCAGAAAGATAATAGAAAAACTGTGGAGCAGTAAGAACAAAATTAGGTGGATTACTGAGCTTAAGGAATACATGAGAGACTTGTATATAACAGTAGAGGATCTTAAAGAAAAAACAGACACACCCAACATATTAAAAGACAAACTAACAAAATGTCACGACCCTTTTGGATCTGCACTTAGCAAAACCCAAAATCACCGCTAGAGGCGTAACTCAACTCTGACTCGCTTACTGACTACAGGGCATACGACAGGGAACACCAAACCGCTCTTCCTTTCAAACCAAATATAATTAACATCTACCAATTATGTTGTGATCCAATTTTCTAAATAGCTTTAATCAACTGTCCTTAGATGGTATAACGAAATTCGACAAGCCCTAGCCTGTGATGGACAGCCAGTGATCCCAGTGATTATATTTATCCAAAAATTCCCGAGCTTACTCCTGAAGGAGACAAACTATACCGAAATGAAAGATAGAAAACTGACAAGACCAATTAAAGCAAAACTCGTATTTAACGTTGGAACTCGCAAGTAAGTCAATTTAATCCATAAATAGAAGAGAGAAATTTACTCAAGCTAACTCAAAATTTAACGGAAAAGAAAGGATATAACGTCCGCGTAACCCGAAAGAGAGGTTGGGGCTTTATAGGAATCTCTACAACCCCTCTTTCAGGCGAAGTCGATGACCCCATCGACTAAAAAAACCCGAAGATTAAAAACCCAGATTATATGCACAAGGCAACAAAACAATGAAATAAATAAATATTAATCCTACAAAATTCGGAATTTTCCAGACGAGTTGGCATCCGAGGGGTGGTGACGGTTTAGGTGGAGTTGTGGAGCACTGCAGTCGTAGGCTCAGGCTGTATAGCTTGAACCCAACGTACAGCAGCGCACACGTCATTATACCCAGCCAAGTATAAATAAATATATATTTCAGGGAAACCACGTCCTGAACTTCCCACCAAGAGGCGGGCAGCTCTACTGGCTCGAAAACAGAGGCAGGGATGTTGTTGTGAATAAAAAAGGACGGGGAGGATATGTTCCAATTATCATCCAGGACGTGGGAAACGTTGAAAAATCTTGGCCTCTCTGAAAAATTGAACGGATGTACGGACACATTGGCCAGAGAGGTCCAGGAAAGGGGGAGTACATGTGAGAATTTAGGGAGTACTCCATACGGAATACACGGGAACATCCTAGAGTCCATGTAACGTTCCCTATTGATTGCTATAGGGGTCGGGGACTAGTGTAGCCAGATGGTAGAGTAAAAGCACTCGCAAAACAAATTAAAAATAATGTTTATTTAAGAAGAAACAAACTAAGAAAGCAGGTAGACAAATCCAAATTAAAGTGTTAACTACGTGAACTACTATAAAGGGTCATCGTCACTGGACTCTATATTAAAACTTGTTAGTACTACAACTTACAACTACAAGATTTTGGTTGTATTAAATATTAAGGAAGGCGAAATTCTTAGGAATCTCTACAAAAACTACAGTTAAAACAGAATGAGCAGAGGACAGGAAGAGTGGTAACGGATGAAGAAAGAAAACTGCTCTCAGAAAGAATGAAGAAGTACTGGGCTGAGAAAAGAAGAAAGACAGAAACCGCAACTGACTAAAATGGTCCTATGTAGGCCGTAAAATTAAAGAAGCTGTTTGCTGATGATATAATTTCATTGTTAAACAACTAAAGCTACTGCTAAAAGATGACGTAGGGATAAAATAATTACGCAATAATAAAATATTTCAAAGTTTAAATTTTAATTTAAAAACATATATTGTGTGAATTTTGTTTTGAATTGATTATAACTTTAAGAAGATGTAATATCGACAACCAGATTGAGACAACCTATACTGAACATTTTCTTTGTAAGCGAAAATAGTTACTTTAAATTGGGCGTGGTTTAATGGCCGACTTTGTTGATACAAATAAAAAAGGTAGTTGAAACTATATGAGTATCCGCAGTCATGACATAATCTTAACTCGTAAAACACTTACTAGAGTTAATTACGTTCACTGAATTATTTACATTTTATACACACATACTTTGTGTTCTTCTTTGGAAGTGGGTTGAATAAAAGTGTTCCTTTTTTCTGAGCCTTTGAAGCATCTCCTCTTTTTGTTTGCGTGACTACAGCACCGTCGCGATACCCATTAATGTACCTATAGATCACACTAACATGCAGGACCTGTATCAATCTTGAGACTACAGCACCGTCGCGATACCCATTAATGTACCTATAGATCCCACTAACATGCAGGACCTGTATCAATCTTGAGACTACAGCACCGTCGCGATACCCATTAATGTACCTATAGATCCCACTAATATGCAGGACCTGTATCAATCTTGAGACTACAGCACCGTCGCGATACCCATTAATGTACCTATAGATACCACTATGCATGGGACCTGTATCAATCTTGAGACTACAGCACCGTCGCGACCCATTAATGTACCTATAGATCCCACTAACATGCAGGACCTGTATCAATCTTTGAGACTACAGCACCGTCGCGATACCCATTAATGTACCTATAGATCCCACTAATATGCAGGACCTGTATCAATCTTGGGACTACAGCACCGTCGCGATACCCATTAATGTACCTATAGATCCCACTAACATGCAGGACCTGTATCAATCTTGAGACTACAGCACCGTCGCGATACCCATTAATGTACCTATAGATCCCACTAACATGCAGGACCTGTATCAATCTTGAGACTACAGCACCGTCGCGATACCCATTAATGTACCTATAGATCCCACTAACATGCAGGACCTGTGTATCCATCTTGGGACTACAGCACCGTCGCGATACCCATTAATGTACCTATAGATACCACTAACATGCAGGACCTGTATCAATCTTGAGACTACAGCACCGTCGCGATACCCATTAATGTACCTATA
>CM032064.1:27326421-27336758 GCA_018831715.1 Matsumurasca onukii
ACTCATTGATTAAGGTAGATACTTTATACACACATTTTGGAAGTCATACTATAATTAATAATAAAGTCAGTACATTTAACACTATGACGGGATTTCAGACACTGTCAGACTAGACTATAACATGGTTGAGTATGTTCCACAGCACCCCAGAGATCACAGTTTGGCGCCCCTCCTGCTTCCCTCACACCAATAACTAAGGTCTCGCTATGCCACCCCTCTCACCCCTACTGTATGCTATCTTACTTCTACTAAACAATAATGACCGCTATAATTATGCAGGTTTAAAGTAGTTTTTCATAATAAAATTAGTGAGGGATGATTAATAGAGCGCATTAATAAAATTATTTAAAACTACATGATTTTTGCTAATTATTTCTTTTCTTTAATTCAAAAGTTAGTTGCAAGATTCTCTAAATTAAGAGCATGTGCCCGTTTTCGCCTATACTTAGTAGGGCTAGAGAGCTTAGTCTTGTGTTTGCTATTGAAGTCCTCAAATATCCACTGCTCAGCTGTCTGGCGTCTGCTGCATCTTCAATTCCACGCCTGAGGCTGTATTGACTGCGCTGCATTACCACAGACAAGCTTGTCTGAGGCAGTAGGAATTCAGTGACTCGGTAGGTTGCTTGCACGCTATTTTCCATTTAAAATCATAAACGAAACAGGTACCACGACACTTACTTAACTTGGAAACAGAGCGAATTATTGATATCATCTATCGCGTTAACAAGCTGCTCCCCTTGAGCTCAGAATGTTCGCTACTTTCCGGCGACCTAATCTTGCGCCTAAAACTGGCGTACTCTCGACCGCGGTGCTATTTACGCCACTGACTATGCAGTGCTAGGAGCAAACATAACCTCAAGCCGGGATAACCTGTCGTGAGCCGGCAGCGAGCAGACCCAGCGGAAGCCAAGCAGTGGAGACTCACACACTGATTTATCACACAGTGACTGCTCCCTCCTGCCAGCCTACTTCACAAGCATACAAGAAGGTTAGAGAAAAGCGGCTCCAACAGGTTGGATGATTACGCTTAGTTTGCATTTGTCAGTCATCACTGAATTTGAATGGTCTTTCTTAAATATTGCATACACATGCAATACACCTAGTTGTTTTACATTAAAGTATCTTTTCCTTTCTTGTCTGAGGGTATTAGGGGGCCTGGCCTCCAAAGCCCCTTCCTCTGACGAGAAAGCCACTGGTGCTTCTAGGTTAAGGTAACCGATATAAATTATAGCTTATGGTTAGCCTCAGCTCTCAGGTGGCTTGAACATTATTGAATATATAACTGAGAAAAAGTTTCTGTATGCCACCGAGAATATCACAAATAGTTATTTAACAATGACAAGATCTTTGAAATCTGAATCTGATGATGAGCCTAATAAGAAACTTAGATCATTCACATTTAATACTGAATCATCATCAGGAAGGTGATTCAATGAGCAATACTAAGGTAAGCAATTATATTCAATTACATTGTGTTACCACACACTCAGATTAACACGGATTTCATTTAAGGTATAATTATTGTTTGAACAATTATTTCAAATATTTTGTTCTTTAGCATTATTAAGTCTTCAAGTGCAACATTGTTATTCAAAAAAAGTTATTGTAGGACTTCATAAAATTCAAACACTATGGTTCAATTTATGCTTTATAATTAACATTAAAAAAAACTTGACATCAGCAAAAGTTCAAATTTTGGAATCAAAATAGTCATTCAAGCATGGAAAGAATTTCACTGAATTACAGAAATAATAAATCAAGTTTGTTTTAATAATTAAGAACTTGAATGAATTCTTCCTTTGAGCATATGCATAGTAAATTACAAGATTTAATTAAATAATACAACTTGTAACTCAGTAGAGTCTCACAAATATCTCCTTCAATTATCTGACATTCTTGTATTATTTCTCTTCCTAAGAGAAAAATTTAAATTGTCAAAAGAAAATCACATATTTAATAACAATAGAAGTGTTGTGTTGACTAGCACATGTTTCTTTCATGTATTTTTATTTTGTTACACAGTAGAATGTTATTATTAAATTAAAGCAAAAGCTGTTATAATCTAAGTAGTTTATTACCTCCAGTGGTCTGGAGACTTGGAAAAATATCTGCTAATATTATACAAAATAAAAGCCCCAGCAAAAACCAATACTTCTTCATCAAGGCAGTGAATCTTTGACTAGTCATAGTTTCATTGCTAGATCACTGGAAAAGAAAAGCACAGTAAGATTTAAAATATTAAACTATGAGAGGAAAATATATTTGGTGTATGCGTAGACCAATGCATGAAATGTAATTAGCATTATTATATGGAAGGCATACAAGGGCCATCTAAATTCAGTATTCGAGTGGCAAGAAAGCTATTAGGGCAATAGCTGCATTGGGACCTAGGGCACACAGTCTAAAGGCGTTAACTAGATGGATATACTAACAGCCCCCTTTTAGTTAATATTCGAGACGGCGCGAAAAAAAAGGTAACAACACAAGTATTAAATTTAAGCTACAACTAAAAAATATTATAACCACACATTTATTTTACTCACAAAAATAATCTATACATTTGACACAACCCTGCACAGCAGGTTGCTGCCAAATTGGCCCTACCCATCACCCTAATTCTTAGGGCTTACGTGTTACGTACAAGTCCCGTCAAGGGGGATTCTCAGGTTTAGTATCGGGATTGACATTTATTTTTTTAAACCTTCTTGGTACGACTGAAGGAAGTGATACATTTTCAAATAGTTGAGTAATACGGCTAATACCTCATTTTACAGTTTACATAGTAAAATTCAAAGCTGTAACCTCTTTTGATAAAAACAAAATAGTGGCTATTTTAAGTTGGTAAGTTTTGAACTTTCTTGAGTTCAAGTTGGCGGCTTTTCTTTCTACTAATTAAGTTTTTCAATTTGATATGCAAAGTCAAAGCCTTTATTGAGCCAGATTAACAATGTACATGCATTGGCAAAGTCCATACAACTTGAACTCTGGGTTTTTCGTATTTTTACCAACTAGCTAGCTAGCTACTTAGTTTATAAGGCCATTGCCTCTAGCACAGTTTAATACGTTTTGTTAACTTACCGCTGGTCCTACTTCTAAACACTTCGAGTGTCACGACTCACGTACACATTGGACATCTTTCATTCATCCTTGGATATAATTGATTATCAATACTTTCATTAAGAGTTCTGGTCGATGGAACCTACGGTCTAGTGAATAATCGGGACACCGGACAAGACAAGATAATAGGTTAGGGTTTACATTACAAATACAAAAGTTAAACAAAATACAACAAAACAAAACCTACCAAAAAGAAAAGAGCTTGCTGGAAAACAGACTAAAACAACCAATTCAATCATACTATAACAGAACTTCACCATAGATAATATTTCATTTGTATGGGCCGTTCACTAAGTGAAAGCCATTGTTGGGCTGGGAGTGAATTTTTATTTGCGCCCGAGATTCCGAGTAAATATTTAAGGATCGCTGGGCCCTTCCTTTTAACATCTTTATAAACGACACACATTTTGGACGGGCTGCTGCTCTTTTGCGGATGACCTGAAGCTTTTGTAGACCTCGTTGGACTACATATCCGTCTCCAGAAAACCTCGACTCTGTCCTCCATTGGTGCCTTATAAACTCCATGGACCTGAATGAGAAGAAATGCGTTGTCATGCAGTTTACCCGCTCTGACATTCATGAACATGGCACAGAGACGAAAGGATGACTTAAATGTCCCCAGATTCAGATTAGCTAAGAATGTCAATTCCTTCGAATTATGGCTCATTCAAACTGTTTAACAGTCTGCCGGATTCCGTCAAAACCTGCAACCTGCACAGTTCAAGTACAAAATCAGAAAGTGTTAGTTGAGGGGAGGCTTTCTACTCGATAGAAGTTCAACGAGGTTTATGGTGAGCATTAGATGTTCAGGCCAGCCACCACCAATAAGTTAAGTAAAAGTTTCTTTTTGTGTGCGGGTGTGCTCCATAATAGTCTTTTTGACAAGGCCATTCCAGTCCACTTCGGTCAACGGCGCTGCTCTCATCAAAGATATCAAGGTATCAAGGTAATACGGTTGTATGAGCCGTTTGCAAAGTGTATTGTTGGGCTGGGGTGAATTTTCTTTGCGCCCTAAATTCCGGTAAATGGTTCCCAATAGGCTAACAGTACACTATCATGGTAAAGGCGTAGACATGAATACATACAAGTCCCGCACAGATTGGAAATCGCGGCGTCAGTCCCCAAACATACGAGTACGACCAACACTTTTCAATAAACTGCCAAACACCATAAAATTGAAATGAAATGAAAATTCTTTATTGTCAGAGACGTTTAAATTAGCCAATGCTAAAAACACAGGCACTAATTTATACTAGTTTATGTTTATAAACAATAATACAAGTTACAAGTAACAAAGTTGACTGTGTAAAATACACACACACAAATAATAATAATTATAGGAACAGAATATGTTATACAGGAACAAAATTAACCAATTTTGTGTTATACGCGGTAATATGCTTTAAAAACGCGTTCAGTACCAATTTCGTCTCTCGCCATTTATTTTATCGATGTAGTAAGGATATGAAATATAGCTAAAGACACACTGCGTAATGGGCTTAGCCCTGAACGAAGTTTCACTACCATAGATTCAGCTGATTTCGAGTTATAAGCGGTCCAATAAATAAATATTTTATTGAACAGACATGTTTACAAGCATGTACCTCGATCGTCTATCAATCCACATCTAGATCCCTTTTAAAACATACATAACTTATATTCGTACTATTCTCATTCACTCGAACTTTCCCAGTCTACTTTCCCTGTCAGTCTGTTTGTTACCAGTCTCACAATTGTGTGCCAAAAACTCGTTTGAGCTGTAAAATGCCTCTGCGACCAAAACTGATTTTAGACGAGCTTTGAAAGTCTGTTGACGAACTGTACTTCTGCCTGTGAGGGCAAATGTTCATGAACCATCCTTCTGTGTCTCCCAATTCGATTGTGCAGTGTGCACCCTGTCTTTGGTTTCGCAAGAGTGTACATCTATACCTCTTAGAAAGTCGCATTTACAATTGAAAACATTACACGTTTCTAACATGTAGAGACAGGGTAACGTCATCAGTTTCAATTTTTCGAATGTTGGTTTGCACGACTCTCCATTGCAATTTTTGCGATTGTTCGCACTGCTTGATTTTGAAGGATGAACACTATAAGAAAAGTTTGTGCGAGCAGCCTCCCCACGACGTTAGCCCGTAGGCCAGGTGTGGGTAGATTAGTCCATAATAAGCCGTCATCAGTGAGTATTTGAGTGGGGCAATATTTGGACAATTGCCTCAAAACAGTAATGCCTTAGGCTAATTTTGAGCAGACACCGTCTACGTGACAATCCCAAGTCAACCCTCGATCAAGGTGTATTCCAAGGCGTTTTCTCAGTAGACATCTTCGACCACTGTTTCATCCAATATGCCTAAAAACGTAACAGGCAGACAGGAATTTTTTGCCATCAGCTTCGTTCTTCGCAAAGTATATAAAAACCAAATAATCAAAACCGATGGATTCATTGCAGTGTGGCGACAAAGTATATTTTATTTATATAGATTACTCAAACAAAATTAGTACCAGAGCCCAGTTTGGGACAATGTTAGGAGAGAGGGAGAACATCGAGAAGTCAAAGTCCAGTTCCACGAGTGCTCGCTAGCATGTAATACCTCATTCAGGTTCACTATATGGTGGCATTTTCAGAGCATGCTAGGGCTTCGTAGAAAGTAGATAGCGCTCTTAAAGTTTAAATTCGAATACAGTTAATTTTTATAGAAAACAGTTTATCTGTGTTTTTGAAAATGAATACCAGGCAAATTTAGATAATTGAATCTTTTATTCAAGAGTTGTTTTGTCAAAATAACATTAATACTAACGTCTCCATTTTATTTCCCGCAATTCCTTGTAAAGACGCCCTCTCAAACTAGTAAGAAGCCCTTGAACTATAAAATCGTATCTGTATAAACTTCGACGAGACATCGTTAAAAACACACACATTTTGGATTAAACTTATCCCAACAAAATACTCAATGTTTTGATTTACCGAATCGATATCCTGCTGCACCTATGAGCCCAGGGGAAACGCTGAGTATTTCTGCATTTGTTTGAAAACAAAAGTTTCAGCACTCGCGATGTCAATAGTCATGGGAACTAAGTTCTTGAAACACAGGATGCGCGCGCACCTACTCATATTTCTGTTGTAACATGGTCGACTTATTTGTGGTGAACACGTGAGAGGGGGTATTCGTGAAAATAACTTAACTGAACTTAGTTACTTTACTCAATTAGTTACATTAATCACAAGGTGTTTAAAAACCCCAACCCCTGAACTTTTGACAAAGGACACCTTTAAAAAATCCGTTCAGGAATGTTTTTATAGGGCCCTGAAGTCTTTTTTACGTACCCACCCCCACTTGAAAAAACCATGGCGGGGAGGACGACAACCCTAAACTTTTAAAGCAAACCCCCTCCCTTCGAGACACCTTGAAGAGGGTAATTTTAAATTCCCTCCCAGGTAAATGAGAGTGCAAAAATGTGTGTATTTGAATTTCATTTCGTGTGGATTGTGAAATATTTCAAATACTGTATGTATGTCTTTTTACTAGAAGTCAGAAAGGGGCACCCCAGGTTATGTGGGCGCCCATGTTTTCCTGGGCTGATTTTTCAGCTACCACTAAAAGCGAGGTGATCGGATTGCCACCCGTGAACATCGATGAGCAATTAACGACCTCGCGTGATATTTCTGAAGAGCTTAAAATGAACTATTTGGCGCATTTCTTAACGATAAGACAACAATTGCTGTTATTCCATACTCCCAAGCCCCTCTGAAAATAAAGCCTGGCAACGCCACTGCCAAACATAGGTTTTGTGCCCGGAGAATATTTCAAGTTTTAGACGTATAGAGAGAGGCTACTATTCAATAACTGTTTGAAATTAAATATTAAAGAAATTAAGCTTTGACAAATTATTCTGTAATTAAAAAGAGCGTATTATGGTGAAGCATTGTTTACTTTGGGAAAAGCAAAGAAAAATTATGTCTTAATAATAAAAACTTGTTGTTTCATTTGAGTGTTACTTGTAGTTTGTGTTCAATAAGCTAAAACTATACAATGTTTTTTTTTTAGACTGCAAAGGTTTAGATAGTTACTGATTCCTTTGTTAGTTGTATTGTTTATGTTCTCGTACTGAGTGACTCGTGGTAAACAGTGGAAGCTGTGGGGCCGCGTGTCAAAGATCACCTGGGGCAATTCGGATCACCTTATTTCACCTTTAAGGGTGGCAATTGGAATCCACCCGTTTTCCTGTAGGCCAGGGGTACCCCTCCCCAACCAAGGTTGGGAGACGCCCTTGATTCAGTGATAACAAATCAATATGATTGTTTGACATGCGTGGCAGTAGGAGCAAGCAACCTGTGGATTGCACAACCAACTCTATCTGAGTATCAGGAGTCTAGAGACTGCTAGTAAAACTTCGCGTCGTTCACGGAGTAGATAGATAAGGTTTAGTTTTTAAACAAACCTTGTTAAAAAAAGGCTAGTCTGGCTAAAAGCTTACGAAATTTGTATTCTTTGTAGTAGACCACTGACCAGACTCCCTTTGCACTTTATATTGTGAAATTAAAGACATTAATTTGTGTACCCTGTCCTTCGATGTCTTATAAAATATTGTTTACGATTTACCTACACTCTACCGGTGCCTCCACTTACAAAACTGTGTAATTTATCCCAAGACCACCAATCAGAGGCCTGCTTTCTAATTCTTAGTTAATATATTATTTTTAAAATATAAATTTACTACATACTATAATCATAACTTTCTCATGAACATGTTTATGTAAATATATCCTCTTATCTTTTAATAGGTTTACACAGCAAAAACATGTCCAATGTCAACCGAATTCATCAATTCATTTTATGTGTAAAACAGTTCTGAAAAAAAAAACTAGAATGAACTATAGACTATTTTAGTTTCCATAACAGCCCTGTAAATGTTTGAAGATTACGTTAGAAATAAGGAAACTGTAAAAGAAATTTAAAGGAAACAGTATTGTTTGTTTACGTTATTTTCAATACACACAAGAGTTGGAACTTATTTTTTATAAACTGCTACATACTTTGGGATAGGGTTTTATGGGGTCAAATAAAAGACAAATCAACAGTAGCAACTATTCCAACCCACTCATAAAAGCCGTTTTACGTTTCACAAATATTTTTGTCTCCAAAACCACTCAGTCGACTTTTTTTGAAAGCCGGTATAGGTATAGAGATCAGATAGCTGAAAAAGAATTACACAGTATAATCGTATTACGTTACAAATATTCTTAGCCTAAGTTATTTTTAATGGGTGTAAACATTAATCGTGGGGAAGTAGAAGTTTAGAAGAAAGGGTTAAAATTTCACTTTGAAACTCATTAATACTAGATACAGGGTGTCCCATAATTAAAGTGCCAGACTCTAGGAAAAGGCTATATGGGGCAAAATAAAGAAAATTAAGAATACATTTTTTTCAAAAACGCTTTAATAGTAATTAACCATTTTTGATATTTGTATCACATTTTTCTATTTATCATATTATATTAATCTCATCCTATATCACTTATAAGTTGACTTGACTTAAAGGTATACTAAGATTATTTTTCTCGTAAGTACACTGTTCTTGGGCATTTAATTACCAAAGCATAACCTTTATAATCTTATAATTTTAAACGTGTTGCAAGCTATTTTATGGTAATTTTAGGGAAATCTCGGCAAGTTACACCTAAAAAAGCGAGTTAACAGTTAATTATTACGGGTAATGCAACATTAGTAATGTTTTTGTATATAAATTTGATTTTTCAAAACATAAGTTAACTTCAATATTTCCATTTTATATTTATCACTAATTATTAATAATCTCCCATCAATCAGTTTGACTCAACTTAGGATACATTTTGTATCTAAGTAAGACTATTTATGGAAAAATTACCAGCATAATCTAACTTATAATTTTAAAACGATGCTGTTTTATGGTAATTTTAGAATTCTCGTTACCCTTAAATAGCGAGTTAACGGTGAATTTTACGATAAAATGTAATAATACTTTTTAGTAAATTTTAATATTTATCCATTGATGAAGTCAAAACAGTTAGAACCAACAATGTTACAGTAAACCGTGGCAAACATCAAGGTAAAATTGTCTGTTTTCTAGTTTCCTAAAAGCTTCGTTGTTCCCATTAGATTTTCATGACCTTGGTGTCAATAGGTATAAAATTCACTCTAAAATGTTATTTTTACATTTTATGTTAAACTGACCGTTTATTCTTTATTTAAGGTGTAACATACTTTAAATTACAAATACCAATAATAATGGTCTTAGAGATTGATTTGAGACAAATAATAATGGTGTGGGAGATATAAAATAATTGACAAATATAAATGGCAATATAATAATTATATTTTTTGGAAAATTTGTATTCTCATTTTTCTTGTTTTTGATCCATATAACCTTATCCTAGAGTCTGAAACTGTACTTATAGGACACCCTGTATAAGAATCGGTTGAACTGAGCTATAAAGGTAAAGGTAAAGCTAGGAGAAGGTTTCCGTGTTTTCTGTTTCCTGTAACTGTACACTGTATAGCTTGGGCATTTAATTTGTTTCTACCAAGGCAATGACGCTTTATGAAAAGTGCTTTTTATAAAATGGTTTTAACACGTGTTGCACCCCAGGGTCCTACTTTGACATGGTCCTATCGATGGGGTTCGGGTAGGTAAAAATAAACGGTCCAAAACAAGACACACTGCTAACAGAAAGGGGGCTGTTAGAATATCCATCTAGTTAACGCCTTTAGACTGTGTGCCCTAGGTCCCAATGCACCATTGCCCTAATAGCTTTCTTGCCACTCGAATACTGAATTTAGATGGCCCTTGTATGCCTCCCATAAAATAATGGGCGACTACTTCATTTCATGCATTGGTCTACGCATACACCAAATATATTTTCCTCTCATAGTTTAATATTTTAAATCTTACTGTGCAGTGATCTAGCAATGAAACTATGACTAATCAAAGATTCACTGCCTCGATGAAGAAGTATTGGTTTTGCTGGTTTTTTATTTTGGTATAATATTAGCAGATATTTTTCCAAGTCTCGGAGCCACTGGAGGTAATAAACTACTTAGATTATAACAGCTTTTGCTTTAATTTAATAATAACATTCTACTGTAAAACAAAATAAAAATACATGAACCTAACATGAAAGAAACATGTGCTAGTCAACACAACACTTTCATTGCTATAAAATATGTGATTTTCTTTTGACAATT
>CM032064.1:27336858-27375885 GCA_018831715.1 Matsumurasca onukii
TATTTCAAGATCAAAGCAGTAAGTATGATGAATCAGGGATTTACAAAATCAAATGTTCAGACTGTCCAAGCTTTTACGTTGGCCAAACAGGCCGAAGCTTTAAATCAAGATTTCGTGAACACATACAAGCTGTAAAATCTAACCACATCACAGCAATGAAATCAAATTTTGCTGAACATATCGAATGAAAACCATTCTTACAAGGGCATAGAAGACAACTTAGAAATTTTAGATTTTGAAAGAAAAGGTAAACTAATGAACTGTAAGGAAGACTTGCACATTTTCTTGAATAATTTAAAAGATCCGGATATACTAAATTCTACCCATGTAACCATAAGAAACCCAATTTTCGACGAAATATACAAAATAAAAAATAAGAACGGTTCATCATGAAGCAAACATTTACATATAAATTGAAGCCAATGTTTTAGCTGTTTACACTACAATTTAAATACTAGCTTTTATTTTAGTTTATTTTACCATATGGATTATACCTCCTTTATGTTTATACTTAGAAAATAATATTTGTCTGTTGTTACTCGCCGAGATGATGACTTCAGTCGAAACCGGTCGCGCCAATATACAAATCTATTAACAGGGTACTACGTTTATTTTATTTATACATTATGTAGTAATAAATTTGAGTGGACAAGTATGTGAAGTAAGATTGAAACAGTTAGTGAATTTAAATACTTAGGAATGAGTTTAAAGTAAATATTAAGTAAAAGTGTAATAGCTGCTTTTGTAATTGTAAAAATTTAAAGTGTAAAATTGTAAGTAATTGGAGCTTACATCAAAAACTATCGACCACTAAAGCAGAAAGGTCTGCAGAAAGGTCACTAAAGCAGAAAGGTATTTTGCTTAACAAAAATTAAGACATACATGCAGATATTTACCAATTAAATTACTAAATCAGATTTACGACTCTTGTACAACCAATTAGATTATATGGAGCGGAGGTGTGGGCAGACGCATGTGATATGCCAATAATTGACAGAGTTGGCATAGCTCATTGTAAAAGAATACTTGGAGTAGGACAAGCGACAGCAAACTGCGGATGCATGCTGGAGGCAGGAGAGGTCTGACGTCAGCCTTGGCCGAATGATCATATATTGGCTTAAATTGACTCATTTCCAGAAAAGCCCCTTGCATTTAATGTGCTTGGATATACAAATAGTCGAAGTTGGATTAAAGGTTTAAAACAAACTTAGAGAGATTAAATAGAAACTACTCAGGAAACGGAGAGTCAATAATGTCCAGGAGTAAAATGACAAAACGCAAAATTAGTGATGAATGTTTTAATGAATTAGAGAGAGAAACATTAGAAAGAGCCCGGGTTATTTTATTATCTCAATGTACCAAGAAATGGTGCAATTTATTTGAACATTTTAACTACAAACAGGGGCTATTGCTAATTTCAGATTGGGCACTTGGCTATGGAAATGTAAGAAAGACTGAGGGAAACAGAGTTTGCAAGTTGTGTGATGAAGAGGAAGACGGAATGCATGGACTAGTGAATTGTAGAATGAATGGGTAAGCAATTGATCCGATGAGAGGCATATTTGTAAGAAATGCATAAAATCAGTTGAATGACCTGAGCGGACTGATAAGAATCTGGAGCGATATGATAGAGCTCTTTTTCATTGTCCTTCGCATTCCTAAATCATTATATATATATATGTATATGTACAGAGTTTATATTTTTGTTATTTAATATTTAGTTTATAGTTTACGTTTTTGTTACATAATTTACACAGTTCATTTTTGCGATTAGAACTGAGGCATATATATTTGACTTTACATTACTGTAACTACCTTTGTGGTCACTTCTCCGGTCCTTCATTCATGTAAGTACGGGCTGGCGAAAAGCCGGCTGTCTTTATTACTGAAGACAATATCTTTTTTGGCGTCCAGTCTAGTCCGCAGTGGTGAGGGGAGGGGGGAGCTCCGATAAGAATAATTTCTTTAAGCGTAGGATTATACAGAAAATCCACAATAATGTAAATATCTCAAACAAAACTACAGCTGTTTTATAGACTTTACTAAAGCGTTTGTCATGGTCAACCACCACTTGCTTTTGAAAAATTTGAGTTGGCTGTGTGCGTGGGGTAGCACTTGATTGGTTCAAAAGTTATTTAACGAATCGAAAACAAAACGTTAAATTAGATTATCGTTTTAGTACATCCAAATTAATAATCAAAGGAGTACCCAAGGCTCGGTTTCGGCAAACCTTAATCCTTATTTCATTAATGACTTACTCCTTGAACCGTTTAAAGGAAAAGTTATAGTGTTTGCCAACGATGTCGCATTTAGCTACGGAAAAACGGACATGAACGAATTGTGGGACGACATATCACATGACCTGAAATTTTTAATAAGTGGTGCAGCGTAAACCAAATTATTGTAAATGTTTCAAAACTAAATTTACTAACTTTTGCTAAAGAAGCTT
The DNA here is from genome assembly GCA_018831715.1 of Matsumurasca onukii. Lineage (NCBI taxonomy): Eukaryota > Metazoa > Arthropoda > Insecta > Hemiptera > Cicadellidae > Matsumurasca > Matsumurasca onukii. The sequence goes on from CM032064.1 coordinate 27,339,308, forward strand.
TTATTTTAATAGTTTGCTTAAGTTTCATGATGATACTTGAGCGTTAAATAACCCGAATATGTGTGAATGTAAAATAGTTGATCAAGTTAAAACTTTCAAATATTTAGGATTGCACGTAGATGAAGAACTGAATTGGAAACACCACACACATAGCTTAAACAACAAATTACGTAGTAATTTGATTATCTTACTACGCTTAGTATAAGAAACTTTTACCATCTAAGAAACTTATGCGATACAGATCTGATATTTGTACTACTCTTTGATACACTCTAGGTTTCAGTATGGAATACAATGTTGTAGAGGTATTTTCAAAACTGTTCAAAATAAACTAAGAATAACTCAAAACCTTTTTTCAGAATTAGATCATTTAAAACTAAAAGAGAAAGTTCATATCCTTTGTTTTATTACTTAAAATACTTTCTGAAAGACATTTGCATGTGTTTAAGGTTTTAAAAGAATTGTATGTACGGTGGCCAAAAATATAATTAAATTTGCCAGGAACGTACAAAAAAAGGAGCACAACCAACAAAATTATCAAACGACCAAAAGTAAATAAAACAAGCTTTGAATACTAATTTTTTGCTCCTAAAATGTTTAACTACGTACCTAAAGAAATAAAAAACATAGCTTACATAACGCCCTTTTCTAACGTTTAAAGAACTGGCTGCTTACAATAGAAGACATAGAAGTTTGCTTTGTTGTATTAAAATAACTGTAACAATAACCATAACATATATGTATTTCCAATTTTATATTTTACAATATACTGATTTTGTTATTTTTAGTTTTAATTTTTAAATGTAGTTGTTATAAATGTACATATGATTAGTGTCACAGTGCTGAAACCGCCAAATTGTAATTATAATGGACAGCGACAAGTTGGAGGGATTATTATTTCGAATAAGCCATCATTACTGAGAAGATGGCCGTTTCGGCCAAACAATTATTGCAAAATATGTTAAACAAAATATGGTGGAAATAAGTTCATTTATTCACTTTACAGGCACTTTTCCGACTGACTATACAATGTTAAATACGTTTTGTCATTCACCTCCGAAAACAGCTGCTTTAGACACATGAATTGACAGTGCTAAAGTGTCACTTTTTAACCCAGATAAATAAAGGTTTATTTTGATGATCTTTTTCCCTAGGGAGAAGAAGATCATTTAGTGGTTTTTTCGTGGCATGGACATAAGCTGGTCCAATGGTTTTGTTGAAATTGAATGATTTGTTCGATTATTGTTTTTAGTCGATTTAATATCGAATCGTAACACTGGCATGGCAAATCAAATAAACAGCTGTTTATAAAAAACAATGAAAAATAAAACTGTAGCGTTTGACTACATAATTCTCTAAACATTTTTAAAAATCTTTTTAAATTAACTAGCTAACCATTTTGTAACCACTCCTACTTGCATCATGACAGAAAGTATCGTTCAACACTCGTCCCCAAAGTGTCTTTTAATTCTTCGCTCGAAATATACTATTTTGAATCTGAGTAATATAAAATGTAACATAACATTTTGTTCCTTGACAAACATTTTAGCCGTTTGTTAATTCAGTAGTAAATAAACAAATGAATTTACGTTGGTAGAAGCACAGAGTATTTATTATATACAGAGAAGGAACTCAATGGTATAATCTGCGTCTATAGTTTTGAGCGATGGTGGCGCCTCTGTGAACGTACCAAGACCCTAGCCAAAGCTCAAAACCGGATGCTGGTGGGGGCTACTTCCTGTTTTGGTTATGGCGGTATATTTAAATTATTTATGTTCTTTGTTTACTTGTTCATTTCAACTGAAAACATTTTAATTTTGCTTCGATTATACTTTTAGTGTATAAACACTGAGAAATATAACCACAAAAGCACAGTAAAATAGTTAGAGCTAAACAAAACAATAAACAATGAAAACATAACAGTTTTATACACTGTTGTAGCTAAAATAAAACAATTTTCTTTATTAGACATTTTGATGTTTTAAATTTCTAAATCATCTAATAAGATCCAGTTTTTCAAGATATATAACTAACTGTTGTAGCTCATAAATAACCCTATTATTGTTGTTACAACTTAAAATTTAAGTTATGTTGAAATTAATACCAAAATTATATTTGCTTTAATTAGTAGTATTTTTACCAACATTCCGTATTATAATTTAGGCTATAATTATATTCTTTGTTCTTTCTTTCTTGTTTGTTTGATAATATTTGTTTACTAAAGGGGATTATATCCAAAGGTTTTCATTCATTCGCAATATTATTCATTCATTCATCATTCATTCGCACAGCCTGCACAGGTTTTGAAGCAAATACCAGGTATTATAGCCTAATGTATCAAGAGACAAATACAGTACTAAATTACAACTTCAGTAATGGGTTTCTTTTATTAACACTGAAAAATACTTATTTAAGTCTTAATGCATTCACTGTTATTACAGTATCAGGCTATTTCAGCAGTTGTATAAGGTTTCACTTATCAATTTAATAGTCATAGTGACAAAAATAACACTTATAAAAGAATTGCTGTAGACTTTTAAAACTTTATGTCTTCAAATCCAATTTTTCTGTAGTGATACTTTTCTGCTTCTATCCAACTTTCATTATAATATTTCTGCAGTGAGACATATTTCTCAGAGTTTTCATATCCTTTAGCTCAACATTTGGTCCAAGTAATCACAATACATTAATGCTCTGAAGTTGAATTCATGTAACCTAAAAATAAATACACAGTTTAATATGTTTATTAACCTTTTACCGTCTCATCTCAAACACTAGGTAGGCTATTATTTTGTTGTTATATTTTGTCGGGATCAAGAACCAACCATAGTGTATTGGTTTCACCTTGCCTGGGAAATGAGAATCATGCCTTGTTCAGGTGCAAGAGCTAAAAGGGTATCCCCTCTTGTCTGATGGTAAAACAAGGAAAATAAAATCCCTGGGCAACAAAAGCTACCAATTTTAAGAATTTGAGTGTATGTTAAAATGGCTTGATATAACACTAAGCAAATTGAGTATTGTTTGTAGATTCAGAAAAGTTTTGATTTATTACTGGGAGGCTAACTTATTAACCTTGCTGCAGATTATTCATTAAGATCAGTGTTAGAATCTGTAAAAATAATTGTTTTCCGGGCAAAGGTAGGAAAATTGAAACTCTTGGCTGGTATTAGCTATATTAAAAGTATAGTTTGGTTTTATCTTGAGAAAGGTCATAATATTTACATTACTGGTTTGTACGTGGTTGATGCTTTCAGTAGAGAAAAAACAATTTTACAGTAATCCTAAAATGCCTGTGCAGTCAGCATTGTTTGAAATGGCTTTATTACATACTTCAATACAGAATTTTACAATAATTTAGTTGACAAGTATTTTGAATGCTGTATGCTATGTTAATTCCTTTGTGGTAGCTTCATAGTGTTGTTTATCCGTCATATGCAAGAATAATTGTAGGTGCCAGGTTTATGCCTAAGCTACATTTACAAACTCAAGTTCTTTATTTGTTGATAATACAAAAATACAACATTCAGAATTACAATAGACTTACTACGTTTAAGGCAACGGGGTCAATATACTTAACACATTTTTATGTTGATGGAGGTTGCTATATAAAACATTATTTCATTAAAATAATGATATCCAACTGTAGAACAATGCATTTATTTAACAGTTATCTTTTGATGCTTCAGATGATAGATAAGTATAGATAGTACTGTTGAGATGGCAACATCGCCAGTAGCGTTCTCTTCTGCACTATTTAAACTATCATTATAAAGTCACTTATACATAATATTTACAAAACATTCGCGGTGCTAACAAAACACCAATATTTACCATAAACCTGTTGACCTAATTATGCCGTGAGTTCCAAAATATTAGTATAAGTGATCAGATATTTTTCCTTAAATAGTGCATAAAAGGAACGCTATCACGATGTTTCACCACAGCAACTAAATACGCATTCACAGAAATACATCTAATCTACAAGAAACCGAAAGGTAACTTGTTAAATTATTTAATTGTCGAATTGATATCCAAGGGTAAACAATGCATTTTATTTTAGACACAATTCGATGACCCACATTGATGATGATTATAGATATATCCTGGAGTAGGAGATGTCACCGAGTATGCCAGTAGCTTGTGTCTGGAATGAAGATGAAAACTTTGTTTTTGAAATGCTAGCCAAATATAAAATTTAATTATTGGATTATTTATGGTACTTTCATATTATTTTGAAATTCAATAAGAAACTGTTTCCAGATAATTATGCCAGCGATGTTCCAAGATGTTTCCAGATATTCCAAGATATTTTTCCAGATGCATTTTAAAAAGGAACTGCACATTTGTTTATTAATTTATTCAATCTACATGCTTTTAAAATGCATTATAAATAATTCAAATAACGAAATGGATTTATGCTAACTTACCTGAACTTTTCATACACTTCTGAAATTTTGCCCAAATTTAACATGTTGTTACTAGGCCTTTGTTCACTATTAGCATGATTTGAAACTTATTAATTACCGGGATTTACATTTAATATTATGCATTTCATACATGCAGTGGACTGGCATTATTTATGTTTAAGATCGGCATATTATATCAAACTAAACTAAAACTAATGTTTAAAATCTTGTACATTATACTCAAATGAGGAATTGTGTAGTAGAAAGTAAACATGTCAACATTAACCATATTTAAACAAGACCGAAAATGTATCAAAACAATCAAATAAATTGTCAGCCAGCTGTGTTTAAAATAAGAAAATTCTGGGCCAATCGCATTGTCGTCTCGGGTGAAGCGTCAAACGCCAGCGTCAGCCGGACCTAAAACAGCCAATCAAAAATGTACCACATGAAGGCGGTGGCGCTATCTTTGAATGTACCGAGAACTGCATGGTCCTTTTTCTTTTCTTCTTTGTTCTGCCATCTAACACGTTTCGTCCATTAAAGATAACTGTGCCTGGGTAGAAGGCTTGAATACACAAACACCTTGCATTCTAAATATATATTTGCACGCAAAATAGTTTACCTCTTTGTTTTGGAGCATTGACAAAAAGCTTGGGTTTACGATTTCTCTGATCAACAAAATGTCACAACTCCAAATTGGTTGTGAACGTGCTAAAATGAACGTGTTTTATCCACTTTGTATTGCTTAATACACATTCATATAAACTAACATAGTGTGTTTTACTTATTAGCTGCTGATTATGGAGATCAAAGAAGAGTTAGACCTTTCCGATTTCATCACTCAATCTTTAAGTTTGGGTGAAATCACAAGTCCCCAAACTAAACCTTCCTACCACCAAAAACATAGTGAAGAACATTGGGCAAATGAATTCAAAGAAGACCCTGGTGTTGTTGGGGAGACAGTGGAATCATGGAAACCCAGAAATACACAAGAAGAGATGAATGAAACTCCAATCCAAGAGTTTTATAAAGGGTTGAATATTTTGATAACAGGAGGCACTGGTTTTCTGGGCAAAATGTTGATTCAGAAACTGATCAGGGCAATTCCAAACCTGGGTCACATTTATTTGTTGATAAGACAAAAGCGAGGGTGAATTCCCAAGAACGTCTTCTGAACTTTTCAAGGATAAGGTAAGATCAAATTGATGTGGATACCCTTTAGAATGCTAAAAACCTTGACACCTAGAATATAAATTTAAATGCAAAAATTTAAAATATAAAAGCATATGATTTTGAGATAGGTTATCTCTAAATTAGCCTTTTCTAATCAAATTACACAGGTTTTAAATTACCAAAGATAGCATATTAGTTTGATGTTTGACTTGTAATTTTAGCGATTTTCTTGAACTCAAGCCAGTAAGATTTAAAATTATATCATAAATGTTCAATGTTTTGATAACTTTGGTTCATTGCACAAAATACACAGTCTTCCTCAGAATCGCCAATGTCAAGTTTAATGTATGTTTCATGAGGTCAAGTGAAGACTAATGTTATCTGACATACATAGGACAGCTTATGTTATCTGAACAGATACACATAGTCTTTCACAGTGCTGCTAATGTCAAGTGTGATGTATGGTGCAGGTGTTTCTACGGATGCAGACAAAGTGCCTGAGTACATGAGCAAGATCTCAGTGGGGGAAGGAGAGATCTCAGAGCCAGGTCTAGGACTCAGCAGTGAGGACAGACTTATGTTGTCTGAACAGATACACATAGTCTATCACAGTGCAGCTAATGTCAAGTTTGATGTATGGTGCAGGTGTTTCTACGGATGCAGACTGAAGTACCTGAGTACATGAGCAAGATCTCCGTGGTGGAAGGAGACATCTCAGAGCCAAGCCTAGGACTCAGCAGTGAGGACAGACTTATATTCTGAACAGATACACATAGTCTTTCACAGTGCAGCTAATGTCAAGTTCTTCGATCATCTCAGTTCGAGTTTAAGATCAAATCTCTTTGGGTCCACAACTAATCGATTTAGCGAAGGATATGACAAACCTAAAGGTGAATACGTGTTATGTTTTAAAATGTGAATTATTCTTTTGTGACTTTGTATCCATGAATTAAGGCAACCCACTTACACAACAACCTTATGAAAGAGGCTTGCAATTAAACGTGGAACTTCATATTCATTATATCCTGGCGACAACAAGTGATCAGAACAAAGTGAGTTAGCTACACTTTGGACCTGTGTCACAGTAACATTCAATACCTAGTCAGCTTTCTGACGGGATTATGTTAAGGGGTCGTGATGTGTCCCTCGGAGAATTTTCAAGTAAAAATTGTAATTTGAATTGTATGTGAAATGTTGCCTTTGAACCTGATTTCTTGTATTCTTTAAATGGGTACCCGTAAAACAAAACAAAACAAGTAGAGGAAAAAGAAATTTTCGTCTTTGAATTTTTGTTGGAATTCCCTTTCTTTGAGGTGCGACAAAGGGTTTTGTATTTTCTTAAATCAGGAGAGGGGCCTCCCCGATTTTGGATGGGGTGGGTGACCCAAATATCAAAACAAACTTTAAGATCTTATTAAAACATCCCTAAAGGGGTTTTCAAATGTTTCCTTTTTCAAAATATGGTGGTTTCAACATTTAAACTCACCATGTATATGCGTATAAAGTGGGATCTTCAATTTCAACTACGAAGTGTCAAGTGTGTGTATGTGTCAATCGGATAAAAAGTAAGACTGCGTTTGTGTTACAGTCTGTGAGGTGTTCACCAAATTATAATCAGACCCCATATCCTGAACTTAAAACGTATAAAATGCACTGTTCGTACCTGAAAAGTTCTTAAGGATCCATAACTGTTTTTGCTTTATTTCTCCACAGGGTTGCGTTCATGTAAGCACTGCTTTCAGTCAATGTGTACGACGAGTTGTCGAGGAAAAATGCTATGAATTGAATGTCAATTACGAGGATATCCTTAGTTTACTCGAGACTATGACAGAAGAGGAACTGGAATCGAGAGTGCCTAGGTAAAACCGAAACAATGACGTGTTTCTAAAATACACAGTTATTTGTTTGGGTGATTTCTGACCCATTTAATTCACTCTCCTTGTAAAAATGATCTTTAGCTAATGGAGTGATTGAAGACAAGAATAATTGTTGTGGTTCATACCAAACCCTTTCTAGTTAGACAGCTTCAAAACAACGCTCAACGTTCCAAACATACCGGGTGTCCACAAAGTCCTTGACGGATTATAAAATGTTATACAATGAAAACTAATGGTGTCAGATATTTGCACTATTATTTACATGATAAAGTGATCAATAAACCTTTATTTACATATAAAACATTATCAGCAGACCTCCACGTGCACCTCATCGAAGAAGATGAATGGGATATTATATGTCTCTCCAAGTGTTTGATAACATGTCTCTTGTAACTGTCGACATTGCTTCAGTGATTCTTGTCCTTAAAGTGAGCATGTCTGGTATAGGAGAAGCATACACAATATCTCTTGTGTAGCCCCAAAAGAAAAAGTCCAAGGGTGTGATGTCAGGTGAGCAGGGAGGCCAGGATGTTGGTCCACCACGGCCAATCCAGCGGTTGGGAAAGGTTTCGTCTAGATAGTCTCTAACCTGTGTCCACCAATGCGGTGGCGCCCCGGTCTTGTTGAAAAACTAACCATGTTTTTGATGGTATTAATGGCTGGTGGATCTCTTCTAAGTCATCTTCTGAAAATTTTTATACAAATACTACCAATCTATGTAAGTAAAACTTACGAAATCAGACGTTTAATGATGTATTAAACATCTACTATTACCAGTGGAATCCCGTAGTAATTTACTTTTTTTAACCGTCAAGGACTTTGTGGACACCCGGTATATTATTTTGGAAAGCAAGCTGTAGCCCATGATAACAGTTAGCCCACATAATATCAGTTAAGTTTAGGCTTAGTATTTACATTAACAATAAATGGCATTTATTTATACCGGAGGTAATAGGAAAGAGTTGGAAATTGAATGTATAGCTTTTGTTATTAAATTTTCTATGGAATATTTGACTACAGTATTGCTATAGATCATTATTATTTAGCCTGTTTCTTGCCAGTCTTAAGCTATATTTAATTGTGAAACCAAGTCCTTTGTTTGACATCTGTTGTTGATGATGGGAGAACTTCATAGTTGAAACTATTATTAGGAATATTTTCCATAGTGAGCAAGATGAGCATGTCGGCAATAATAGTTTAAGTTTTAATAAGTTAGTTTGCCTTCTAAAAACAAGCACCTTTAATGTATTTACAATATTTGCTTTAGAGAATACAAATACTGTATAGCAAAAAACAAATTACAATAATATAAAATGAAACATTCACACTTAACATTGGACCTGGCTTTTGGGGAGAAGACATGTTAAATTAAAATACGACTTTAAGATTAAGTTATCCGTAATACCATCTATGAACTCATCATTACAAGTATATATGTATAGCATTAGGTTGTTTAAGGATATTGGAGGGTTGGCCTAATGGCTACACATTCAGCAAAGCGTTGACAGAAAGTATGATCCAACGAGAAGCAAAAGACATGCCCATTTGCATCTATCGGCCTTCAGTTGGTAAGCTTTGAACTTACATTAGTGTAAAGCTTTAATGCAGTTACCATAATTATATTTGAAGATATTTCATATTGAAGTTTAGAGATGGAGCGTTCGATGCCCACGGATCATGGTCGCCCGAGAGACCTTGTCGTGGATGTTGCAATACGCGGGCTCGAGGTCAGTGGTTTGTCTGGCCTCATGCAGAAGTGCTGAGATCATGGGCATCGGCGGAGGGGTAATGCAAGTGTTATCTTTCCTCTTTGTTTCTTTACGGAAATGTTGGTTGAGGCTAGGAGCTCCAAACATTCTTTTAGTTTCCGCGGGCACTGTAGTTTCTGTAGTAAAGTTACTACTTGATTTCTGTTTCCGTTTCGCTCAGACTGTTAGCTAACAAAGTCTATCTTAGTCTAAATCTTTGTCTCTAAACAATATTCCAAATTATTATAGTTATCTAAATTAAAATCAACTGAATTCGATAGTTTGAATTCGAAACGTTCACTGGAGGGCTGTCTTGCACTGTCTAGGAACTCGGAAACTATATGAGGAGTTCAACAGTTTTTTGTTATAATAAAGTTTTACTAATAATTTACTAAATATGTTTACTTCTTAATAGTTAATAAGTTATTTACTTAATTTTTAGTTCTGGGTATTTCCTGTCCTTTGCTCTGTGGTCAGGTTTAGCAAGTTATACAGTTGAGCTACGTCGGTGCCGATGCTTTAGGGTTCTCCTAGGTGCAGGCTAAAAGCAACGTGTCACAGGTTTTTTCAAAACTGTATCGCATTTGTTCTTCATGAATTACAGCAAAAGTCTATTTCGTTAATTAAGTGAACTGGATCTATACCAATAGTAATTTCTTTATAATTGAACCTGGTTGTAGTATATTATTGACAATCTCTGTGGAAGAGCGTTTTTCACCCAGATGTTTGAGGTTTTACCGCTGCGCACGCACCTCTCGGCACCTTCACAAGTTGCACCCATGCGTGAAACAAATGTGGTGTGGTGAGGTACATTCCGCTTTTATAGCGTGTAAACCATCAAATCAAAGTATAATTTAAATACAAATATTACTGACTAATTAAGGTATAATGTCGCTTATTACTTGTTAGGAAACTTCCGTTTAATTTCTTGTATGTTAACTAGACAAATATTCTGACTCGAGATGTTGTTTGGTAAGAAGGCTATGCAGGAGCTTTGTGTATAGGAGCGAATTTGATTTTACCATTACTACAGTATATACTGGGATTATTTTATTATAAATTTGGCTCTGGGCTATTCGGAGTCGTAACACATACTTAATAACCGTTATCTTAAACCGTTTTGCAAGTTTGGGTGAGTTTATTAGGTTATGTTAAGGTATTTGGACTAGACTATGTGGATAGCTCCAAATAACCAACACTAACGTTCTCTAATGTGAAATAACTTGAACAATATGTGTGTGTATTACCAGTTACGTCAACATATAAAGATCCTGTGGCTGGATGGACCGACAACATCTACGGTCCCATCGGAATTTTTTGGGGTGTACGTTAGGACTCATTCACACCTACAAAACTGACGTTACATCAAAGTTGGATATGGTTCCCGTAGATCTTGTCGTCAACTCTATAATTACTGTCGCTTCCGAGATTCCATCTACTTATATCAGGTAATATCATTTAACCTATGTAGCTTCGGTTTCTTTTTTACCTTAAATCAATGTATTAAACATTTTGGTTAAGATTTCTGAGACTCAGTGTACAGATAAATTGATATCGGGAACCTTTAAACTTACTTCATGAAACTTCAACCATAGAAGTCGCCTATTGGTTAATACACAAATTATAAATAGCCTAATGCCAGTGCAAATTTGTCATCGTAAAGAGTTGTGTTTAAAATAAATATGACCGGATACACACAATATGTGCTCGAAATATGTTTTATCGTCTGTTACAGGAAGAACACAAGCATTCCAGTGTTTAACTTTGCCAGTACTCACTACGGTATCAGTTGGAACACAATTAAAAAGGTCGGCGCTCGTGTTACACCTTTTGAAAACGCAATCTGGCCAACGTTCGTCTTGATGTCAGAAAACAAACATATAGTTAACATTGGACAGTTTTCATGCACAGTATTCCTGGCAAAATATTAGACAAGATAGCAACACTCGCTGGACAAAACCAAGGTATAGTTTTTCAGGGCCTAACCAATTAATGAATATTGCAATTATTAAGTTTGGGCTAAATCCTATAATTGGTGTGGGAGAGAATAAATAGTTAAATAAAAACAAAATGTTGGATATCTGGTAAACAAAAATAACTACGTTATTATTATTCTCTTTAAAACAATTAACATAAGCCTTTATGAACACTCTGTGTAATGTTTGTGTTTTGGCGAAGGCCTACCCCCTCAAACTACATTTCTGGTGTTAATAATTTCCCGTTACAAGAAACTCGCTACGATTCATAGTAGCGCTTACAGCTACGTGTCGGCCAGGTTTTTCAAATAGGAACAGTTATACAGAATGGATAATGTTACTGATCTATTTATTTTGAATTTTAAGCTTAAGTGGTTAGTCATAATGAAAACCTTTTTTGGATCAAACCACTGAATAATATTTTATTATATAAAATATATAACAAAACAAAACGTTTTGTCTACACTATGGTACATCTTCAGTTGTATAGACAAATAGGTAAAATAAATGTATAAAAAATATATATAATGTATGTATGAGTATAACAATTCAAAGGTGAAATAATTTATTAAAGGTATAGTAAATGATTTTTGTCATTCTGCTCCGAAAACAGCTGCTTTAGACACATGCATTGACAGTTCTAAAGTGTCACTTTTAACCCAGGATTGTGTTGATGATCTTTTCGTGGCATGGACATCAGCTGGTCCAATGGTTTTGTTGAAATCGAATGATTTGTTCGATTAATGTTCATAGTCGATACAACAACTAAACAGTGAATATCAATCTAAATCGCAGGTAATTTAAATTAAGATTGACTGCGATGTGTCGATTTAATATCGAATCGTAACACTGGCAATGGCAAATCAAATTAACAGCTGTTTATACAAAACAATGAAAAATAAAAACTGTAGCATTTGACACCATAATTCTGTAAAATATTTTACAAAATGTTTTTAAATTAACTAACTAACCATTTTAATCACTCCTTCTACTTGGATCCTGAAAGTATATTTCATCACTGTCCCTAAAGTGTCTTTTGGTTCTCGCTCATTTAACGTCCTCGGCTACGCCTCAACTAAACTTGGGCTCGTATCAAAAGTGTCACTTTAGGACCTAGTGATGAAATATACTATTACCTTGAATTTATAGTCCTATACATTTTATATTTTTCATTTCATACATGTATGTTATCTCTTATGTGTCTATATTAACTGAAGGTGTCTACCATAGTGTAGACGAAACGTTTTGTTTTGTTATACATTTTATATCATAAAATATTATTCAGTGGTTAAAATATTATTTCAAAAATGAGTTCTCATTACTGATCTCTTTTCAATAGATTTCCATCAGGTTTTCAACTGTTTAGATGAAGTTTTTGTTTCAATTTTGTCTTGATTATACAGACTATCAAAGTTATACGACAAAATACACAGTTTGATCGAGAAAATTGATTTTTGTGATCAACAATTGGGAGTTTCGAAACGAAAACATCTGTACATTAGGAACAAACAGGACCGAAGGGACAAGGAGATATTTCCTTTCGATATTTCTGAGATCGACTTTGAAAGATACATTTTTATTGGATCACTGGGACTGAGATACTATTTTGGCGAAACAACCCATGGAAACAATTGCATCTAGTGCACAGCGACTGAATTGGTAAGTAGGAAAATCTATTTACTTAGTTAGTTTTACTTGTTATGTAACGGTTGAAAACATCGTGAAAACAACTCAGCGCTAGGTAAGGTCTGCAGAACGATCAGCGCGACCGCCACAATCGCACAATACAAGTGGAAATGGTGCATTTTAATCGGCCGTTGTAGTATTGTATTCAAACACTGAGCTCCAAAGTGCTAAACTTGTTTAAGGAAATAAGAAATTATATTACTAGCCTATTAAAAATTATCTTGCTTTCAATCAGAAACGTTGAGAAATGTTGAACAAGTAACTTCATTCCTTGAAAACTTGCATTGTTGCCTTGGCACTGTTTAATGAGAAATTTTAAACACATTAAATTAAGAAATCAGATTCAGGCAACTGATTTAGACTTGTGTGATACTCTGACACAGTTTGTCACTTCTGGATAATTAGTAGTCACTTAAAATTAGAAGTTTATGACATTGTACTAAAATCACTCACTACCTCTGACATCCTTATCTCTTAGATAACAAGACCCATTCTAGCTCGGATCTCTTACTACTACTCTTACTTCCCCATTCATTACAATCATCTGCACTGTACACCTATTCATATTTATCAAATTATAGCCATAAAGAAATTATTGCACTGGTACACAAATATTGTATACATTAATATGGAATTCTCTATAGAACAATCCAAAACCGGCAAGCCGTATGTTGTGTACGAAACCACAAATATAGATAAAGTTATAGCTCAATAAGATGTGGAGATATCACCTGGCGATGTCTAAAATCGACAACATTATCACAAACATGATGAACTACCAGGTTTCTGTGATCAACACAGCGGTCTCAGACCACTATGGCCAGCAGGTCACCATCAGTGGTATTGAACCAAAAAGGGACCCAATCAAACCGAGCACAGTCCGAAATACGAGGCCCCAAACATTGCACTTCTAAACTCATTGCTCTCCCGAGAGAGTTGGAACTTTCAAAATCTCGAAGATCCCGTGGATTTACAATTCAAAATTTTCGAAGATACTCTCAACTACCATTTAAATGTGAGCTGCCCCTTGAAAATTTCTAAACCAAAACCGAGAACGCAAAAATGTTTATGGATAACCAAAGGTATCCTAGTTTCAAGACAAAAATTATTGTTTTTGTCTGAAATTAAAACACATTCAGAAAACGCAGAATTTAAACTATTTTTTCAAAACTACAAGAGAATTTACAGGAAGGTGATCAGAGCTGCAAAAGCTTATGACACCAACAAAGCACTGCTCACGTCCAAAAATGTCTCAAAAACCGCCTGGGCCATCATTAACAACAAGCCAAAACTAACCGACAAACAAATCGATCTAAAAATAGGGCAAGAACAAGTCAGCGACCCCATCAGAGTTGCTGATGAGTTCAACCGTTTTTTCGCGTCAGTAGGAACAGACCAAGGACTTAGTCAAGGTCAGAATCAGACGTTCTCTCAACTAGGTCGGAGCCCAGCAGCCTCAATGGTCCTGGCTCCAGTCACAGTGGAGGAAATTGAGAGAGTAATTAGAGATCTTCCTTCCAAAAAGTCAAACGACAACAACTATATGTCAACGGTTTCTAAAAGATGTTCAAAACATCTGTTGAAGCCACTTGAACGCTTGATTAATGACTCTTTTCGCACTGGTTCTTTTCCCTCCTCTCTCAAGACAGCAAAAGTAACCCCAATTTTTAAGAAGGGCGACCCACTTTCTACGCAAAATTACCGCCCAATATCAATTTTGCCAGTCTTCAGTAAAATTTTTGAAAAACTCTTTCTTATTCGGATCGTGAATTTCTTAGAAAGACATAATCTACTATCAACAACCCAGTTCGGCTTTCGAAGTGGGAGGTCAACAATAGACGCGGTCGTGCGTTTAGTCGACATGATAGTGGAAGGTGTCGAAAGTCAAAGAGATACACTAAGTGTATTTCTTGACCTATCAAAAGCGTTCGACTGTGTTGATCACAGAACTATGGTTCACAAATTAGAACATTACGGGATACGAGGAGTGCCGCTCGAGTGGCTCAAGTCGTATCTCGGTAATAGAAAACAATTTGTCAAAATTTCAGACTTACAGTCGGGGGAGAGATGCCTGAGTCATGGAGTTCCTCAAGGTTCCATACTCAGTCCATTGCTTTTCCTGCTGTACGTCAACGACGTTGGCTCATCGCTACATCATGGACGACTAGTCCAGTACGCAGATGACACGACTCTTTGTTTTTCCGCAAAATCAAACGAAGAACTAGAAATAGTTTCTTTCAAAGAGCTCAATAATTCAATTCAACACTTTAACGAGCTCAATTTAAAAACAAACCCGTCCAAATCCACTTTTATTAAATTTTGTTTGCGAGAAAGAAGCACAAGTGACAATCCAACAGTCATGTTGGATGAAACTGAGGTCGAAGAAGTATACTCAATGAAATTCTTAGGAATCCATCTTGATCAAAGATTGAGATGGGATTCTCATATCGACCATGTGTGCGCAAAACTGTCTTCAGGCATTTATGTTTTGAGACAGCTATCCAAATACTGCCCTACTCAGGTACTGATGACGGCGTATTATGGATTAATATACCCACATCTCTCCTACGGAGTAGCATTGTGGGGAGGATGTGCCAATACTCATTTTTCCAGATTATTTATTCTTCAAAAAGAAGCAATTAGAACAATTTCAAAACTCCAATGGAGAGAGTCGTGTAGACCAACATTTAAAAATCTAAAAATGTTGACGCTCCCTTGCCTCTACATTTTAGAAACATCTTTCTTTTTCAAATCAAAATGTGAAGCTATAAGAGGTTGCGACATACACTCTTATGAAACAAGAGGCAGGGAGAACTACCGAACTGGGAGACACAGAACGGTAGTGCATGAACGTTTGCCTTCACAGGCAGGAGTTCAGTTCGTCAACAGATTGCCAAATTCAATAAAAGATGCCACAATGCCCAAGGCATTTAAAACTCGTCTAAAAGCCGCGTTAATTTCGAAAGCGTTCTACAGTATAGACGAGTTCATGGCACACGATTGGGAAACCGTATAAATTATAGGGCTTCTGTGGGAAAATTCGAATGAATGAGAAATTGAGTGAATGTACCTTATAATGTATGTCTGAATGGAATTTCGATGTAACGAGTGAATGCAAAATTTTAGCTACATATTTTTTACTCTTAACTTTTCCTTTTTGACGATTGCGATACAAAATATTTTGTAACATTTGCAATAAAGTATTTTTATTATTATTTTTTATAAATGGTTTAGCAGTTAAAAGAAGAAACAATACGTTCCATAAAGAACAACTTTGGCCCAAGAGGCTTAATTAGATGGTGTTCGACTACGCAAACCCGTTAACCGCGATATACCAAATAAACAAGCCACAGCTCCTCCGCTATAGTCTTATTTAGATGGTTTAATATACGCAAATAAAGATAATCGATCTAATAAAACTAAACAAAACTCCGTAACTTTCTTCCTTAACTATCTAGCTATCTATATATATATACACCTATCCTAACACAGCTATTTATAAAATAAAACAAAACTCGGATTTTAGTATGAAATATATTTACATTTGTATTTATTATCTTCGAAGCTGATTAAACAAAATTATTCAAATTAAATTGCACGGCCCTTCGCTATGGCTAATCTAGAATCGGTAATTTTAAAAGAAAATGATTTATAAGGGAGGATCTCGGTCTTATAACGTTCCTAACTAAGACCGTACCTATAGATCAATGTATTCGTCGATGTCTGATCGAAGAGCGAGAGCGAGAGAGAGAGGCTGTGGTCTGCGAGCGCGCCTTATCAATGTTTGATAACACAGCGCGGCTCGGCGGCCAGCAAAGGAACTAAACTCGGCAGAGCGCGTCTCTGCGGCCAAATCGCTAAGCTCTGCTCCCGGCCCGCGTAATTTAAAACGGTCGGCAAACGTACAATTTCCTCGCCAAAATTTGGAACGTTACAAACTGAAATAAAGTACAGTAGCAGTTTCTTGATATATCATGTTTACAAGTGTAAAAACTATTTTAAAGTGAAAAACGGGCCGCCGTGAACCTAGGCAGCTCATTGTTTAGCCACTTGTTACGTGCGCGGTATCGTGTGTTCTTTGGGCGGACGAATTTAGCCTTTTCTGAGGCAGCCTCTGAGTCTTGTACGTAACTCCTAACTGTACCTACGTTTTATTTTTTTATTACACTTAAAAATATTTATAATAATTAATTATTTAACTATAATAACAAAATAAATACACAGTTTTGGCTAGAATGTGTTTGTTACAGGTTTAAATGGGGCCACTATACAATGATGACATTGTGCACCTCGCTGTGGTCAAACTCGCTGCTATGGCAGCACACGCATTACCATCTAGACTGCCTGATGTGGTGACTCAGCTCTTTACTGTATTGTACGAGTAATAAAAACACTTTCATTATGCAGTTCTTAACCTTCCCTCTATTTCACATAACAAATCAGTAGTGTTAGTTTGGAAGTTCATAATTTATAGTGGTGGAGAGAAATTTGGTAAGAAAAACGGACTTTTCCCCACCACTCATCCATGAGCCGGGCTGTCATCCTAGGAGCTCAGTAAGTATTCAGGTTTCGTAGTGCAAAGTTCGTCAGTCCGAGTCTAGGTGAGATCCTTCCAATTATTATTTATCTACCACATTCTGTTTTACCTGTTAATTTCTTTCTTAAGACCTAGCATGTAGTTTATTCCGTATTAACGTTTCCTTATTTTACTTGTTTCTCTTTCTAATTTGTGTTTTGACAGGCTATCAGACTAGTGTAGTCCTCTGTAGACGGGTGGAGTTTTTAACTGCTTGAAACGTTAGGAGTAGTTTTCTCCAGACGTGACAGGAAAAGTCTGTTGCCTCTTTTACCAAATCATCAGTACCATTATTGCCAGAACAACCGTATTTAAATCCTACTAGTAAAGTACACAAGTTTGGAGCAGTGCGGCAGATAAACACTGAAAAATATATTCATTTCAATTGACGGATACTAATTTATTGTATTTTTCGCTAATAGTGACGAGTTAAAATAGTGTGTTTTGATTTGTCTCCTATTTGTGAGTAATGGTTAACAGTAAAGTGGAAGAGGCATGCTTATGGCACTAGGTTCTGAAAAGGTAGAATTAATAAAGTTTTGAATGATTCCTGTTGGGTAAGGTAAGGTAGATGGAATATAAAACGAACTTTTGTAATAGTAACAAACTAATTTAATGATATATAAATATACGCAAAAAATGAAATTACAGCTACACATCAATAAAAGTAATTTAATGCAATTAGCAAGAGTAGTTATAGAAGTAATATGCAATATGAAAGAAATAACAGTCTGATAATTATGATGAATATTTTGATAGAAAAATTGAAATGAAAACACAGAGAAAAAGAATATTATAATTATACAGTATAGGAAATGGTGTGGTGTGAATGTGCGGGAGTGAGGAGAACAGTGGTATTTGCACTAAGGGTGTCTCAATTCAACTGGCGCGTCGACAGTAGGACAAGGAAAGAAAAGCTGGTTAGTGGCGTACTGGAACATGTGTCCCAGTACGCCACAAAGGCGAGGAATTTATGAGGGTGTAAATGGAACTGTCGCTAAACACAAAAGAAGACTGAGAGCTAACTTAAACTACAACTCTATATTTACAAATACACTCTGACGCTTATAGTCAACTCGTCAACACCACAATTCCTTTCAGGAATCGATAATTAAGACTAGGTAATATTCTCATTGCCGTTTTTTGCGATACCAACACTCTTGGAGCTTTGTTTCAGTACAGTTTCCCCACAAAGAGATAAATATAAGAAATATGAATTTTGCCATAATATGCTAATTTAAAACATCTTGAGTAAAATGAAATGACAGCCTCCATAATAAAAATAAGCCCTTTGACACTTTATTACAAATTTATTTATTTATTTTATAGCCATCGGCACATATAGTACAACAAAAGAGGTTATAATAAAAAGTTATTAAGACACGTTCACTGATAATTTCAAATAGTATGAAGATCGTCTTCTTGAAGGAACTATTATTTATTATAAATTTAAATGGATGGCTATCTTTATTTGGACCAAATGTAAATTAGTGTAGTATGTTTTATTAGTTGGTACTTATTCAAGATTTTAAAGTACTTAACGCAATTGTTAGTTCTGAAGATCAGCAGAGCTGTTTCCTGTAAAACTGAGTGTTGTTTCATCAGCACACTGGATAATATTGATTGGATAAAATAATATCTAATACTTTATATAACCCGAGGACATATAACGTCCTCGACCGCACCTCAGACGTTAACTTCACCTCGTGTCAAAACATTTCACTTTAATCACCATTAATGAATCATACTCTCCTAGGAGTAACAGATCATCTTACTGTAAGATTATCTTTTTTAAGAGCGAGTAAAAGGTCTTTAAAACTAGTCTAAAAATTCGTTGCTGTCTACTCTCAGCCAGCCAGTATGTCGTGGTAGGTAGCTTTCCAGCGGCCATAGACGTGTCGAGATTTTCTAATCGCATTTTTGTAATTGCGGTTATGTTTTCTAGGCTTTGACGATTTTACTGAAGCTGATACCGTACAATAACGTTGTTAGGCAGAGTTTGATTAGGAAGAAATACTGTTAGCTCTACAACAAGTACAATGAAGTTCAGTGTGTGTTTTTAAGGGGCCACCATTGAGAAATCGTAAACTATAGGTTGCACAAAAAGTTTAAATGGGGAACATTACCTAGTTTTGTCCCAGTATTTAAAATATGCAGCTTTAATGGCATATGGAAACCCATTATTTTTAAAAATGGCTTTTGAGTAACGGTATATTTTAAGACATTTTTATTCTTGGTATCTTTTCGTATCTCAAATATTTGAGGAGATATACGCAGTTTAAGTTGCAGCAAATGGCATAGTTGAAATGCACACATGTTTTAAACTCTGGATGGTCATATCTGGTTGGGTTGATCATAAAGGGTTAGACATAAAATGCCTTAAAATTATAAAAAGTCTTAAACCGTTATAAAATATATGGGTTTCCGTAGGATAATTTTAATTTAGTCGCCATAGTGCGAAATAATGTCATTTTAAAATTTGTTTTAACTGCATATATCTCCCAAGTACATCGTGTTCTTTGTCGAGCAGCTTTTGTAGAAACAATGATTTGTAGTCACAGTGCAACGTCCTTCAATATTTTAGAGTTGGACGTCCACGCGCCTGATCGAAATACCGTAATTCGATGGGTTGCAGCGTTTAGAAGTACTGGTTCTGTGAAAAAAGGAACCATCTGGTCTTGCCCGTTTAGTTCGTGTACACCGGGAAATGTAGACCGAATCAGAACGGCAGTTCTTATTAGTCCCAGACGATCGACTAGACGACATGCTGTAGCGCTGGGTTTGTCACGTCGTTCGCTTCACCGCATCTACATGATGACCTCAAGTTCCATCGGTACAAAATAATAATCGTCCAGCAGCTTAATGAAGGGGATTCTGTACAGCGCATCCATCATCCAGCATCCATGGAAGTGGTTTGACAATGTTCCCAGGACATGTGGTTTCGATATTTGGTGATGTTCACTGGCCCCTTCGCTCACCCGACCTGTCGATATGTGACTTTTTTTGTTGGGATATTTAAAATCAAAAGTGTACATCAACAAGCCTCGCACACTTGAAGACCTAAAAATTCCATTCGTCAGGAAATTGAAGCCGTGCCAAATGAAATGTTGAAGAGAGCCGTCCGTAATTTTTAGAAGAGGATCCACATTTGTATCCAGCAAGAAAGACGTCATCTCAAAGAGATTATTTAACAAACCTAAATATTCTATGTAATTTCGAAAACTGCATTAAAAACCTATCATTTAATACTTGTTTTATTATTTTCAACCCATTGTGTCCCAGTAATTCAATATTGAAAACATGTTTCCTCTGCACCACCCAGTATTTGAAATACCAAAATAATGTCTTAAACCTATACTACGAGTATTAACCAGAAACCACCATAAAATAATGGTTTTCATATGCAATTTAAAGTTGGTCACCATATTGGAAAATGATGGCAATTTTAAGAATGTATTAATGTTGAAAATTCATCACTAAAATTATTCAAAACTTTGCCGTATTCAAAATAACCATTATTTCAATTGTTTTACCATAAATAACACAATGGCCCAGTTCCAAAATCAATTTGAGTACATAAGATACATAGGAAAAAATATATTTCTTTAACAAATTGTTCAATTTGTTTTTTCTTGAACCTTTTACGATTGACCCAACCGTACAGAAGATATAACTATCCAGAGTTTAAAATATGTGAATTTTCTAAATGGGTTGAGACCAAGCCAAAGAATTAAGATGCAACACGTTTCAAAGCAAAAGAGGGCGAATATATTCTACCCAACTACCCGCATACGAAAATCGTTTGGCTTTTCCCACCATTACAGCTAAATTAAACAACAATGTAAAAAAAAATGCAAGTAGTTTTGCCGTGAATAAACCTGAAGATCATCCATGGACAGTCGATAAAGTTGGGTATTTTAAATAATATGGATGTCTGGACTTCTTGCACCAAAACAATTTAGCGCAAATGAAATTTTTGTACACGATCTGTGAAAACAGAGATCATAATTATAAAAAAGGAAGTTGAAGGAAGAGGAATAGAACAGTATAAAGGATGTGCGTATAGGGTCTTTGTATTGTTCTTGAAATGTTTTTTTTTATGAATATATATATATATATATATATATATATATAGTTTATACATGGGTGAGTTTTACATGTACCTCCCACCTTAACGTTTGCAAGAGGAAACATTTTTAAAATCCTTTGGGGAATGTTTTATAGTTTGAAGTTCTTTTGACGTACTTTCATTACCCTGCCCCCACCCAAAACCGGGGAGTGGGGCCCCAAAGCGATGATTTCTTCCTTGTGACACTTTTATTTGTAGAACAAACTCATTAATACCATTAAACATCTTTACAACGATTTTAGTACAAAATGGTGGCTCAAAACTTTTTAATTTAAGCAGACGCTGTGACTATATTTGTAAAATGTTGAAAATTACCGATTTAGTTTTTTTAGTGCAAAGCTTTAAAATTATATGTTACAAGATTAATTTTTTAAACTTTCGAAATTTGTCCTTTTTAAAAAATGTATCGATGTTTAAAAGTTCGAAAAATTAATCTTGTAACGTATCAGTTTAAAGCTTTGAAAATCCAAAACTTAATCTTTAATTTCTTTTCAAAATTTAGAAAAATAATGCGACACCGTCCATTTATTTGCTTACAAAATTAAAAACGTTGTGAGTCACCATTTTGTACAGAAACGTCGTAAAATTTCTTTGATGGCATAAATGAGTTTGTGTTTTATACCCTCTCAAATAACGTGTCATTGGGGTTCTTATTTAAAAATCCTTCCTCCGGTTTTGGGTGGGGTGGGTAACGAAAAGTACGTCAAAAGAAACTACAGGACCCTGTAAAACATTCCCCAAAGGGGTTTTTAAAAATTTGGTGGGGGGATATATAAAACTCACCCTGTATATACGTGTAATATTATATTTTATCTTGAGGTGCCAGATACTTAAATTATTAAAGTCAACAAGATGTATTATAAATTCTACCTTTTGTTCCTTAACGGCTGTTCGTTGTAACAAAATTAACATTGTACCATACATGACATGAAATTTAATCACTCACTATATCACTATTTGAGATGCCGACCACTCTCATGAGGGTATTTTAAGGCAAATATGTGGTGAAGGATGAGTGTGATGAGTGGTAGAAATGAGTTATGAGATGCAGTCTTGTTACAAACTAAGGCCGACTCTTCCTTATAATGGGTCATTAATTAGTAGCCCAATGACCAATGGAAATACAAGGACCAACGGCTTAACGTGACTTCCGAACCACGCAGGTGATGGTCTGATATTTCTAAACGATGGTGGAGTTGATGCGGGTATCATCAGATGATCACTGAGACTATCTGAGCCGCTTTAGACCTATATCATCCTCAAAACCTGACCTCCATGAAGCTGGATTACAGGACCACGCCACGAGTCCCAGTCAATCGCAGAAACCCCAACTTCCGATTGAAGTTTTACTTGTGCAAATATGGCAATTCAAAGGGGTAATTCTGCTAGTATATTCTCTACCACGTCTACAGACGATGCTTAGATGTATGTTTTATTTATATTTTAGTTCTTAATTTGTATAAACGCTAAAAGCTTATTTATTACTAAAGAAATTTGAAGACAAAAAGTTTGGACCGAACCGGGATTTAACCGGGTTTCCCGCTTGCCGGGTGGTTATGCTAAATTATGCGGTTTAGCATAACCACCCGGCAAGCGGGAGACCTGGTTCAATCCAGGTTCGGTCCAAACTTTTGTGTCTTCAAATTTTTAATAATAATTTTATTCATATTTTATAAATATTTTATTCAATATATTTTGTACACATTTAATAAATTTTCCATTTAATAAAAACATGGTAATTCACAGTTCTTTTGCTCTTTGATATGTGTCTTCTCTACTTGAAGGTTTCTTCATGTAAGTCTTGATATAGAAGTGAGCTAATAAGCACAATAGAGTAAACGCGACGAAGCTGGCTAAGTAGTTGAACATCAAGGACATCGGACATCCTTTCCAATTGATGTACAAGACGTAGACCAGGACCAGGACGAACTGGATCTAAAAAGGCACATCAGACTAGAATAAAATATGAGCAGAGGCGTCTCGAGGACCCGGCAACCCGGGCGGCCGCCCAGGGGCGCAAGGAAGGCGGCGTTTTTGGGGAGCGCTGGGTGCATACAGCTCGAAAGGGAATTCTTATAGAAAGAAAAGAAAGACTTTTAGAGAATTAACTGTACTCTGAACAAAAAGGAATTACATTTTATTAATTAACTATATGAAAGTGTGAACTGCAGCAATGCAGAGTACATTTAGACTTGCATTCGTCATTTTGTTTGTGACATGTTCCTTTCTATTTCAAGAGTTGAACAGTGCCATTATTCGTTTGAGTTGAGTAATTGTGATTTATTTGTGTAAATATGTTGGTGTCTGGAGGTGTATAGGGAAGGAAATACCATGAGCTTTCCTAAACCAAGTAGGGAAAATTTCAGAAAAGGGTGGCTGAAAAGCAACAACAAGAGGAAACCGTTTTTTAAAAAGGTTCTCAAAATAACCGGGTTTTTTTAAATTGCCTAGTGCTAGTCAGAAGGCTTTCATAAACATTGTATATAAAATATAATGCTTTCTATTCATAGTCATGTTACTTACTGGTAATGTAGTCAGTTATTTTTGTTATAGCGAGTTAACAGTAGGCCCACTTTAAAACGCTTTAAAACAGGTTGTTTCGCTTTGAAATTTCAAAAATTTCCGGGGGCCCGGACCCCACCTTGGCTTGGGGCCCACTCAGACCAATCTGGGGGCGCTGCCGTTGAGTCTGCCGAGGGCGCATACATGCTCGAGCCGCTCCAGAATATGAGAAATGAAGTTCCTTAAATTTATATGCAAGTTATTTAAACAAAAATTTGTGGAAAGGCAACAAACAATTTTGTTTAAACAATTTAGGCACTTTAAAAGAATTTGTGTGTTCAATTTTCTAAACCAAACGCAATGCTATATTTTGACACAACAGGTTTAAAACTACTACCACTTATAAGACTTTGGGATGCTTATATTAAACTTGCTGAGAGTACCCTTGCTTCGCCTCGGGGCTTTCTTAACATTGCTGTGTGTATATTTTAATAAAACTGCAAATTTAAAGTACACAAAAGTTTTCTATATAGGCCTATCCTTAGAAAGCCTATTTAGTTTACCTGTTATTTCACCATTATCTCCTTTTAAGTGTTGGCTACCTTGTGAGAGTCATATTTACTCCGCCGTTCCGGCCGTTTTAGCCTTTTGCACTTTATTTTGAGGATGTTATATGAACATCAAATGTGGCTAAAGACACACAGTGTGATTGGCTTAAACAAAGCTTCACCGCCATAGTTTCATACGATTTTGACTTATAAGCGGTCCAAAATGCCTAAACACATTTTCAGATTCCACTTTGGTCCCTTGCCGTTTGTTTCGTGGATGTTGTATGGATATAACATAGTGCTAAAGACACACTGAGTAATGAGCTAAAACCTTAAACGAAGTTTCACCGCCTGAGCCAATTTTGAGGTACAAGCAGTCCCATATGCCTTGAAAACGTTGCACACAGACAGACGGACAGGATTTTTTTCAGTCAGTTACGCCTCGCCAGTCGTGACTCGCCACCGCGGCCGCGTGAGTGGAAGAGTGGGGGACTAATTCGCCGAACACACCGCAGAGTGTGCCCGTGGAAAACACCTTTTCAGAGCCCAATTTGGATTAGCTGGAGTTCCAAAATGGCTTAAATGTTTTACATACTTACTGGCAGGACTTTTCTTAACGTCAGTTTTAGTCATTACAAAGTGATAGAAAACTTAATAACCAAATGCCGATGGATTCATTTCAATGCACAGACAAACTGAAACCAAATAAGTTAGTGTTTATCGATGTTTGCCAGTGCCTACTTTGGTCCCTGGCCATTTATTTTGTGGATGTTGTATGGGTATAAAATATAGCAAAGCACACTGCGTAATGGGCTTAACCCTTAAACGAAGTTTCACCACCATAGCTTCAGCTGATTTTGAGTTTTAAGCGGACATTAAAACCATTCTATTAAACTAATTTTAAATTAAAATTAAACTTTTGGGTCGACCACAGTAAAAAACCATGTTTATTGTAATCTGGTTGACCCAAAAGTTTTATTTTAATTTACCATGACAAACCACATAAGTTTGAAATCCAAAATCAACTAATCTTGTTTAGTTGAAAATGGAAAATTACATAGCTAAAGTACATTTATTTCAAATGTACGAGTATCATGACAAACCACATAGGTTTTAAATCCAAAATAAACTAATTTTGATAGTGAAAATGGAAAACTACAGGGCTATAGTACAACACTCTTATTTGGTTTGCTCGCTGTAAAGCATGAATCGTAAACGTACTGACGCGCCGAGGAGAGGTGTAACCCGTGGAAGTGCCGAGTTTGCCTCCACGCTGAAGCAAGCTTTCCCAGAAACCGGTTGAAGATACGACAAAAGTGCTCAAGACCATTTGTGTAGAAAATTAAATTTTAAAGCTCGTATAGGCTGTCAAAACTTAATATCTGTTACGGTTTTCTAGAATTTTACGTGACAGTTTTGTTATACATTTTAACATGTAGTGAGGTCCTATTAATGACCGCCATCTTGAAAATTATTAAATTATCAAAATGTTAATAGCCATGTGTTAACCAGGTATATAAGCCACATTCCTGTCAAATTTCATTAAAATTGGTGTACCTTGGCAACATTTTACGAAATTTCAGATTGTTTTGTCCTAATGACCCCTACAATGTTTTACATCATTTTAAAGATGAAGAAATTAGGCAGTTTTTGAAGTAATTGGACATGACAATACAAAAAGTATAACTAGTTCAATCAACCCTTGAAAATTGAAAAATCAAATAAGTAAAACATTTTTTAACTTTAAAGTCATTTAACATAAGGTAAAAAAGACTTTACGTTTTAAATCAAGTATTTATTTTATAGGAAATTTAATTTTCTTTGAAATGGTATTACTTTTATTGACATTTACACATTACTTTGGGCTTTACTGTCAGATTAACAGTGCAAAGTCGTGTAGTTAAAAGTTACATTAATATTTTCATTTCTTTTACGTCCTTTTCAACTGGTACATTTTACCAGTTGTAAAAGACGTAAAAATGAAAATATTAATGTAAAATTTGGAAAGATGAGTTTGTATCTTTATTTAAAATTATAAAATACAACTTTTTTTACTCTTGTAAAATTGTTATATTATGCGCCATTTTCATGGTATTTCAATTTGAAAAATTTAAACAAGCGCCATTTTGTTTCTGTGGGTTTTATGAAATTATGTTTTTCTAAAATTTAACTTACTACACATAAACATCCTACCAAGTTTGAGTTCAATCGGTTAAACCGTTCTGGAGATATACATTTTAACAATGAAACTAGTAATGTACCAGTTGTAAATTGACGTAAAAAGTGAAAATATTAATTAACACATGGAAAAATGAGTTTGTATCTTAATGTAAAATTGTAAAATACAACTTTCTTTACTCTTGTAAACCTTTTGTATTATGCGCCAATTTAATGGCATTTCAATTCGAAAAATTTAAACAGCCGCCATTTTGTTTCTGTATGGTTTGAAGACATAATTATTTTTCTTTATTTGCCCTTAGGATACATAAACACCATACCAAGTTTGAATGCAATCGGTCAAACCGTTCTGGAGATATAAATTTTTAAGTAAAAATACAAAATGGCGGCTACTGAGTAACGAAGAATTTTAGGACCCATGTTTATAGGGACTTTTTCATTGTTTTGCATAGGAACCCACCCCTTAAATTTGGCGCCCTATTTTCAATCACCCTGTATATTAGTATAGATTGTTTCGTATACACTTTAAATCAATGTATATTATGTTGTCAACTTTGAAAATAGTATATTTCATGATTAAGTTCTAAAGTGACACATTTTGACACGAGGTCAAGTTAACGTCCGAGGGTCAAAAAGACAGTGTGAACCGGAAGAATTAGATTATAGTTGTGACACCGGCCGCGAAAGCCTAAGAGTTAAGTTTAGGACTACAAAGTCCTCTCTACCACTCAACCTCGACCTTTTCCTAGCGTGTGCCGGACTCTTTTTGGAGGTGGCTCAAATGTAACTAAAATTAAATGAATAAATAATTAGATTATCCGTTTGTGAAACCTTGTTCCTTCAAACCCGACCAATAAATAAATAAATACATTTTCTATTGCATAATTACATTATACATGTATCGCAATCGTCAGTTATTAGAAGCTAAAATTTTCCACTCACACATATCTAGATCTCTTTCAGACATACAGAATTTTCAATCACACGATTCATTCATTCGAATTTTACCCACTTTAGCCCCGTGGTTAAATTAGTCGTTTTCTAATATGTTCTCCAGTCGTGTGCCTTAAACTCGTCGGTGCTATAAAATGCTTTGCGATCAAAACTTTTTGAGACGAGCTTTAAATGCCTTTGGCATTGGGGAACTTTAATCGAATTTGGCAACTTGTTGACGAGTTGAACTCCTGCCTGAGAAGGCAAACGTTCATGAACTACCGTTCTGTGTCTCCCAGTTCGGTAGTTCTCCCTGCCTCTAGTTTCGTAAGAGTGTATATCTATACCTCTTACGAGATCGCATTTAGTTTTGAAAAAGACATGTTTCCAAAATGTAAAGGCAGGGTAGCGTCAACATTTTTAAGTTTTTGAATGCTGGTCTGCACGACTCTCTCCATTGTAGCTTTGCAATTATTCGAACTGCTTGTTTTGCAGAACGAACAGCCTAGAAAAGTTTACATTTGTGCAACCCCACAACGCTAATCCGTAGGACAAGTGTGGGTAGATTAGTCCATAATATGCCGTCATCAGTACCTGAGTCGGGCAATATTTGGCTAGTTGTCTCAGAACATAAATGTCTGAGGCTAATTTTGAACAGACACTGTCTACGTGACAATCCCACGTCAACCCTCTGTCTAGGTGTATTCCGAGGAATTTTGTCGAGTAGACTTCTTCAATCTCAGTCTCATCCAACATAACTATTGGACTACAATCTGAGACTGTCTGTCGAAGGCAAAAATGAATGAAAGAAGATTTTTTTGGATTGGTTTTGAGGTTGAGATCACTGAAATGTTGAATTGAACTGTTGAGCTCAGTGAAAACGGTTGTTTCCAGTTCCTTGATTGATTTTGAACCGAAACAGAGAGTCGTGTCATCTGCGTACTGGACGAGT
Organism: Matsumurasca onukii; assembly: GCA_018831715.1. Classification (NCBI taxonomy): domain Eukaryota; kingdom Metazoa; phylum Arthropoda; class Insecta; order Hemiptera; family Cicadellidae; genus Matsumurasca; species Matsumurasca onukii. Next base: position 27,367,995 of record CM032064.1, read on the forward strand.
CGTCCGTGTTGTACCGATGAGCCAACGTCGTTGACGTAGATCAAAAATAGTAAAGGACTAAGTATGGAACCCTGGGGTACTCCATAGCTCAACCCCCTCTCAGTTGATCTGACGTCTGAAATTCCTACAAATTGTTTCCTATTACTAAGATATGATTCAAGCCAGTTGTGTGGCACCTCTTATCCCGTAATATTCCAGTTTGCGAAGCAGAGTGCCGTGATCCACACAGTCGAAAGCTTTTGATAAATCGAGAAAACACTTAGTGTTTGTCTTCGACTCTCAATATCTTCTACTATCATCTCGACTAGACGGACGACTGCGTCCACTGTCGATTTTCCGCTTCTGAACTGAATTGGTTTGATGATAATAGGTTTTGCATTTCCAAAAAGCTTGCGAGCCGAATGAGAAAAACCTTCAAAACCTTGCTGAAAGCCGGTAAAATTGAAATTGGGGTGTAGTTTTGGATGACAAAGGGTCTCCCCTTTTGAAGATTGGTGTGACTTTAGCTGTTTTGAGGGAGAAGGGAACAGTCCCTGAGCAAAAGAGTGGTTAACCAAATGCTTCAACGGTCTCAATAAGTGCTTGAGCATTGCTTAAGGAGAAACATGGTTTGTGTCGTTTGACTTTTGTTGAGAAGTCTCTTATTACTCTGGCAATTTCTCCTCCGTCACCGGGGCCAGAGCCATTGAGGCTGTTGGACTCGGGGTGGAAATCAAGGGAGCTGACTTTTGGCTGACCTATACCTTGGTCAGCTCCCACTGAAGCAAAAAATTTGTTAAATTCGTCAGCAACCCTAAGGGATCTTTGACTTGTTCATTGGCAATTTGAAGTTCTATTTGTTTGTCTGTTCGTGGGTTTTATTGTTAATAATGGCCCATGCTGTTTTGAAATATTTTGGACGTGAGCAGTGCACTAGTGACATCGTAAGCTTTTGCAGCCTTGATGACCTTTCTATAGATTCTTTTGTAATTTTGAAAGAACAATTTAAAATCTCCATTTAACGTGTGCTTTTTATTTCGGAGTAAAATAAATTTTTCTCTCGAAACTAGAATACCTTTGGTAATCCATTTGCACTGTTGAGGCTTCAGGTTTTGTTGAATTTTTTGAGGGGACAGCTCACGTTTAAGTGAAAGTTAAAGGTTTCTTGGAACTTTTGAAACTGCTGTTCAACGGGATCACCAAATTTAGAAAACTCCACGTTTCTCTCTCGAGGAGATAGTTGAGAAGTTGAATGTTTGTGGGCCTCGTGTCTCTGATTGTTTTTGCTTGTTGGATCCCGTTTTGGCTCATGACCACCTATGGTGACCTGCTGGCCGTAGTGGTCTGCGATAGCTGTGTTGATCACGGCTACCTGTATGCCCGTCATGTTTGTGACAACGTTGTCAATGGCTGTTGCGGAGTGACCGGTCACCCTGGTTGGTGTGTTGATTGACCATTCCAGGCCAAAAGACTTAAGTAAGTCTCCAAAACGTTTTGTCATGGGGTTCTTGACATCTAAAACATCGATATTGAAATCCCCCATGATCACAAAGTTCTGACATTTTTTTGTCAAGTCTGACAACAGTTGTTCAAATTTTGATAAAGAAGATTCTAGGTTCGCGCTGGGAGATCTGTACAATCCGATGATTGTCAGCTGCGATAATTTTGTTTGAACTTTTACTCCTGCCCATTCGAGAATTTTGTCTGTTGGGTCCGTCAATTGTGTAAGGAGCAGGAGTTTTTGAGGAAACGGCCAAACCTCCCCTTTGGTGGAGGTGCGGCAGGAAATTAGCCAATTGATAATTTAGAATTTTGAAGCTATTAATGTTATATTCGTTGAAACCGTGTTCAGTAACCACGAGTAAATCGGGGTTGAGTTCCTCACACAAGAGTTAGCTCATCCCCTTATTTGTTGCCATTTGTGCATTTTGGTGCACTAATGACATTTGATTAAAAAATGTGGATTCGATGTTGGGTTTTGATTTCGAAGTTGGGGACCTATCATTGGTGTTTGGGTGCTAAAAGTGGGGTCCCTAAAAAAGTTGCAAAGGTTTTTGTCTGTTGAGCCCTACTGCCTCCGCAAAGGTTTTCTCCAGGGGTGATGGTCACGGTATTGTCCATTTTCTCGGGTGTAAGTGCCAACGGCTCACTGGTCCCTCTTGACACAGGCGGAGAAGTCATCTTGCGGAGCGCCTCCATGAGTAGAGAGGCCAGCAGACGTTTGCCCCCAATCGCAGGTGCATCCCATGTGAAGTAAAGAAGCCGTGTGATCGTGTTTATGTTGAGGAACACAACGTTGTCAAGACGACTGCAGAGCTCTTCTATATAGTGGTTGGCGGCTGCTACGTCCTCATTGACGGGGCTCTTCAACCTGAGGTCATGTCTATGTGGTATGGACGGGACTAAAACTGGGCAAGACTTTGAAGTCATTCTTCTCAGGACAGTCTCAAGGTGTTCGTAGATGTCACGTCCTCCGTCTTCTGCCACGTCATTGGTCCCGGCGATGAAGATGCAGCATCCGTCTTCCGGTGTTGTTTGTATACCAAGTTGTTCAAAGCCATTTTGACGAGACACATAATAATACTGATAATCATAAATTCACCTTATACAATACAATACATACGTGGACGAACACTGGGATCCCTGTAACACAGAACATAAATCACACCCTACAATATTTATAAATGGATTTTGGAGCTTGTTAATTACGATGATTTAGGTTTATAGTATTTTTGAATTTGGAAAAACGAAAATTTACATTAGAATAATAATTAATTAGTTAACCTGCGAGATATATGGTTTGGCCTCGGCTCGGGACCAAAGACGAGCTAAATTAGCAAGACATACTCACAGTACGATGGTCTGGCCACAACTGGCCGTAGACGCCTCTCCCTTCGCTTCCTGTCCTACGTCACTTACCTGCATGGTGCTTTCCTATTGGTTGGCTTCCTCTACCCGTTCTGTACATGTGACGTTACCTATGGTGGCGGTACAAGCGTTACCGTTTAGTCATTTAACAAATGTAAGTGGTGACTGCGGAGATCGAACCATTTCCACTGCCTAGGTAGTATATATAAGTAAAAGTAAGTAAAAGAGCAACTACATGTTTACCATTTGCATTGTCAGGTAGACTTTCCACCATAAATATTTTTCAACTGAGGGAATGTAGACAGCAAATAATAGCTGTACATGACTGAATGGACAAAGGCATTGGCAGAAATAGGAAGAAACCATGTATAGCTGGAACAAATAAAACATACATTTTAAGACATATCCGACACAATACGGTTAATTTATTGATTTTCAATAAAATAAAAGAGGTTTTATTTACCTGCTTTAAATTAGACAACATTTTTCAATAAAGTATTAGTAACTTTTACAGTTCTGTTTTAATGCTTTAAGTTGGGCCCTATGTACTTATTTATGAATTGATTTGAAATGGAGTTAAACTAATTTTTGAATGCATAGTTTACAATAAATTAACAACAGCTGATTGGTGTGTTTAGAAATAAATTAATTGTTAACTTTCTTTATATTAGAACACCTAGGCTAGTGAATTAAAAACAGTTGATTTTAATTGAAATGTTTTCTAAAAATTTCATCGTAACTTTTACAGTAATTGAGGAGGTAGCTGAAAAACGACCCGAGTCTAAAACCTGTTTTGAGATAATCAACTTTGAAAGTTAAACTTATAATTTGTATTTTTACTACAGTATAAAGAAATTTGTTAGAAAGACTAACTCATTTAGTTTAAGCATATTTATTCCAAATATTGACACAATTTAATTTCGATCAAAATAAAATGGATTAATGAATTTAATTTAGATTACATACTGAACAAATATTAAACTAAAACCAGGCTGACACGCAGCTAAACGCTTACGTACCGTTTGTGGTATGAGTGAAATTAATTTCCTTTGTAATTTGCTCTACAAATTTTCCGTTCACAGCCTCTGCAGTTTACTGTGAGTACTATTTGCCTCAGACTTACGTATTCCTTTACTGCAAGTTTTATTACATATCTAGTAACGATGAGAAATTTCAAACCCATTGAAATAGGACTATTCATTCCAATGTTATAGAAAAAATTAGCTTTTGGCCGCCATTTTGAAAGGACGCAATGGATTTGTATAATAATTGGTATATTGATGGATATTTTCAAAACATATTTATTTATTTCAAGTTTTATCAAAATCGAGCGAAATTTACTGTTTTAAACCTTAAAACTTATATCTTAGAGAAAACCTCCCTCTAAAAGGGTACTGGCTGGTGGTTCGATTCTCAGGCTTACGAACCTGACTAATAAATTTACAAAAGATGCATTTGTTTCAAATTTCACGCAATTCAGACAAAAAACTGCGACCTGTCCAGAGCACACACATACATACGTTTCAAGTGTTTGGAAGACACCATTCTTTATAGAAGTTACAGCTGTTATATATGCGTTTGCCTGGTGACATTTAACATCAAGCCTCAATCTGTCTAGCGTTAATACCATTTATAACAATAAGTAAATGATGTCATTAGCAAAACAGTAGCATGAATAAAAGAGTTAGCCATTATTTTGACTACTGTAAAAACTGGCTCCTATGATTTTTTATGTGACTCATAATTTAAGGGGATAAGACCCTACGCCGAAACTATCGGCCTATATCAATAACTCCAATTACTTTAGGTATTTGTGTCCCTTATAAATTCTCAACTAAGCTTGTATTATGAATCTAACAAAATAATTAGCAATAAACAACATGGATTTCGCAAATGATATATCTTTATTTCATTCCTATCCTGACTTGAGTCATCTTGAGTTAGATGCTGACATGGCCCATAATTCAGTGTTGATTGGTTGTCATCTAATAGATTGCTCTGCAGTACGGACAACTCAAAAGATCATTCTCAGTTTGTGAGCCTCTGATAAGCAGAAGTCCGTCAAACTACTAGGTATCAACATCGACGATAGATTGACCTCGAGAGTGCATATAGACAACATCTGAAAAAGAACTTCAGAGTCTCCTTCCTAATGTAGAAGTTAAGAGATGTCATCAGTCAAGATTATCTAGGAGCTGAATACGAGTATTTTGCCTTCTTTATCCTGTGGGGACACTCTTGCGCTGTGAATGACATTTTCATCTTATCCAAAAAGTATAATCAGAAATATCTACAGATTGGGTTGGCTAGAGCATTGCCGACCTCTTATTATCAAACTAAAATTCTTGTCTGTTATTAATACATAAGATATGTCACCTACTGTTACATACTAAATTAAACATTACATAGTTCAACACAGCACTATATTGCAATTTATTCTACTTTGATGTACTAAGGCATAAGCCTTATTAGGATGCACCCTGTATATGTTCTTAAATATATACCGAATTAGATGTCAGTTCACTTACATTTGAAGTAGACTGTTATAAGCCACACAAAGAGTACCATAATACAATGGTGGTACACATGTAGAAAGCTCACGTGAGAATTCCTTTGAAGGATCATGAACACCTGGAACATAGTTGTTGTAAATAAGCTGACTTTATGTAACGTGGTACACTCATACAGGTAGGTAATAAAATGCTGCTATATTTTTGATAACTAGGGGTGAAGTTGGTTGCCCCAAACTATTAAATGTTAGTCTCGTCAAAAATCAGTTAAACTAATTTCAAGTTTCAAGATTAATCCCTAAGACTTCTTTTAAAACATAGAAAGACAGAGAATGTTAACCTCAAAAATTTATTTGTATCATAATATGTAAATAACTTTGTTTCAATAAGTAAAACCTTAACTCTTAAACTTCCACGGCCGGTGTCACATTAAGCCTTAGAGCCTTAGACTTCCGGCTTACACCGCGTCACAGTTGAAATATAGTTACAACCGTTTCGATCAGGCTGTGGAGAGTCATCCTACCTTGTCTCAGCCAGTCAACAAGCTACTGAGGATGTCTCCTCAGCGAGGTCGAAATGTTTTAACCTCAGTAAGGCCCATTCTCCACGAGCGGGTAAAACGCGACCGTTTGCCGGCGCTCCCGCTCGAAAGTTTTGACTATTCTCCACGAGCGGTTGATTGAACGCCGGCAAACGGCGACCAACCCGCGAGCAAACCGCTCTCCCATTCTCCACGGGCAGGCAAAACACGACTGTTTGCCGGCCTGACTATTTTACAGTATTATCGAATGTACATTGCTACATTTTATGACAGACCACCATATTCTAGCTAGGTTTATGGAATATCTTAATTAATTTTGTATCGTCTATTTTTTTCATTATAAAAAACTTTTATAATTAGTATATTTCTAAGATTGAAACAAGTATTAAACTATTTAATTACTTAACCTAACCTAACCTAAAATATTTAACTAGGTAATTCAGCTTAAATAAAATTCAAAATTAAATTATGTGTTATTTATTAAACTACTAGCAAAGGGACCAAGAAAATAGTTTAGATTTTACAAAAAAAACTTTTCAGTATCAAACATTTTACAACACTCAGTTCACTATGCCGGTCTATTGAGCACTGATGGCAGTGATGAGGCGGGTGAACAGCGCGCAAACCGCTTCGTGGAGAATAGCAGGCGGTTCACCGGCGCGCTGTTGTGACGCCTCCTCGGGCGTGCGACCCGCTCACCCGCCTGCTCACGCGTCCTCCCGCGACCGGCAACCTGCTCGTGGAGACGGCTCCATTTAAACCCATTGGTTCTGTTACTCGCGCGGTTCAGACGCCGGCAAACGGTCGCGTTTTACCTGCTCGTGGAGAATGGGCCTAACTATATTTCAACTGTGACGCGGTGTAAACTAAGACTTCCTTAGATCTTAGTAAGTAAAACCTCCTGTACATTTAAATGTTTGAGTGTGTTATTAACTAAGCCTTCTGAAATTTGCCATATTGTACAGGCAATGCACAAAATGGTTCCACATAGACTGTCTTAAGTCAACATGGAAATGTGAATCATGTAAAACACTTTCATCAACACTAGAAGATCTAGAAAACGACATCATAAACTTGACTTCTGAAGACTGCCTGGACGAAAGCACAACTTTGGTCCTCGCAGGCAAAGCCGGCAGCCTGCTAATAGCTGAAAATAAAGATCTCAAACAAAACTGCATGAAGCAAGTCTTTTAGAATCTGAATTACAAAACTAACTGGAAGACCAAAAAGCTTTAGAAGACACAATAAAAATTCAAATATATAAAGTCACTGACCTAGAAAGCCAGCTAAATTTACAAAAACATATTTTGAGCAAAACTACAAAAGGAAATTTGTTTTAAAAAATTATCCAACTAGCTGAAATTGAAAGAAATAGTATAAATATCCCAATTGACCATTTTATGAACACGATAAAAACATTAGAAAAAAGACTGTATCCCTAGAATGAGCTGGGGAAACAAAATCAAAATTCTATACAGAATTCAACTCTTTGAATGACCTGTTGGAATCAATAGAGATTAAAAACAGTTTTTTGGAATCAAGAGTTGAAAAGAAAGATATTTTGCTTACCAAAGTTGAGACTGAAAGTGAGAAATTTAAGCAGGAAGTAGCACAGCGAGAAGTAGCTCTGACTGATCAACTATCTGACCTTTTGCCTCATACAGACTGCATGAGAAGTCCTTCAGGGACATTCACAAGTGAATGACAACGTAGCTAATGATCCAGAAGACAAAGAAGAATCTGAATCTCCCCGCAAAAAATTAAGATTTACATTGCATGAAAAGTAGGAACAGAGGCCAAGAAGAGGCTACCTGCTTGCAATCAAGACTTCCAACAGTGCCGTCAATATTGAGTGCCACGAATTACATGGCTGAGTCCAACATTCTGCAACCAAGCTCCCGGGTGATGCGATCAACCACCAGCACCACATCACACGTGACTCCCGCAGCAGAGCCAAGCTACCTGCAACTGCGGTCTCCGGTGATGCCATCAA
>CM032064.1:27375985-27398188 GCA_018831715.1 Matsumurasca onukii
TTAGTTTTAACAACTATGGGATACGTTAAATCAGAATCAAGAATCTTTATTGCAACTTTCATCATCTTTACATGAAACATAGTCACTTAGTAATTAACAATGGAAATTCTTACAACTAGTAATATCAAATTTCGATTGTAATTTTATTGTAATACTATCACAGATTTTTATTAGCATTTTACATGCTGAAAATGAAAAGGTTAAAATTTAAAAACTTATAACTAGTATCACTAATTATAATTAAAGCTTTATTAGACTGAATATGGCGAAATAAATAAATAAATAAGGTTAAAATCTAAAATTTTTATTTATGTTGTTTAAAACCGTTAAACAATAGTAAGGGATTTCCAATTAACCAATCATTAACTTTTAGATTTACAAATCTTTTGAAAGTTATAAGATAGGAGTTACTTGGTAGTTTGTTGAAAAAATTTAACAAAATTGATTTTGAAGACTCACCTGTTTTACTAACCTGTGTGTTGGTACATCCAGTTTTCCTCTTCCTCTAGTAATGTGTTGTTATTATTGGAACCTGTCTGTATTGGAACAATTCTGTAATGTTTAATTTATTATTTTATTTATCAACGGTTTACTTTGTTTAACATTGTATATATGGAAATATAGTAATTTTGATGAAAGAGTTACCACCACAATATACAGCTTCTATTACATACACAATGTCATGTTTTCAATCTACTGCTACATTTCTCTCTTTTTTTATTTTTTTCTTCTTTTATGAGAAGGTTTATTTTCAGTAGTATAAGTAACATTAAAATGCAATCCATCACACATGCATAAATATATACCAAAATGTAAATATCTACTATAACATCGTACAATTTGTAAATTAATATTAATACATTATGATATAGCCTAAATAAAGATAGAATTTAGCGTGTATTACTATGTGATATATATGTATAATTAAAACTGTCATGATTCTAAGTTTGACAAAAAGAAGTCGCATGCTCCAAGCTTACAACCCTCTGCACATGTTCTGATTATACTTTTGGATGAAAGAAAATATAAGCACTAAAGTTAGGGAGAATTCAATACGAGATGTGTCATTGAAAGAGAAGGCAAAGTACATCTCTTAATATTCCTACTGATGACATTCTGAACTTCCACATTAGATAGAGAACTTTAGATTTCTTTTACATATGCTGTCAATATCACTCTCCAGTTCAATCTGTGTCGGTGTCTTACATGCTGATTTTTACTGAACCAACACTACCGGTGATGACTTTGAGCAGTGATCATGTCGAACTGTGTATCATTTACTGATCGTATTACGACCATGGTGATTACACCATGGTCGTGATGGCTACTATCACCGATTAGGCGAAGCAGCATCTAGTGGTACCGGTCACGCACTTTAACCTCTTGGCTCTTGTCTAGGAACTCTACGATTTCTTACAGTGGGTTTAGTCAGTGCTGAGATTGTCGGTGTGGATTCAGACGCATGGTGTAATGGTTGAACGGACAATACACGTGATTTAAAATGGATTAGCAAGTTTTAATTTGTTTAGAATTCGTATATATTGATCTGGTCAGTACACTTCGTTGCATTACAGACCTTTACAATATGATACTGTACTTCTTAAGCTTCAATGGCTATACAATGGTGTTTTAAATACTGAAATTAAACCATTAGGTTTATTTATTAAACATGAAAACCACCAAGAAGTATTTTACACTGGTACAAAGTTACTAGTAAAATTATGCAATTTCTTTTAAAAGATCTAAATGTTTAAGCGATTGTATAGCAAATATACCACTTTGCTGTATTTTACTAAATTCCTCATATTATAATAAAACATGCTTCAATGTAATAAGAAGCTTCTTTTCACATTCAATCGGCTGCTTTACAAAATTAGTACAATTCACCTACATGAAAGAAAAAATCATGTTAATTACATATTCAAAAGATACCAAATATAATCTAGTATATTGGAAAAAGCAATAAGGATACTGTTTCAACTTTGGAAAGAGATGGTGGTACTTTCCAAACTCTTTGCACTAACTAGCGAGATGCGGTCTCGTGGTACCATCGCGGCTTGTACCTACTAGACTACTAGAGTACACAGTAGAGTACAAAGCTAGGCCTCAGGCCTCTCCCTGTGTAGAATATCTTACTTGTTTTGTCACACGTGTCAGTGAGTGTTTCACTCAGTAGGTCTTTACGGCTTAGCGTGACTTCCGATTTACGGGGAGTGGCCATCGTGAAAAGATATCACTGCGCCTAAGAGTCGAACCCGGGCCGGTTTGGTGCAAAGCTGCCCTATTATCAGGTTTTATAGCGTTTTTAGCCAATCAGTTTTATCTGTCAAGTCTTTTAAACCGATCTTGATATCTTTATTGATGTTGATTCTTTGCAACTGTTGACTCTGCCATGTCTGAACATTTTTGAGTCTATTCGATTCCGTATGTATGCAAGGCCATGGCTTGCACAAGTATGAGACAAGAGGCAGGGACAACCGAACTGGGCAAAACAGAACGCTAGTGTTTTAAAGCCTACCATATGAAGCGGGTGTTCAATTCATCAACGATGGGCGGATAGTGTTTTGCCGTTCGAAATAAGAGCGGAGGGGTTAAGAGATATCCGTTCGAATAATGACAGGAACAAGCAGATAACTGCCAGTATCGCGGCACGGCGTAGACTACAAGGCTACAGGCGTGCGGCGGGATGGTATCGTGAATCAGCAGATAACTGCAGTATCACGGCGCGACTAGGCTACAAGGCTACAGGGCAGTGCGGCGGAATGGTATCGTGAATCAGCAGATAACCGCGAGTATCACGGCGCGACTAGGCTACAAGCTACAGGCAGTGGCGGGAATGGTATCGTGAATCAGCAGATAACTGCGAGTATCACGGCGCGACTAGGCTACAGATACAGGCAATGTACTAATCTAATGAATCAGTAGATTAGTTAAAGCTACAGGGCAGTGCGGCGGAATGTATCGTGAATCAGCAGATAACCAGAGTATCACCGCGCGACCAGGCTACAGGGCAGTGCGGCGGGAATGGTATCGTGAATCAGCAGATAACTGCGAGTATCACGGCGCGACTAGGCTACAAGGCTACAGGGCAGTGCGGCGGGAATGGTATCGTGAATCAGCAGATAACTGCGAGTATCACGGCGCGACCAGGCTACAGACTACAGGCTAACAGTAGATTAGCTACAGCTACAGGGCAGTGGCGGGAATGGTATCGTGAATCAGCAGATAACCGCGAGTATCACGGCGCGACTAGGCTGGCTACAGGGCAGTGCGGGGAATGGTATCGTGAATCAGCAGATAACTGCGAGTATCACGGCGACTAGGCTACAAGTGCGGCAATGTACAATTCAATGAATTCAGTAGATTAGCTACAAGGCTACAGGGCAGTGCGGCGGAATGGTATCGTGAATCAGCAGATAACTGCGAGTATCACGGCGCGACTAGGCTACAGGGCAGTGCGGCGGAATGGTATCGTGAATCAGCAGATAACTGCGAGTATCACGGCGCGACCAGGCTACAGGGCAGTGCGGCGGAATGGTATCGTGAATCAGCAGATAACTGCGAGTATCACGGCGCGACCAGGCTACAGGCTACAGGGCAGTGCGGCGGGAATGGTATCGTGAATCAGCAGATAACCGCGAGTATCACGCGACTAGGCTACAAGGCTACAGGGCAGTGCGGCGGGAATGGTATCGTGAATCAGCAGATAACTGCGAGTATCACGGCGCGACTAGGCTACAAGGCTACAGGGCAGTGCGGCGGGAATGGTATCGAATCAGCAGATAACTGCGAGTATCACGGCGCGACTAGGCTGGCAGTGCGGCGGAATGGTATCGTGAATCAGCAGATAACTGCGAGTATCACGGCGCGACCAGCAGGACAGGGCGTGGCGGAATGGTATCGAATCAGCAGATAACTGCGAGTATACGGCGCGACTAGGCTGCTACAGGCGCGGCGGAATGGTATCGTGAATCAGCAGATAACTGCGAGTATCACGGCGCGACTAGGCTACAGGGCAGTGCGGCGAATGTATCGGAACGCAGATAAGCGAGTAATACGGCGCGACTAAGCTGGCAGGGCAGTGGCGGGAATGGTATCGTGAATCAGCAGATAACCTGCGAGTATCACGGCGCGACTAGGCTACAAGGCTACAGGGCAGTGCGGCGGGAATGGTATCGTGAATCAGCAGATAACCGCGAGTATCACGGCGCGACTAGGCTACAAGGCTACAGGGCAGTGCGGCGGGAATGGTATCGTGAATCAGCAGATAACCGCGAGTATCACGGCGCGACTAGGCTACTGCTACAGGGCAGTGCGGCGGGAATTGTATCGTGAATCAGCAGATAACGCGAGTATCACGGCGCGACTAGGCTACTGCTACAGGGCAGTGCGGCGGGAATGGTATCGTGAATCAGCAGATAACCGCGAGTATCACGGCGCGACTAGGCTACAGGGCAGTAGTGGCGGGAATGGTATCGTGAGTTTGCAGGAATCACGCGTACCAACACATCTCCTATCATATATGATTGATGTTTTAGATATTTTTGGCGGCAATCTGTTGAATTATACTTTGCACACCTGATTGTTCTGATTGTGACGCACGTGACAAACCCATCAAAGTTGTTTTCACAAGTCCAATAATTTTCTGTTCATTTTTAGCTAGCAGGTTGTTATTCACCATTAAAGTTAATTACATTGAAAGTATATACACTTTGCTTTTTGCTGAAATAATAAACAAAGTTATTAGGCCTACTAGATTAGACAAGATATATAAATAGCATTCAATTTCTAAATTACTCAGTAATTTAATCAACATAGTAATTCAACATGGTTTGTTCAGTGTTGAGAGAACTAAACAAATCGTTCTGAAACATTTGGGAGAGAAGTTCAAATATTTCTCCCTTTTAATTTCAAATGTAAATTAATCTTTCACGTGTATGTTTTACCTGTAGCGGCCAGGTCGATATTCTTGAAAGCTTTAGAATCGTACCAGCTTCAACTTGAAAATGGTTCATCGTAAATTAAAACATTAGGTACTCTTAACTCCTTCCTCACATACTCAGAAAGAATGGGATCAGTAGGTTAAACCCACCTCCCCAACAACAGTCTAAACATTTTTGAAATTTTTAGGCCAATTTTTGATAAGGACAATTTTTTCATTGATCACAAGTTGAAATGTTTTTTGAAAGAAAGGCCCCAATAAGTAGGTTTACCCCTTAAAGTGTCTTCAGTGTATAGAAATTTCAATGGCATCTTCCTCATTTTACCTTTATGTGCATCTTTCCCTTAGCGTTTCACCTAAGCTTAATCAATTAAAGGAGTCCTCCATCACAAGTTCATGACAGAGTGTGGGGTGTAGCTGGTTGTATTTTAAAACTTTTTTTAACTTAAATCACAATCAAGAAAATGACAGATTTTCTTAATAAGCTAAGTGTTGTTCTATATTGGTCAAACCGTTACTGAAAGTGTGTTGTCTTTTTTAGTAATTCATTGACAACGATTAGTTTGTTATAAACGAAACACATGTTCAAACTATAAACCCAACCTCACGAATTGTAATTGAATTGTGACAGGATAGTTTGGGGGCTTGGTTGGGCTGATAGCTGTAGAGGGCACTTCGAGACAGAGAACATCTTGACCGTACCTTCATTAATAATTTACTTTGCAGCTATTTATATTTTTCAAAATCAAACAAAATTCATAAACATTCGCCACAATATAAACACAAGGAACCAATCACAACTAACGCCTCAAATTATGTTTAATTTGGAGCTTTGCAGAAAATCAATTTTTTATCAAGGTATAAATTTATTTAATAAACTTCCAGGCGAAATTAAACAATTACCTAGCCTAGATATGTTCAAACGCAGACTAAGATATATTCTCTCGAAGGGTCCCTTATAGTTTGTCAGAGCTTGACATTTTCTTAGCCCCCTTATTAAGCTATTTTAAACTGTCTTAGTTTATTTATAGAATTTAAGAGTTATTTGTATATTTATTGAGATATTATGCCTGACTTGCATCGAAATGTAATGTTACATATTATGATGTTAATAAAGAATTTAATTTGAATTTTGAATTGTATTTAAAATATACGAAACATGATTTTAACAATGACGAGACCGGCCCGGAATTCTCTGTACATTCAAACGAGGGTTTTATCTTTAACCTTGGTCCTCAAGGATTAAATTTTTTAAACTAGTGTGAAGTTCTCTATAATCAAACCAAGTGCCCCAAGTTAGGTTTGTCTAGAAATATGCTCGGAACTAATAATGGATTAATAGAACGCTTTAAGTTCATCACAACATCCTAGAACTCTAAAATATAGAATGTTGATGACGTTTATGTTAACGACTACCACAAAGTTACCTATTGCATGTATATACAAATAAATATATATAGCTTATTGTTGTATAAAGAATAGTACACTGTAACTCTACATTTTAACTTGAAAACCTTTATTCTGCACTCCCCACTCTCATTTATCACTCCTCACCTTTTACTCCCTCACTCACCTCACTCCACTCCTCTATCATCACTCTTAACTCCCACCACCCACTCACCTCTTACTTCTCACCTACTCCCTCAGTACACCCTCACTCTACATTCCTTACTACCCTACCCGCACTCCCACCTCACTTTCACTCCGCACCTTCTTCACACCTACTGCTCACCCTCACCTCATACCTGAGGAGAGGAGAGTTTTGAATTCTGCTTTAAACTGAATGCTTCAGATTAGCTAGTTACCTTATTTTTAACAATGTTGTGAGATTGAGATGTGTATGTTTGGTGCAGATGGCGGGTCCGGTGTAAAGGAGCCCCCCCTGGCTGGTGACCCCGCCTCAGCCGCCCCCACCTGCCTCCTATCACTGCCCTCCGCCCTCGCCCTACAACCTCCACCATGGCTAAGCTCGAGTGAGTATCAGTGTATCACTATCAGTACTGTATTCTACATTGTCGCACAATTTAGACAACCAGTGTCTAACTTACCCCTCACCGTCACCATGCTGCAAACGGCAAATTCTACAGTGCCTCTTTGGATCTTTGCATAACTTGGATCAAAAATTTTACACCTTTTATCATTTCTGTTTTTGAAAGGTTTAACTTTGATTTTTACAAATTTTGTTTATCTAAGAGCTGAAAGTTAAATTGTGTTAAAACGCAGAATATATGTCCGTTTATGTTGTGGTATTTTGAACATTATTGCCCTTAACTTCCATCTTTGTTTTATACTTAGCTGTTCCAAGTTTTATACAAAATAGCACGAAAGAGACCTAACTAATAAAACAAGAAACTCATTTGTCACGTATATTTTAATTGCAATCTAAAATTACCACTTCATAAGAAAAAAGAGAAATTTGACTGAAGCTTGAAAACCAATTAAATGGCTTGCAGCCAATAAAAACTCTCTTTATTTAAATCGTCAGATATTCAGTTTTTCTTTTGAACTGATTGCTTTCGCAGATTTTCAAAACTGTAGTCCATAGTTTGTCTTTGGGTTTCCAATCAATTTCAAACTAAACTCTTTAATATTAAAATAGCTTATCTTGGAATTTCCGGCCAACTGTAACAATTACTCTCTACGTTTCTGGCAGTTGGAAACTCACTAAGATCTAAGGCTTCAGTTTTACACCGCGTCACAAGTTGAAATATAATTACTGCTAAACGTTTCGACCTCGCTGTGGAGAGGTCCTCAGTAACTTGTTAACTGGCTGAGACTGGATTGGCTGGCCGTGGCGTCTCTTATATACCCAATGGGTAAACCTGAGATAAGCAATTTTAGAGTTGATCCCAGCCACTATTATAAACATTCAATATTTAAATTTAATACCAATACAGCATTAAACCAGAAACGATCAAACCACTTTATAATTTCAAGTTGGGCTAAACTTGTTGGGTATTGAAATGAGTGGAAGTTAAATGAAAAGTATGTGACATTGCACCAAATTACTATGCAACTTGCACCGACCCTTTTTTGGAACTCTCCGTGTAACCGCACTTCCCCATTTATTCCAATGTTGAAGAAACTAACACAAAACTTCACAAGGTAAATGCAAACTTACTCGCCTTGTCGAGAGGGATAAGATCAAGTAGTATATAATCAACTACTCAGATCATATTCCTAGCCAATTTTGACACAAATCACTTTTGCAGAAATGTTATACTTACAAACAAATATAGCTGACAACTAAAACCTCCACTTTACAATTGAATTAAGAACTATTATCATATTAAAACGATTAACCAAAAAGATTAGATATTAATTACTGTAACTAGGAACTAAGGATGTTAACATCTGGGACATTTTGATTTGTTACCAGCTGTTCTCAGCATTCAGTGTGAGTCCAACACTTCCCCAAACACACTACTGAACCTGTCGGTGGTAATGGCTAGGTATAATTTGATAATTTATACAGAGTTGAAAGTCTGGAATATATATTTATATTTTAGTTTCGTACATATATTTTATACACCAATTTTCTTTTCTGTTAATTTAATTTCTTTGTACCTTTGATAACGACTAAACGTCGAAATATAAGGGGCTTTGTTAACTTGCAAATTAATAAAATATAGCCTATATTTGCGCCCAGCCTAACCTAATTTATAAATAAAATAAGTTTTCTTTTACATTGCAATGAATCCATCGGTTTTGGTTATTTGATGGTTATATACTTTGCAAAGACCGAAACTGGCGTCAACAAAATTCCTGTCTGACTGTCTGTAACGTTTTATGGCATCTTGGACCGCTTAGAACTCAAAATCGGCTGAAGCTGTGGAGGTGAAACTTCGTTTAAGGGTTTAGCCCATTAGGCAGCGTGTCTTTAGCTATACTTTATACCCATGCAACGTCCACAAAATAAATGGTGATGGAACAAAGTGGATACTTAACACATGTTTAAGGTATATTGGACCGCATATAACTGGAGAACGGCTGAAAATATGGTAGAGAAACTTCGTTTAAGGGTTGAACCCATTACACAGTGTGTTTTTACCTATATTTTGTATCCGTACAACGTCCACAAAATAAATGGCGAGGGACCAAAGTGGGCACTATAGCACGTTTTTACGGCATACTTGACCGCTTATAACTGAAAATCGGTTTGAAGCTATGGTAGTGAAACTTTGTTTAAGGGTTTAATCCATTACGCAGTGTGTCTTTAGCTATTTACAATATGGGTACCCACTAAGAAAAAATCCTTCTAAATTCAAAAATTTAGGTGAGTTTTTTAGAGGTTTAATTTTGGGAAAACTACCTCAGAATTTCTTCACTTTGAACACTGGGAATTTCTTCACTTAGACATTCTGAGCACTGGACAAATTTCCTCACTTCCACATTCAAGGCACTGGGCAAAAATTAAATACTTTTGAACGGTGCGGGTTAAACGCACCAAATTTTACCGGCCTTTTTTTGGTCTATAAACTAATTTTCTAATTAGTTGTTGGCCCGATGGCGCCAGTGGGGTGCAACCAGTTAGGGGTTAGTAGAACGGATATTGCAGATGGCTATATAGTTAAAAATATGTTTTTTTAACACAAACAATGTCGAAAACAGCATTTCCCATTTCGACATTATTTAATAGCAGTTCTGTTGGCACTTGCTAGGTACTTCACGCTACTTATTCTACTCAATTTAGCCGCCATTTTGTATTTTTCACTTAAAGTTATATCTCAGAACGCTTTTACCGATTGCATTCAAACTTACTAGGGTGTTTTATGTGTCACAGATAAACAGAAAAAGATTATTTCAAAAATTTACAGAAACAAAAATGGCAGCTATTAATTTTCAGAATTAAAATACCACCGTAAAAAGAAATAAATTGCATAATAAAAAAATTTACAAGATTAAAAAAAGTTGTATTTTTTAATTTTACATAAAGATACAAACTCATTTTTCCAATTTTACATTAATACTTTCGTACACGTTGATTTTACCTGGTACATTACCGGTTTTCATTGTACAAATTTATATCTCCAGAACGGTTTAACCTGTGCATTCAAACTTGGTAGGGTGTTTATATTGTAATAAGTTTAGTTTAGAAAAACTTTATTTCATAAAACCCACAGAAATAAAATGGCAATATTTAAATTTTCAAATTGAAATACCATGGTTTTGTTTTTATAATACAAAAATTTGCAAGAGTAAAAGGTAGAATTTTATCGGGTTGAAAGACCTGTAACAGTTGCAACAATATTGTGAAATTTGGAAAAATGAGTTTGGCATCTTTATGTAAAATTATAAACATATTGTAAGTATATTATACCCGTTTTCGCCCGGTATTTCAATTAAGAAACTAGTAATACCATTGTTTCAACAATGTTTATGAAATAACATTTTTCTCTAAGGAGAACTTATTACACATAAACACCTAAGTGGTACAATCATTAAGCTAAACCTGAACATTCTCATTTGACAATAAGTGTGTCTTATCAGTGTAAATGGAGGTAACTCAAAATTTAAAGCAGTTTGTAATCTTTGTCTCAAAAATTTAAAGCTACAACTTTTGCTTTAAAACTTTTGATATGCACCATTTAGAAAATATTCAATTGAAAAATTTAAATAAAAAGAATTTTTTAATTTTGGGAAAACTAATCTTTTTCTTCACATTGACACTAAACCTACTAGCATTCACACTGGACAAATTTCTGGACTTATAAATTTAAGTAAAAACTCTAAATATAACCTGTTTAAAGAATTTTACCGGCCTTTTTTATGGAACTTTTTCTAATTGTTGTTGGCATAATTTCCCTGAAAAGTTAATATTCAACTATTATAGTTCAAAAAATATGTTTTTTTTTTAACACAAACAATGTCGAAAACAGCATTTCTGGGAATTTCTGGCCATTTCGACATTATTTAATAGCAGTTCTGTTGGCACTTGGTACTTCACGCTACTTATTCTACTCAATTTACCTGTGGCATTTTTGTTTCCTTTCCTTTTTCTGTTCCACTGGTTTGGCTAGGCTTGGTTCCGTGTGATAAAATAATATTTATCGTTAGCAGAGATAAATACAAAATCTTCTTATGTAGTGTTTTAGTAGTTTTAAAAGAAATTGTTAGCTTAATTTGGGTTAAGCTATCTATATAAATAAAATAAGACTCTGTACATTTACAATGAATACATCGGCTTTTAGTTATTTGTTTTTACACTTTGCAAATACCGAAACTGACGTCAAAAAATCCTTTCTGTCTCTTTGTAACATTTTTAACGCATGTTGGACTGCTTGTGATGATAATGTGATCAAATAATAACTCAAAACTGGCAAAGGCTATGGCGGTGAAACTATGTTTAAGGGTTTAGCTCATTATGCAGGACGTCTTTAGCTACGAGAATATTTTATATCCATACAACATCCGCAAAAAATGGGGGGGACCAAAGTAAACACTGAACACATTTTTAAAGCATATTGGACCGCATATTACTCAATCGGTTGAAGCTATGGCAATGAAACGTCGTTAAAAGGTTTAGCCCATTACGCAGTGTGTCTTTAGCAACATATAGCAACAATTGTTGTCCATATAATATCCTCGAAGTAAATGGCAAACACCCAAAGCGGGCTCTAAAAACACAGGAACGGCGGAAATAACTATGAATTTCACAAGGTAGCCAAACACCGATTAACACTTATTTAGTTTCCGTGTGTTTGTACATTGAAATTAATCCATCCTTTTTGTTTATAAATTTTAACTACACTTTGTAAAGACCGAAACTGACGCTATACAGTTCTTCCCTGTCTGTCTGTCTGTCTGTCTGTAACGGTTTTAAGCCATTTTGAAACTCTTATAAAACAAAATCACCTGAAATGATTGCGTTGAAAGTGTATCAGCTCAAACACATTACACAGCGTGTCTTCATCTATAGCATATTTAATAATGCATACAACATCCAAAAAATAGTGGGCTCTGAACTTGCCTATCTGAAGTCTGAAGCCGAAGCCATTGACTTTAAATTTAAAATCAATGCCGAAGCATGGCTGTGAGTGTAGCTAATAGTCTTTGATCTCCGTGGTAATACAAAAAGCTAAGGCCAAAGGCTGAAGTGAGGTAGAAAGCGTAGTAAATTAGAGTTAAAATTAGTGATTTAGTGTAACAAATTGGAAAGAAAATTTGTTTTATTCATTCCAGCGGTGCTGGCGCTAAGCTGCGTGTCGGCCTGGTTATGTATTAAACCTATAAAATGAAGAACTCATGGGAAACAGTACAATTTACCGAACAACACAAACATTGATTTTTTAGAAACCGTTTAGTAAATATAATTACAAAATTCAATATTTAGATCCCGTAGCGTAGCACGGGTATTGTCAATAGTACTGTATATAAAAATGAGATGGTGTGTGTCTGTTTCTCAATCACGTAAATACCACTGGGCCAATTTTGATTAAATTTTACAAAATGTGGCTTTTATAGCTGGCCAATAGGCTATTAACATGTCTTATAGTTTAATATTTTCAAGTTGGCGTTTATTGATAATACCTCATTACATATGACCATTTATAAATAATACTGTAACGTGGAATTCTAGAAAACCCTTAAATGTCTATATAAATAAAAATCTTTGTCTTTACATTGCAATGAAACCACCGGTTTGTCTGGTGTTTATATACTTTGCAAAGACCGAAACTGGCGACAAAACATTCCTGCCTGTCTGTCTGTAACGTTTTTAAGACATATTAGACCGCTTATAAGCCAAAGTCGGCTAAAGCAATAGCGGTGAAACTTCATTAAAACAACTTATTACACAGGGTGTCTTTACCTATGTTTTGTATCAATACAACATCCACAAAATAAATGGCAAGGTACCTAAATGGACTCTGAAAATGCTTTTCATTTTGGACTATATAAGGTATCGGCTGAAACTATGACAATAAAACTTTGTTTAAGGGTCAAGCTTGCAGTGTGTCTTTAGCTACATTTGAAGTACATATAACATACTCAAAATAAATGCAAAAAAACCAAGCGGGCTCTAAAAACGGCCGGAACGGCGGAAGTAACTATGACTCTCACAAGGTAGCTAACACTTATAAGGAGAAAATGGTTACTAACAAGCAAACTAAATGGGGTTTCTAAAGATATAGAGGAAACTTTTTTGTTTACTTTAGATTTGCAATTTTCTTAAAATATACACACAGCTATGTTAATAAAGCCCCGAGGCGAAGCGCGGGTACTCTCAGCTAGTATTATGGATAAATCCACTTGAATTCAAACCGCTATAGTAGTGCGCTTTCTTCTGTGGGGAATATTTGAAGAGATTTTGATCGATCCAAACTTGCAATGATGTTGGTTACATAAACCTGTAAAAGTGTGTTACAAGCACTAACCTATACAGGGCGAGTTAAAAGTACCCGGTTAAATTTTGAATGGATAAAGATAGAGAAAACTCAGGTAATAAAAGTGCGCGTAGTAGTCACTATTACAACTTTGTCCATTTCCCCAAAATGGGACTTTTGGGGGGCAGCTCAAAATTTTAAAATGGTAATACACATTAAATGACACACCATTTTAAAGGTCTTGGTTAAAGAAGAAGATGAGTGTAAACTAGAGATTGCTGTCTTAGCTTAGTACAAAATGGCGGCTCATTGAAACGTTTACTACCTGGTTTTAATACTTAATGAGCTGCCATTGTTTACTGGGTTAAGATAGAAAGCTCTAGTTTCCACCGCTCTTCTTCACTAACCGATACCTTAAAAATAAGGTATCACTTAATGGGTATTACTGTTTAAACACTTTGAGCTGGCCCCAAAAAACCATTTTGGGGAAATGGCTAAATGGGCAAAGTTGTAATAGTAATTTAAGAGTTCTCTTTTATTTCTCACAAAAGGTATCCTTAGTTTCATTTTTCAATCTGTTCAATCTCGCAGGCGGCATGCTGGCATAGTAAAGGAATTAATATACTATAAAGCCGTTTGGGTGACTGACTGGTGAACGAGAGAAATGTTTAGGTACTTCCCGTAGAGCTACCCCCCCCCTCAACCATATATTCGTTTTAAAGGTCTTGGTGTGAAACCGCCAGGAAAACCGCCCCGGCGCGGACTTGTATTCCTAACTTCGCCTTGTTAATCAAGACAAAATTGATCTTTTTCCCCTTTAAGAGAGTATCTCTGTCCCTTGTGTCTCTATGCCTTGAGTTTTAACTATGAGAATTTCCGTCAGTAAGAATTGTCACAGATTTAAAATTGATAAAACATTACAATAACAAGTACACGTAGTGCTGTAAACGGATAGTACTCGGATGGTTTTACCTTTATCCTCAGTGAAGTGTATACGAGTTGCGTTAGAAACACATTTTGCTATTTAGTATTTGTGTTTAGCAAAAGTAACTGGGACTGTTTTGAACAAAGGGCGTGGATATGTGATGTCGATGTAAAATATTCATTAAATATCATTATTACGTATTTTACTTTCATCCTTCGTCAAACTAAATACTTTGTGCTCTTCTTCCACTGACCGGCAACTGAAACTTACTGTTGTTTATACTATTCAACACTCAACAGTCACCACCAAACTACCTATTTCAAGTCAGCGAATTCAAGTTTAAACTCATCTCCAAGTCGGGAGATGCAATCAGATCAACTTCTCAAACTTAGGAAGTACAAGTTTATTCGATTTAATTTTGACTTAAGTTTGTATTTTCTCTAAATGTCTCACTCTCGAAATGTCAAGTGGTTATCTCAACTTGCAAATCTCTCGACTCACAAATTGTCAACATACGAGTACATAGAGACAGTTAGCTGTTAGTGACAGATCACTCCGCACGACACTATACTCGTACGCTAGTCCGAGCAGACAGTACTTCAGAGCAGACAGTACTTCTGTTCTTTTTTATCACGACGCTCAGGCAAAGTATGCTAACTGCAAAGATGGCCATTTATTATTGTAGTAGTAGACGATAAGACGATCATTTCAAAAAAAGAAACCTGCTCGTAGCTTTTTTCCTTCTCTTTGAAAAGTAACAACATGTATACAGAATACAACGATATGCACTTTGTAATAGTTTAGCATAAGGTAACCATTTGTAATACTAATAAGGCAGGAATAATAAAAGTGACATGTTACACCAGACCAGACTGCTAAAAATACGTAAAAAATACGGGACGGTGTTTAAAAATGTGTAATTATATTTAAAGCATGAGACCGGGCGCAGCTGTACATTCTCGCTGTGAATTATTTGGAGGGACACAATTGTGAGTACGTCGCTAGGCTATAGATGGATTCTATCTTGACTCAATGTGGGAAAATAAAATATTACTTTTCTTACAAATTTTATTTTTTACATGTGTTAGAACAAGCAGCGCGTTTTCTATTTATTTAAGAAATATTGTGTTGTTTTACCCAAGCACGTTTGCAACAGCTCACTTTAAAAGTTATTATTGATTTATTTAAATGAATAATAACAATTGTAGTAAATGGTTTTTACTTTTTAGCAATTGTTACTTGGTTTCCCGCTAATTAAATATGATTACACCACATAGCCCGTGGCAGTAAAATTATTTTGGAATTTCATTAATAGCCCACAATTTTAAGCCCGTCATTTTGAATTCCGTAAACCTTTAATTATATAACACTAAACACAACAAATACCATAGTGTTGCTATGTGACTGCAGTCTTAAAAATGACCAATACACAAAATATACAGCACTTGAAGTCACGCCATTACATTAAACAATGTTAATGTAAACACAACATTGAAATGTACGGTATTTTCGTTTTTGCGTTTTCACCAAGAAGTAACAGAGCTATAAACGTGAACTTTTTTAAATTGTCGTCTACGTGCCCTCTTTGATATTAAATGCAATTTATTCTTGCAATTCTCTTAGGCTTGAAGCGCGCTCACGGTAATGACTAGCGTAGTATGGTAGTGGAGTGCGCGGCCGGCACAGCGAGGACTAGACGTGACAACGTCGCGCGTAGGGCATTTGCTCGCACTAGAAAATGGTGTCGATAAGCTCCACCTTCAACTGCCAACTTAGGTGGAGTTTACTGAAGTGATAGCTAGGCCATTGAATGTGTCGGAACGGCCTTGCTGTCGGGAATCCTGTGTTATTATCGCGGCCAGGTCCCGTCAGTAGTGATTTCAGATTTGATACTCTCAACATTGATGCACTTAGTGGCATGAGGCCTCGGTAAGCAGAACGTCGTTGCTGATTTGACAGTGATGATGATTTGTCATACCGTATTAGAGCAGTGCGTTCAAAATAACCGATGCTTTAGGCGGTATAATGCACTGTCAATGCACCCAATGAGTAGAATGCGCAAAGAATAAGAATAAGAATGAATTTATTTTCTCAAAAATATGTACACAATAGTTGTTTACAATATTAATCCAAAATGAACATTCTTGTTACACATATTTGTTAAACTTGCCCTTAAATAATATGTTCCGAAAAAATTCCAAATCGCATACATTTGCTGAAAAACGTGTTACTGACAGTGAAGTTGGAATTTATTTGCAAGACTGCCATGAATCTAGCGTTACCTACACCTTTCTTACTGTCACCAACACCACTTCTAGATAAGCTAGAAACTTGAAGTTTGGTATGTAGGTACCATCCACTAACTCACCTACAGAAAATTGGCCAAGCCCCACTAAGTTTTAAATTTTAACCACCCTAAACAAATAAGATCCAAAATGGCGGAAACATATTTTTCTAAAAAACATCTAGTGGGTGAACGTCCTATCTAAAAACGGATTGAATTTTCACGGTTAGGTCTTGGACGCTCTAACTTGTTGGTCCTGGTTTTTTATCGTGTCTGGCCTTCTTCATCTTTAAAAGGAGCACAAATTCAAATTTACCCCTTTTTCACGAGTTTGCAACAGTTTTAATGTTTTCTTACGTATTAGCTACGTGGTCAGAAGCTTAAGTAGTAAGTTAAGAAAGTTAAGAAGCTTTACTAACTACTTACTAGTAAGTTAAGAAGTTAAGAAGCCCTTTAACAATATGTTACGAAAAAAATCCAAATTGTACACACTTGCTGAAAGAACGTTCGTGCCGAGCGCAAAAAGGCCACGGTTTGTTAGATACCCCCTTTCACGCACGCCGAGCGAAGCGAGGCCACAGTTTCAACCAACTCCCCCCCACAACCCGACACCACGCACGCCGAGCGAAGCGAGGCCACTACATTCCAGCTACCCCGAAGAGGGGGCCCCCAGCCAGCGCCGCAACCACGTGTTGACATGTATAAAAGTCACGGAAGTCACCTACAATGGTTGGTCTTGATTGGACGGGTGAGTTGTGCGATCTATTTTCGACAGAACTCACTCAAACAACGTCTCGCAAATGTGGACACTTAACTGTGCATTGAGCTAATGGAGTAATGGTGCCATTAGTGGTTCAACCTTCTTCAAAAGCCTAGAGCATAAAAGTAATAACGCATTTCTAATGTATCGGTTCCACTGAGACTGGAGTTGTATATTTTCAGCCCGTATTACTACTTCAGTCATAAGAATAAGATCTGAAACATAACTGTAAATGAATGGAACGTAAACAATCTTGTGAGCTGGCAATAAGCCAACAAAAGGGAAGCAACAACGAAACCTAATTGAAAATTAATTTAATTCGTGGACGACACGACCATATGCTGTACAGGGAAAACTATAGATGAATTGGAAATTCAAACATACTATTTTACTACGGACGGCTAAAGGCTTTTCGCTACACTCACAGTCATGCTTCGGCCTCAGACTTACAGGATTATATACTGCATATTATTAAAAGAAAAGTAATAAATAAACAATACAACCGAAAAGTATATACTAAAAAGATGAAAATAACGTTACATGTAGATAAGGATGCTTATATGGAAATTTCCAAATGAATGTTTAGATTGAACGAACCCAATATAAACTAAAAAGTACGTGTATACACTATTAGTATTTTTTTAAGTTTGCCTACTTACTTGAGGATTAGCTTGAATTGAAATCAATTTATTTCCTGTTCTACGACGTTCCGTTCTATTTGGCGATATAAATGAATAGGCCTACCTCTATTTCCTATGGAGACTTGCTAAATACAGGGTTTTTAACGCAACCCAACTTTCAAACTTTAGTAAGTATTTTATACGAACGCTATTGTCAACTGTACCATTGGTTGACTTTCAATATCTATCTGATGGTATATTTTGCATATATTATATTTTTTCATTTGCTAATTTGATGTTGTGTAATAAACGCAATCATTTTTAGCAAAGATCAAACAGTGCTTATTGTTAAAGAACTCTTAAGAAGAAGATAATTTCTTTTGTCAAGAGGAATTTGGGGTCAGGTTTACAGGTGTGCATATTCCAAGCAAATCTAAAATTCACAGATTTGTAAAAAAAAGGTAAACAAAATAGGTTATGTAGGGAACGAAAAACATAACAGAGGGCGGACTGTACTGAATGAAGAAATGACGGACAATGTTAGGGTTAAATTAGAAAATTCTCCTAAAAAATCTTTCAAAATTTTGAAACAACAAGAGCAGACAGCCCACTAACACCTGGATACTTGATCTTAAACGCACCTTGACAAAAAATATTATCTTTCTCTTAAGTGTTCTTCAACAATAAGCACTCTTTGATCTTTGCTAAAAACTATGATTGCGTTTATTTTACAATAACATAAAATTAGCAAATCAAAACTTCTATATTACTGCAACAATACATACCATCTGATAGATATTGAAGTAAACAAACCAATGATACAAATTACGACCTTGTAGCGCTCGTAAAGAATGACTTACTAAAGTTTGAAAGTCGGGTTGCGTTAAAAAAACACCCTGTATAAACGTAAACTCACATGTATGCTTATAAGTCACATTTTCGCTTGTGTAGCTGGTTTTCAGGATAGATACTCGGAGTTCGGCAAACATGTTGTTGAATGTTTCGCGAATAACCCCACATGCGATGCGAGTTACACGTGTCTGTAGGCGGCTTCAGACTTGCATAAACAGTTAAAATAGTACTTTGGGACGTTTAATTGGTTATACTTGTAATGAAACACTTATCCCATTGTAGTACGTTAATCTACTTAAAACATTGTTTATTTCCGATGTTAAATTTTCTATCCCGAATAGCGGCCACTAGGACTCTAATATTTCTTACTAATTTGTACACAGTATAGTTAACTTTGGCTGTGTAACGTAATCATTTAAATCGGATGATATCAACTTAAGGGATCAAAATTTTGCCACAAGTGGTCAGTTTTCTATCATCATAAGTCAGGAAATAATCCGAGTACTCTCTAAAGTGGCCCTTTGACACAGGAGTAGGGGAGGACACAGGAGTAAAGTGGGAGTAGAGTGAGATAGACGAAGAAGTGTTGCCCGACGCGACTCCTGATGACTCATACGACTCTCCTGGAAATGCAGACCAGTAGAAACTGTCGCTAATTGAGTCGCCTTTCATTAAAAATTTCAAAGCACACAATACAACAACGGAGATTTTGACCAGTCTAGTTTTGCAAACAACCCGGTTGCAATGGCAACAATGCGTCATAAGCCGCGGCCGACCAACTCGTTATCAACGCAGGACAGAATCACTGATACAGCTTACATTTCATAAACTGTATAATACCTACACAATTTAATTTAAATTAACCTTTGTTTTAACGCATTATACCAGTAGTTACAGTATTGCGTAGAAGAACCACACAGATAACTCTAGCTATTCTGTGAAAGAACCTTTGATTACGTTATACAGCCAAAGTTAACGTAACTGTGTGCGTTTCATCGGGTACACAGTTGTCTATTTCTTTACACACAGTTTCCACAGTAACATCCAAGATAACCTTTTAACAAATCGATATTCGCGTGGTATTGAGGCATGAGAGTAGTAACATTGTGCAAATAAAATCAGAGCAAATTTCGTAAAACGGGATTTATTTTGTATATAAAATACCTATAAAATAAGAGTCTATGATCTGAGTCATGTTATGCGTCATGTTGGTTCGATTGTTGTGAACAGCTGTACGAGTGCTAGACGCGGAATGGAGGTTATTGTAGGGTCACGTGATAACGAGCAGCTTCTCTTTGACTGGGACTCGTAGCGTGGTCCTGTAATCCAGCTTCGTGGAGGTCAGGTTTTGAGGATGATATAGGTCTAAAGCGGCTATAGTCTCAGTGATCATCTGATGATACCCGCATCAACTCCCACCGTCAGACCATCACATGCGTGGTTCGGAAGTCACGTTAAGCCGTTGGTCCTTGTATTTCCATTGGTCATTGGCTTAATAATGACCCATTCTAAGGAAGAGTTGGCCTTAGTTTGTTTCACGACTACACCTCTTAACTCATTACTACCACTCATCACACTCATCCTTCACCACATATTTGCCTTAAAATAATTCTGAGAGGTCGGCATCTCAAATAGTGATTAAGTGATACTTGTACACTAAACGTAGATCGGGCAATACTAGTGTTTTGGCAGTGCTCACAGAGGAACATTCGCTTGTTGCGGATCATTGTCGACAACTAATATAGCACCGATAAGTGCACAAATTATATGATTTTCCTGCAGTAATGTAAGGTTTTAAAATACAGGGTGACTCAAAAATGTATGTACGATTAAATTTAATATAGCTAATTACAAATAATTTTTAGTTATTTTAAAACATCTGTTTTCAGCAGTATAATTAATTAAATTTTACTATTTAGTTCCAGTGTCTTTGATTAGCAATGTCATCACTTTCCCTGTAGTCAGTTTCCAATATGTAGCATGTGTTAAATGTATGAATTTTTAAATACGGTAAATATATTTTTTTAGACAAATAATTGTTTACTAATTATTAGTAAGAAATATTAGAGGCTACCGGATAGAGTTCGAGCGGCCGCTATTCGAGATAGAAAATTCAACATCGGACATACTTTAAACAATGTTTTAAGTAGATTAACGTACTACAATGGGAAAAGTGTTACAATCAGTAGTAGGGTGTTCGCAACCCATTCAAACTATAGCAAGTCATTTTTACGAGTGCTATTCACATTGTATCTTTGTTTTGTTCACTTCAATATCTATCAGATGGTATGTATTGTTGCAGTAATGTAGTGGTTTTATGTCCTAATTTGATATTATTGTGAAATAAACTCAATCATGGTTTTAGCAAAGATCAAAGTGTGTTTATTGTTGAAGAAAAATTAGAGCAAGATAATTTGTTTTGTCAAGAGGCGTTTGGGGTCAAGTTTACAGGTGTAGTATTCCAAACAAATCTGAAATTCACAGATTTGTTAAAAGGTTTAACGAAACAGGTTCCGTAGGGAACAGAAAACATAACAGATTGCGGACTGTACTGAATGAAGAAGTGATGGAGGATGTTAGGGTTAGCTTTCTCCATGAACTCTTTAAGAATTTTGAAATAACAAAAGCAAATAACCCAATTGTCCCTGCAAACTTGATCTTAATCACCTTTGACACAAAAATATCTTTCTCTTAAGTATTCTTCAACAATAAACACTCTTTGATCTTTGCTAAAAGTCACGATTGCGTTTATTTCACAATAACATCAAATTAGGAAATATAAACCACTACATTACTGCAACAATATATACCATCTGATCGATATTGAAGTGAACAAACCAATGATAAAATGTATGTCCAGATAGCGCTCGAAAAAGACTTACTATAGTTTGAAAGTTGTTGCGTTTAAAACACCCTGTATAACCAATTAAACGTCCCAAAGTACTATTTTAACTGTTTATGTAAGTCTGAAGCCGTCTACAGACATGTAACTCGCATCGCATGTGTAGGGGTTATTCGCGAAACATTCAACAACATGTTTGCCGAACACCGAGTATCCATCGTGAAAACCAGCTACACACAAGCGAATATGTGGCTTATAAGCATAAATGTGAGTTTACGTTTATATTTAGCAAGTCTCCATAGGAAATAGAGGTAGGCCTATTCATTTATATCGCGGAAAAACGTGGAACACACAAACTGACTACAGGACTAGTGTGGTACAATTCGAATAAATAAATAAATAAATCATTTATTGCGTAGGAACAAATACATGTTATTGTAATCGTCAATATTGTCAAGTTATTTTCCCTAAAATTTTACATTCACTCTCCATCGAAATCTCATTCAGACATACAATATTACATTCACGCCAATCCTCATGCATTCGAATTTTCCTACTACTGCTTCTTGTGCCGGTCTGTTGATTATGGGGTCTCCCAGCTGTATGCCATAAACTCGTCTGTGCTGTAGAAGGTCTTTGAAATCAATTCAGCTT